>BPLQ01007492.1:0-600000 GCA_021605075.1 Caerostris darwini
CTCAGTGCACATGCAACTGAATCAGCACAGTGCCTGGTGTGGTCAAAGAACAACAGAGTCAATTTTAATCCTTTAAAAATTAAGCCGTTGAAACGCACCATCACCATTATGGAAAATTTTCCCAATACCTCCAATTTGATACCCAAAAACATCAAACAACTCTCGCCGGCGCCTTCGCTTCACCTCCAGCCATGGAGAAAAGCGAAAATTACCTTCGCATGTGAGAGAGGTTGTTTATAAAAATAAGAGTTCGTCTCTTGAGCTTCATGAATTCAGGTTTTAAAGCAAATTTTACAATGAGGAAGTTCTATACATTCTATTTTATATGAGATTTACATTCATTAGAAGACAGTAAACTAAATTTATCTGGCAAAAAATCAGCATTTTGCAATATGGGAGATGGGATAAACATGGTCATTTAAAGTGAATATCTATTGACTTATTTTAATTATTCCTTTGGTGGTGGTTGAACCGGAGACTTTCGAAGGAAGCTTTGACCACATGTACTCACTGCAATTTAACTCATTGCGGTAGATTGGTTGCTTTGAGGGTGTGGTTTTAGGCCACATGCACCAAACAATTTGCCTATCAATAAAAACAAGCGTACCTTAAAATTCTACCAAGTTAATACTCAAAGTAAAAGAGACACAAAAACACAATCATAATTTTAAAATTATACAATGTAAATTAAAAAATTATATTCTAACCAGACATTTTTAAGATATATGTGTTATCCTTAAAAAATTTAGCTGTTGAAATCACATCACTTCCATTTACGGAAAATTTTCAAATATCTAGTTTGATATCTCAAAACATCACTCAATAACATCAACAGCTCTCGCCGGCGCTTTCGTTTCTTTTACAGGTAGAACTTAACTGACGGAAGAAAAGTTTACGTGAATTACTCGCAATGCGAGGTTGACTTGAAATATACCACAGTTCTAAATCAAATTTTTACTGTGAGATTCATTAGTCAAAAGTTAGTTAATTATTTTTAACTATGAGATTATTATTACTATGACTCTATAAATAGATTCAGCTGGCAAGATAAAAAAATTCAGCATTTGCAATATGGGATACGAGATAAACATGCTCATTTTAAAAAGTGAATATCTATTGACTTATTTTAATTATTCCTTTAACTTGGAGGTGGTTGAACCGGAGACTTATGACGGCATGTACTCACTACAATTTAACTCCGGTCGGTTGTTTACTTGTTTGTTTGGTGTGGTTAAAGAACAACAGAGTCAATTTTAATCCTTAAAAAATTAAGCTGTTGAAATCGCATCAATACCATTTATGGAAAATTTTCCCAATACCTAATTTGATACCTCAAAAACATCAACAACTCTCGCCGGCGCTCGTTTCTTCACAGGTAGAACTGCGCTGGAGGAGGAAAAGTTTACAAATTACTCGCAGTGCGAGAGGTTGTTTATAAAATGAGAATCCGTCTTGAAATATGACCAGTTTTAAAGCAAATTTTTACAATGAGTTTTATTAATTTTTTAGAAGACAGAAAACTAAGTTAGCAGCCAAGATAAAACATGCAGCATTTGCAATAGGGAAGATGAGATAAACATGGTCATTTTAAAGTGCATATCTATTGACTTATTTTAATTATTAATTTAACTTGGAGTGACCGCGGAGCGCATGTATTCACTGTAACTTAACTGCCTTGTTAGTTTGTGTGGTTTAAGAACACCAGAGTAAATTTAGGCTACACATACCAGACAATTTGATTATCATTAAACAAGTGTACCTTAAATACCAAGTTCGTACTCAAAGTAAAAAGACAGAAAAATACAATCACAACTTTAAAATTTTACAATGTAAATTTAAATTACATTTCAATCGGGACATTTAAGATATATGTTTTATCCTTCAAAAATTTAGCTGTTGATATCGCATCAATAACCATTTACGGAAAATTTTTCAAATACCAAATTTGATATCGCAAAAACATCAACACTCGCCGGTGCTCGTTTCTTCACGATAGAACTTCGCTGGCGGAGGAAAAGTTTGCAAATTACTCGCAATGCGAGAGGTTGTTTATATAAATGAGAGTTTGTCTTGAAATATGACCGATTTTAAAACAAATTTTTACAGTGAGTTTTATTAATTCTTTAGAAGACAATACACTAAATTAAATTGATAAGAAAAAAATCAGTATATGCAATAAGGGAGATGGGATAAATATGGTCATTTTAAAGTGAATAGCTATTAATTTATTTTAGATATTCCTTTCACTTGGGGGAGGCCGCGAATCGGAAACTTATGAAGTCCACTTTAAATTAACTGCTTTTGGTTGGTTGTTGTGGTGGTGGTGGTGGTGTTTTAGCCATGGTTTAAGGATACCAGGGTCAATTAGGCCACATAACACCATACAATTTGATTATCATTAAACAAGCGGACCTCAAATACCAAGTTAATACTCAAAGTACAAGAGACATAAAAATGCAATCGCAAGTTAAAAATTATATAATGTAAATATAAAATGCATTTCAATCAAAGCATTTAAGATACATTTTCTATTCTTAAAAAATTTTAGCTGTTGAAATCGCATCAATACCATTTACAGAAAATTTTCCAAATACCAAGTTTGATGTCTCAAAAACATCACACAAGTTCATTTCGCAATTGTTTGTTCATTGTTTTTTAATATCATTCTAAGTTCTCCTAAATAGATTGGTTCTAGGAGGCAGAAAGTCTTAGGTTTTTTTTTCTTCCATTTAATTTAACTTAATTGGGGACAGCACAGAAAAGAACCTCGAAATATTTCTATTTCATTTCATGATATATAATAAATAAATGATATACTGAAAAAGCAAATAATTAATTTTATGTGTGCTATTACATTAATTTAATATGCTTCGATTTTTTGTAGTTACCAACCTCAAAACTGATTAGACAAGTGTTATTTATTTAACGATTTTTATTTCATATTTATAGCCTGAAATATATTTGTTTATAAATATGTGTTGATCTAAATTAAAGTGAGCATCTTAATGTATAATTTAGCAACAACCTCATCTATTTTATTTTGTCCCATTTTAAAATTACGCTAAATTTTAAAATGGGACATATATTTTTAATTAATTAATAATATAATAATTATAGTAGATATAAAAAAATTACATAGACAGGAATCATTCTCCAACCACGTTATTGACAAAGAATCTGATCTTCCTGCCCGCTATAAAATAAAAATATTAAATAAAATATTTTTCCAAATATTAAAGTGTTTACTTTTTATTAAACAAAATCTGGATGCTATTTCCTATTTTAATCTTTCATTAAAATCTGGGAATCTTTCACAAAAAATACTAATAATATTTTTTGACTAAAATCGAACTTTGGTGAGGCGATCCACAAGAAAAACATCAGTGGGTCACGATCTGTACATCTCTGCATAATTATTTGGGAGAAACAATAGACTGAACTTCTCTGGTAGAAAAAGCAGAAAATTATTCAAAATATAGAAAATTGTTATACAAGAATATTATGTTTTCTTTAAATATGATCATTTTGATGAAATTCCCGATAGTTTCAATAATCCTTTAATTTTTTTTTTAGACGATATTATTTATAAAATTTCGTCAGCAAGGTAAAATTCTAAATTAACAATACAGGAGGGTTTTTTTCGCATAAAAATGTGGTTTGATCTATAAATAATATCAATTTTAGGTGAATAATGGTTGAAGTTCTTAAATGAGACTGCAAGTAAGACAGATGGTATGAGAAAATTTTTAAATCAGATGGTATGAGAAAATGTTCAAAAATGAATTTTGTCTTCATGTAAGGCTAGTTTGTTTTTTAGTTTAGATTGGATTGGATTGGATTGGATTGGAGAACATAGACGAAATAGTAAGTGAATTTTTGTTAGAACGTGAAAATTTTAAAAATTAACCTGTATTAAATGCATGAGAGATTGTAAAAAATTTTCCAAGCAAGGTACAATTCAATTTGTAAGACAAAAGTTGTAAATTTAAAATTAAATTTTAAGGAATATTTTTGAAACAATGGTTAGCTATTGGTTATGTTTTTTCTTTAATTAAAAAAATAAGTTTTCTTACAGAAAACTAAAGTGTTGTATTATTATTATTAAAAATTCTTTTTGTATAAATTGTCTAGAAGTTTCGTCTCTTTCCCTCAAAAAAAAAATAATAATAAAATAATATTAAACAAATACAATAAATAACAGTAAATAAAATAATGAAAACCATATGTTTCCATATCTTTAAAAAATTTTGTTCATGAGCATATTATTGATGAGGATATTTTCATGAAGATATTATTCATGAGGATATTATTCATTAGGATTCACTCAATATTTTATATTTCATGAAACATTTTAATTTTCAATTAACCAGAAGAATCCTTACCAAACTATGGAAACTCCATTAATGCAGAAAATACTGTTACTTTAAAGAAAAAAGGTTTTATAAAGTTATGAAAATAAGCAATTATTGCACGTTGAAAAAAAAAATTGTCAAGAAAACATTAAAGATTAATTTTTTTTTTTCATCAATTAATATGAAATATACAAAGAACACCCGATCAATTGTTCATGATTTCAATAGAAATATCTTATAAAAATCGCGTAAAAGATAAAATGAAAGTAGAAAATTAGATTCTTTAGTAAACAATTTTCTTGAAAGGGAAGTTTTATAACGGGGCCTGAATGGCCGAGTGGCTAGCGCTCTGGCGCTCGGTACCACAGGTTCGGGTTCGAGTCCCGGCGGTGCCATGGATGTTTGTAGTGATTCGGAATCCACTTTAAACTGTAGTACGGTAACGGTCAAATAGGATCGTAGAGCGTTGCGGGGGCATTGTTACTCCGCGTCCGTGGCTTATCTTCAAGTTACACGCGCCCCCTGGGTAATGTAAAGTGAGTACGTCTGTGCAGCGCTTGCTTTAAGGCATCCAAGACCAAGCTGTCTAAGTGTTTGCCAGCTGCATTAGAACAAAAAAAAAGTTTTATAAAAACCCATTTAATGCCTGCAAAACCAATAGAACACATGTTTATGTTTAGGTTTCCAAATATAAATTTGTTCTAATTAAAGAAAAAATTATGTCTGAAGTCATTAAAAACAATAAACTCTTTGTATGTAATCACCGATAATGCTTTATTCTTCTTATTAGCACTGTTATTAACTATTGTAAAGTTACTGTATATTAATAAAAAAGAACTCAAAATTGCTTCAATATTTCATAACAAAACTCAAGTAGAAACTCACAAAATTATGTAAAATCCGCAGTGACTCAAACACTGTATTTTTGGAAAAAAAAATTAAAGAACTGGAATGCTCTAAATGTATGAAATGTTTTCAATCATCATTCATCATTAGCGTTCCATGGCCACAAATTTACTTATTTTTCCTAGCTCAATGAGTTTCTGGCTATATAAAAACAATAAGCAAATTTATTATCAAATAAAAAAAAAATTTAATTATTGTCTTCACATTAAAGAGAATAATAATCTTAAAACTAATTCCTAACAATCTAAGTTGCATTTAATTTCTAATGTATGTATATGAATGTACAAAAAACAAAAACTCAACTTTAAGTTTACAAATAGAGACATTAGCTTAGTTAATAAGTTTACGCTTCAATGATCAATAATATTTTTAAATATATTTTATCGAAAAGAAAAAATCTTTTCAAATAAATGTATAATATTAAAAATAATTAACGTATCAACTTGCGTTCTTATATGTGCAAAAAAAATTTTTCAGAAAATAAAAAATTTAGAATAAAAAAATAAGTAATAATTAGAATAAAAAAAATAAATAAATAATAATTAGAATAATAAAAGAATATTTTTTTTGTTTTTTATTAATAAAAATTATATCAAATAAGTAATAAATAAAATAAATATTAATTATTTAAATTAAATTAAAATTATTTTATTTAAATAATTATAATTATTTTTCTTATTTATTAATAATTTTATTATAAAAAAAAAATTATAATTATTTTTATTATTTATTAATAATTTTATTATAAAAAATTATTTATTATAATTTTTTATTAATAATAAAAATAAATAATTGATATAATTTTAAATTTACTTAGTATTTTTAAATAAAAAATTTAGAAATTACATAATAATTTCTAAAATGTATTGATTAGCAAGAAAATATGCATAGATTGGCGAGTTTCGGTTTTCATTCTTTAAAAGCATTGTGAAAATCAAAATTACTGTCTTATCCACCCAATAACTACATAGCTCTCTATGTTAATAATAGAGAGTTTTTGCATAAAGTTCTTTTATCGTCCGATATTTCTTTTTCCCTTGCGCGCATGCTCATAGGAAACATTGTACTATTGCGCATGCGTATCTGTAATACTGCACTACTGAGCTATTCCTATGAGCATGCGCGCTAGGAAGAAAAATATCAGACGATAAAAAAAACGTTATGCAAAAACTCTATTATCGTAAAAGTGATTACGTTATGTCAAGACTAACTTGACAAGTCTAATACCTTGGTTAACAAGAACAGTTTTCTGACAAACAGTCAGTTTTACTAAAATAAGCACAAATTGTTTAAGAATGCATGTCATCCTAAACACATTAAATATTTGTAGTACATTCATTAAATAACACACAAAAATTAATAAAACTTAAGTTTCTATTAAAACTCAATATTGTGCTTTTAAATAAACGGTAAAATCATAAAATTCCATTATGGCCACAATCTATATTATTAGTTTCTGTATGTTAGTTTCTTATCTATTAATTAGTAATTTATTATCAAATTTTTTGTTTTTTATTAATTATAGTAATTATAATAATAAAAAAATAAATTTCCACATATGTGGCCAAGGATGTCAACAGACTAAAAATACTTTCAAGAAGAATGCTTTTATAATGCTAGTAAAATGCTTTTATAAATTATATAAAGAATGCTTTTATCCGTTTCATATATATATATATATATATATAAAGATGTAATATAGAAATATTTCAAAGAGAAAAATTTTATATACAATATATAATATAATAAATATAATTACATATATTATATAAATATAATTTATACATAACACAATAGAATCTACAAATATAATTTATACATAACACAATAGAATCTACAAATATAATTTATACATAACACAATAGAATCTACAAATATAATTTATACATAACACAATAGAATCTACAAATATAATTTATACATAACACAATAGAATCTACAAATATAATTTATACATAACACAATAGAATCTACAAATATAATTTATACATAACACAATATAATCTACAAATATAATTTATACATAACACAATATAATCTACAAATATAATTTATACATAACACAATATAATCTACAAATATAATTTATACATAACACAATATAATCTACAAATATAATTTATATATAACACAATACAATCTATAAATATAATTTATATATAACACAATACAATCTATAAATATAATTTATATATAACACAATACAATCTATAAATATAATTTATATATAACACAATACAATCTATAAATATAATTTATATATAACACAATACAATCTATAAATATAATTTATATATAACACAATACAATCTACCAATATAATTTATATATAAGGCAATATAATCTAAAAAAAAACTTTTTTGCATAAAACATATATATGTTTTTATATAACATATACAAACAACGAGAAATTCACGCCATCTTCCTCGATCCTTAAGAAAGGGCTTTCCAACCTCTAGACTTTTTGTGCCTAACCTCATCATAGGAACGATTCGAATTTCAAACCTAGCCTACTCAGTTTTGAAACGTGCTGTTTTCCAGGCATTTATTCCCATGTGCATCATTTCGGTAAGTGAAAGACTGTGATAATCTTATGTCGTAATGACATTTATCCATACTTTTTTTTTATACACATTCTTTGGATCGTCGTTATCAATTCGCAAACAAAATTGATTCCAAATTCAAATTCAATTGAAAAAATTTCCAAGATGTTTTTGAGGCCAAAGTAAGATATTTCATTAATAAGATTTCAGTAAGATATTTTCAAGATTTTTCCTTTTTTGCCCCTCTCCTGCACCAGTGGTGCGCACTTTTACGTACAAGAGAATAAAGCGTGCACTGCATTTCTGTGTCTAATCTTAAATGTCCTGCAGTGCGGGACGAGCATTCCATGAGTAATCTATTCATGGATGGAGTGAAAGGGACAGCTTCTGTTGTGATGGAGCACCAATGTGTAAAAGTCTGATATTTCTCTATGTCGCTGAAGAAGGAGGGCAGTGTCTTCAAGAAGAATTTTGAGGAACTATCCCGCATTCGGAAGAAAACCCGGAAAACTCCCACGAGTTACTTCGACTAAGGAGACAAGATGCTGAACATCCAAACGCCATCGAGTCTCCGCGCTTTTTGAAACAATATCTACAACAAAAACGCCAGCTGACTAAATCTCAGCCCTAATGTTCACGAGCGGAGCACGTTGCCACTGAGCCACGAGTCGGGCGTTTATTGTTTTCAAAAACAACGAGCTTTAATAACGATTGCTGCAAGTTAACAACTATTGTTTGTGATCTTCTCGTATCGATAGCTGGACTGTCTGACTTGGAAGACTGATAGGAGTTTACCGGATATCTTCCGACACGAGACTTATATGTGAAGACGACCTTCAAAGTCCTCCAATAAGGTAGTATCAATCCGCTGGTCGAAACATATAATGTATTTAAATGTGAGACATGCTTTGTATCAAATCTAAATGTGAATATTATATTGCGTCAAGTATACATAAGTCATTTGATAATTTTTGTCGTTTAGTATTTTGTTATTATTGCTTTTCAAAATATTTTCCATCATGTTCAATGCACTTCTCTGTATGTCGAAACCACTTGTTGAACCACATCTTCTGTTGTTCATTTGGAAGAGAATTCAAAATTCTTTCCACGCTAACAATAACACTGCTTCTGGCTGTTGAAAATTTGCGCTCTTTTAGCTAATTTTTCAATGGTGCGAAAATTGAGAAATCACAGGGAGCCAAATTGGGACTGTAGTAAGAATGATCTAGCATTGCGATTTCTTCGCTTAGTTTATCACTCTACGGTCATTTTGTGCACACGATGGCTTATTAGACCGGGACCCACAACATAACGTGGATTCCGAACCACTAACAAACATCCATGCCACCGCCAGGATTCGAAGCTGAAGCCTGTGGTACCAAAGACCAGAGTGTTAGCCAATTGGCCATCAGGCCGCCCACTGTGATTGCAGAAGAAGCATTTTTCTTTACACCATTCCCGTAGTATGCGTTTTTTGCTTCTCCGTTTAAAGATGCTGCCTAGACAAAGAACACAATTTACTCATTTACAAATGTCCATGCAAAATCTTATTCATAACCTATGCGGATACTTTTAGATTCTCTATAATCTGTTTATATGTCATTCGGCGATTTTGGCACCCACTTTTCTTTACAGAGACAACTGTTTCCGGTGATATGGCATCACTCATTCTATCTGAAGGAACATCGTCTTGCAAGATGTTTACACCATCGTTAAACAGTTTTGAAGGATGGAAAAATCTTCCTTCAAATGTTTTTTTCATTTTTTCGTAATATTGTTACCGTGAAGGTTCTCAACGAATATTATAAAACATTATTGCTCTGTGCGTTAAAGTCGCCATTTACAATGAGAAGTCGTTAAAAGCGCCATTTACAATGAATTTACAATTATTCCTCCATTATAATAAGGGAATAATACGATACATGATCTCAATATAAACAAACTACCGCCTGAATGGCAAACTAGCAGGAATATAAAAAGTGACAAAAGTCGCTCGGTGAGTTTTGTCATTTTATACCGTAATACCTTCACGTTACATAATAGGTGATCCGATTGCATAAGAAGGGTACAACAATGCATATAAATGTACGTAAATTGTATCTAATTGGATCCAAGGTCTAACAAATGCAATTAGAAGAATATTTAATAAAATTGCAATTCTTTATACAGTCAACCTTCTATAATTTTCCACTTATAATATTTTGCACCCTCGAATATGTTCCACAATTATATACATCAAATCTGTTTTTTGTGAGGGATAGGGACTACATAAAAGAAACAGGGGAAGGACCATATAAAAGAATGTGGAAAGAACCACATAAAAGGATAGGATAGGGACCACATAATTAAATCAGGGGACAGGGACCACATAAAAGGATAGGATAGGGATCACATAATTAAATCAGGGGACAGGGATAAAAGGATAGGATAGGTGCCACATAAAAGAAACAGGGGCAGGGACCACATAAAAGGATAGGATAGGGGCCACATAATTAAAACAGGGGACAGGGGCCACATAAAAGGATAGGATAGGTGCCACATAAAAGAAACAGGGGACAGGGACCACATAAAAGGATAGGATAGGTGCCACATAAGAGAAACAGGGCGCAGGGACCACATAAAATGATAGGATAGGTGCCACATAAGAGAAACAGGGCGCAGGGACCACATAAAAGGATAGGATAGGGACCACATAAAAGAAATCGCATAAAAAAATATATTGAAACTTCATAACTAATAAAATATATTGTTTGCAACACATTTAAACAAAATTTTATACGGTAAATAGGGATCGCATAAAAAAGTTTCACATAGAAAATATGTGAATCAAAATCTCACCATGTAGCACCTCGTATCTAATAACATTCCTGGTCATGGGATGATATAATGCCAGATGGGCCATCCGATATAATATCGGGTAGTTTAATCTGCATATTAATTTGACAACCATCTATTGTTAGCTTTTTGAATCACTTTTTTTAATTAATTTTTATTCAGTACATGCCTTTTATGGAATTTTACCGCACAAAAAAGGATCGCATAAAAACAGTATTATAGTATATTTAAAGAAAGCCGTTTTCCTGTAAAAATTTTATAATTTTCTTTTTAGCAAAATTTTCACCTTTTTTTTTTTTTTTTTTTTTTTTTTTTTTTTTTTTTCCCTCGTGAAATAATTTTGCAATTGAAAAAGAATCCCAAGTAATAAAAGAAAACAAACAGAAAATATTAAATACGTTGAAAATTTTCCACTGTCAAAACACACTGGAATAAATGAAATTTATAAGTTTATAAGTCATATTTAAAAAAACAAATCTGCATGAGATTAATAAAAGAATTTTTCAATAAAGAATAAAAGATAAATACAGCAATAGCAGAGAATTAATTAAACATGAACACTATTGCAAAACCTTCCTTTTAATGATGCTGTAGTATTAGAATAGATAAATTAATTTAATGAGAAGGTGGTTTCTATATTTCTATTCTCAGAAAAGCCAAAATGAACTTAATGATGTCCTTATTGATCAATTATAAGCCGCTATGCATTCATTTGCAAATTACTTTTGTTATAGTTTTAGTTGAAAAGTTTTAGTGTTAGTTTAGTGGCAGTTGAAACGTAAAAAACAACTCCATGATTACATCTAAAACTGTGAAATATTTGCATAAGAAAAGAAATGTTTCATCTTTGTTTTGTTGCGATTAATAATTCTGTGTTTTTCGAGGACATAACAATACGCCTGATGAATACAAATTAAGTAAAAATAATACAATATTACACGATGGCGAAATTCTTTCCTTTTTTAATATTCTTTCTCTTATTTAATATTCTTGAGTTAATTCCGGAATATTAGAGTTATTTTTTCCATTCAATTGTATTATACGAAATACTTCATATACATTTATTGTATTAAACATAAAGAATGGCTTATTTTTCTAATATTATATTGACTAATTTTATTAAAGATCATGAAAACACGAGAAGAAAATTAGCTAAACTGAAAATTAGAGAACTAAATAAACCATATCGATATAGGGAAAAAAGGAATGTAAAATATAGTAAATACTTTTTTCTAATGGTGGAAATTGCGCTATCAGCCCGTGGCAAGTGAACGCTTTAAGTTGTTCGCATCTTTATCACAGTGGAAACCACTTCCTCCCTTCTCCACATTGGCGCAGTAACACCACTGTCAGCCCTACACCCAACGATATCGGCCCTAGAAAGTTGTGTTGGGAAAAAAGACATTTAGGGAGATCTTTGAGAAGTATGTTTTCTTGCACCTAGATTTTGCATTGGAGAAGATACGGATATTCCAACTAGACAATCTGAGTCTATACAAGATTCTCTGTCTCAATCGCCACAAATCTCTCATTTTACAAACCTGTGATTGCAATGCACGCCATTAGCAGAATCGAACTTTTTTTTCCCTCTTGCCCACTATACACCACGCACAATTGAATCACTACAAGGATAGGGGATAATTGCCACGGAAAGGGATTATTAAGGACATAAAAGGAAGCCTAGTGGTCTAGTGTCTGGCGGTCGGTGCCACAGGTTTCGGATTCAATTCCCGGAGGTGCCATGGATGTTTGTAGTGGTTCGGAATCCACTTTAAGTCGTAGGTCCCGGTCTCATATGACTGTAGGGAATCACGGAGGCAAGTCAGACTTCTACCTACGAGTGCTTCATCACAACAGAAGCTCCCCCCTTTCTCTTCAACCATCAGTCCATACGGGTTCGTGGGCTTAGTCTAGATGTCTATCAAGTGGAATAAGAAACAATAATATAAAATCCACAAAAAAAAAAAAAAAATTATTAAATACACTGAAGTGACAAAAGTCATGGGATAGCAATATGCAAATTTTCAAATGGCACTAGCATCGCGTAGAACAGGTATAAATGCGCAGTGCTTTTGCAGAGCTTTCATTTCTGTTCAAGTTCTTCATGCGAAGAGGATTTGACGGGATGATGACCGCACGACGGGAATTAACAGACTTTGAACGCGGAATGTTAGTTGGAGCTAGACGCATGGGTCATGCCATTTCGGAAATCGTTAGGGAATTCAACATTCCCAGATCCACTGTGTCAAGAGTGTGCAGAGAGTATGAAATTTCAGGCATAACATCCCACCTTGGACAGCGCAGTGGTCGACCGCCTGCACTTAACGACCGAGACCAGCGACGTCTGCAAAGAGTCGTAAATTCTAACAGACAAGCAACACTGCGTCAAATAACCGCAGAAATCAATGTGGGACGTACAAGGGACTTGTCTGTTAGAACTGTGCGGAGAAATTTGGCTTTCTTGGCTATTCCAGCAGAAGACCGACTCGAGTGCCTTTACTGACAGAACGACATCGCTTGCAGCGACTCTCGTGGGCACGTGAGCATATCGGTTGGTCCCTAGATGAATGGAAAACCGTGGCTGGTCCGATGAGTCACGATTTCAGTTCATAAGAGCTGTTTTTAGGGTTCGAGTGTGGCGCAGACCCCACGAAGCCATGGACCCAAACTGTCAGCAAGGCACTGTTCAAGCTGGTGGTGGCTCCGTAATGGTGTGGGCTGTTTTTTCATGGCATGGACTTGGTCCTCTGGTGCGACTGGACCGAACATTGACTGGAAATGCTTATGTTCAGCTACTTGGAGATCACTTGCAGCCATTCATGGACTTCATGTACCCAAACAACGATGGGATTTTTATGGATGACAATGCGCCATGTCACCGGGCCACAACTGTTCGCGATTGGTTTGAAGAACATTCTGGACAATTCTAATGAATGATCTGGCCACCTAGATCGCCCGACATGAATCCCGTCGAGCATTTATGGGACATCATCGAGAGGTCTGTTCGTGCCCAAAATCCTGCACCATCAACGCTTTCACAATTATGGACGTCTATCGAGACAGCATGGCTCAATATTCCTGCAGAAGACTTCCAACGACTTGTTGAGTCCATGCCACGTCGAGTTGCTGCACTTCGCCGGGCGAAAGGAGGGCCGACACGATATTAAAAGGTATCCAATGACTTTTGTCACTTCAGTGTATAAGTAATATTTCTCAAGTATAAGTAATAATCTTAAGTTCTTACATTTTCATTTTTTTAATCTATTCATTTTAAAAAGCTTTTAACGTTTTTTTATAAATGTTATTTAGCCTACTTATATTTTCCAGCTTTCTAATTTCGGTTTCCTTTTTACCAAATCATCTTAAATGCTTTTCAATGAATTTTTAATGTAATTATAAAAATTGAAGATCTACAATAATTTATATATTTAAATACTAATTACGTTCACCTACGTGTATGTAAAATAAACACTTTAAATTGGTAAAAGAAAAATAATTCATTTAATAAAAAGTTACATAATAAAAAAAAATTTAAATAAAAGAAAAATCTAAAATTAGCATAACTTATGCAATAGAAAATAAGTTAAAATCGTGATTTTTTAATCAATGAAGGCTTGTAGTCCCTTAGGCGCTGAACTTTAAACTGTTGGTCTCGGTCTATTTAGCCCTCGTGTGCACAAGATTACCGTAGAGCAACAAACCAAACCTACTAGTAGACGTTGACGCAATAAGATTTTGTGAGTTTTCTGGCGTAATTTTAAACTACGTTTACATTTTTTAAGAAATATTTTTCTCGGATGCTGTATTTTCTAATTCTTCTATCAGGTTTATCCCATACGTCTTTGATGAGATTCAAATCTGGTCACTGAGGAGAGATATGGAGTTGTGCAAATAATTTGTGAAGGGGCCATTCTTTCACATTCTTCTCTGTTTTGGATCGTTGTCATTCTGGAAGATCCACTGGCTTTCAAGCTGTAAACTATCAAGAGATGACTGCACATTAACTTGTAATAACTTCAATTATATAAAACGATCATTCGTACCTTCAATGAATATTAATTTCCCAAACACCAACAGCCGACATTGACTACCAAACCATAATTCCTTCACCACCATGCTTCACTGTAAGAACGATATTTATGAATTTCAATTATTTTTTTTCTGCGCTGCAAAATTTTAACATGTTATCACTTCCGGAAAACATATTGACTCTCATCAATAAAAAGGACAGTTTTCCAAAAATCAAAATTCTTATGGATATATTCAATAGCAAAGTGTAGCCTTTTTTGTTGATTTGTTTTTGAGTATGCTCGGATTTCTTAGTTGAACTCTGTCATGAAATCGTTCAGAACGGAGGATATTTCGAATTGAAACCTGCATTAACATTCTTACTAGTAGCCGTTACTTGGAAAGCTGACAATTTCGAATTTAACCTCATTTTCCTCAACACTGCTCGAGCATCTCGACAATTCAAAATCATTGGCCATCCAATTAGAAGTTTGTTAAATAAATATGTCTAACAATTGTTTCGGAATTCCTTGTAACAGTTTGGGCAATAGACCGAGCTTTCCCAAAAATGTTTTGCAATTTCAGCGTAAGATTTTTTTTTTTATTTCTCCTTAATTTGATTATAAAATTCCGAACGTCAACAACAATTTCCTGTGTTGGAGCCATTTTTATTGGAACAGTAACAAGAAAAACTGCTTAACGCATACTCAAGATTCCCTTTTCAATAATTATGTGCAACATTTGCTCGTTCCACCTTAAATAAGAACGAAATCGTGTGACATTCACCAAAAGCACCTCGTATATGTTGATTTTTGAGACGTGAATTTTACAGTTTTTTGTATATTCTGGAGAAGTAATTTGGTTTGATCACTTTTAATTCAAAACCGGAACCACATTGAATGTTCAAATCAGTAATTGGTGAAATCTTCTCTGGAGTCCATACATATTTGCATGTGTCTCTGTAAGAAAGTATAAGATTCCTATTGTCAATCTACTAATACATTCTGCTACACATTCCTTAATCACTGCTTTCAGTTCATTCTGGATACCCTTATATGACAGTATGTTATATCCATACATATTCAATAGACAAAACGTTCGATGATCTTGCTGGCCAAAAATGAATATCAACTACGGTTTTGGTTTGTCGCTCTACGGTCATCTTTTGCACACGAAAGTTAAGCAGACCGGGATCTACAGTTTAAAGTGGATTCTGAACCACTACAAACACTGGAACCCGAAACCTGTGATACCGAGCGCCAGAGCGCTAGCCACTTGGCCATCAGGCCCCTATTAACTGAGGGAGTTCAGAGATATGCGAACCATATGGAGCGTGGCATTATTTTGTTGGAAAACAGCCCAAATAAAAAGGGACCACCATAACGAGTACAGTAAATAGCAGCAGGATATTATCAACATATTATTGAGCTGTTAAAAGTTGAAATCTGGATGACCAGCTGACTGATATGCTGTCGTAACACATAGATGCACAAGTGTGAAGTACTATGTAAAGCAAAGGCCAGTCTGTTGGCAACCATGATGATGAGGGCGCATGATTAGACCTTTAAAATACATATCTTATGCATATCCCATGTCTTCCGATAATGAATTGATTTTGCTTGAATTCATAAACAATGTCTAATTTTGTCTGATTGCAACAAGAGGATTAATAAAAAAAATATGCAAAATATTTAATTTTTAATCAAATTAAAAGAATGCTTTTTTTTTATTGTTTTTGATTTCCGGGTATTTTAACTGGAAGTAATTTGCCATTAGAATGACCAAGATTTGGCAGATTCAGCGTCACCCAGAATGCTCCTTGAGGAGCTGTTACACTATGTCCGAATCTTTCCCCCGAAGTTTTGAATGTATGCCTCCAAGGATTGTAGCTGGGAATTCACAGCTTTCTCCTTCTCTGGAAACTCAATAATCTATTCACCAAGCTACTCTGGCTTATGAGCATAGCTTTAAGAAGATATTAAGCCTTCTTAAATTATTTCATTTGTATTAAATGAATTTAATTGTTTATTTTAAATTATTTCATATTAAGTTCGAGCTGCAGTGGTATTGGGCATGTGAATTTACGTTGTCAAGTTTCAAACTTGATAAATGATGCCGAACCCCATAGCTTCCTTGTTTATGCCCTGAATGAGCATGATAAATCTGTAAACCTGAATGTTTTTCCGTTGGACTCGAAAAGAAGATGAGGAAGGTGCTTTTATGAGATGCCTCCCTTAAAATGTTAATTTTAAATTGTGGTGGTAACACAGACATATTATAGAAGGCTCCCAGTGATGCACCTGATATATTCTACAAATATGTCACTAAAATTGAATTGAATTCATGTAAATATGTCTGTCATTTTAAAACAACATTTCATTACTTCGATTTTATGAGCTTTTTAAAAAATATATGAATATTTTGTATATATTAAGTATTTGAGTATTTTAAAATTAAGCATTTTAATATTAATAAGTATTTTTATTAGTAGTAATCAGTTATTAATAATAATGTTTAATTTTATATTAAGTATTTTATATTAATAAAATATTCTAATTTAAAAATATTAAGCATTTGAGTATTTAAAAATATATAAGTAAAAAATATGACTATTTTGAGTCTATTTTTTTTTTTTAATTTCAATTTCATGCATTTGTGTTTACTGGTATAGGTAGCCCAATCAAAAAGTTCAACGACCAAATATTTATTATTGTCTTTTTATGCATTCTTGTGGTATAGCTCTCAACTTACTGATGTGCGTATAGTTCGATACCTACTGGTATAAAATATATTGCTATGATATCGAATTCTCATAGGACGTAAACTTATGTATTGAATTGTTATGCTTTATCATTACGCCAGGAAACACGCCGAAGAAATTGTTATATTGATAAACACAAATAATACAATTTTTTAACCAAAAAATAATAATAATAAGTCCTTTTTTTTATAATAAAACGGTGGAAAACACAACATTAAATTATAAAAACGAAGCACACTCTGAGTTAAATTCCTCGGAAGATAGGCGAAAGTTCAAATCATCCATTTGCTACTTTTATTAACCACTACGCTACAACGCTCGATAAAGTACAACTGACGTTGTTCAATCAAATGACGGGAAATGATACAAGGTCAGCAAGGGGTAATTTTTCACTTCTTAAATTTATTCACCGTCAAACGCTTCTTAAAATTCTTTTATGATAGTTTTTTTTTATTTTCAAATGTTATTTTTCTAGTTAGTTCTATGATATAATGTAATTGAATAACAAAATTACTATCATCTGATTATCTTTAATGCACAGTCAATCAGAATTAAAGTTATAACAATACACAGTAGTGCATAAATTATTTTTTCAAAGTAATTCATTAATATTCTAGGAAGGCAATCTTATGTCCCCTGTTTATTAAATCTCAACAACATAACACCTGAAGACGGCAGAAGAAATTCCTGTGTAATCTTTCATTTTCAAAAGTTTTATCCTTAAATTAAGAAGTTTTGAAAATTGTATCAAAAAGTTTTGAAAATTTTATAGTTAAATTAAAAATTTTGGAAATTAAATTAAAAAATTTTGGAAATTTTATATCGTTAAATAAAAAGTTAAATTAAAAAATTTTGAAATTTTATCGTTAAATAAAAAAGTTTTGGAAATTTTATCGTTAAATAAAAAAGTTTTGGAAATTTTATCGTTAAATAAAAAAGTTTTGGAAATTTTATCGTTAAATAAAAAAGTTTTGGAAATTTTATCGTTAAATAAAAAAATTTTTAGTTAAATTAAAAATTTTTGAAATTTTATCGTTAAATAAAAAAAAATTTTAAAAAATGTATCGTTAAATAAAACGTTTTAAATGGTATCGTTAAATAAAAAAGTTTTACAAATGTATCGTTAAATTTTACAAATGTATCGTTAAATAAAAATTTTACAACAAATGTATCGTTAAATTAAATACAAAATCGTTTTTTTTACAAATGTATCGCTAAATAAAAATTTTTTTACAAATGTATCGCTAAATAAAATTTTTTTACAAATGTATCGTTAAATTTAAAAAATTTTACAAATGTATCGTTAAATTAAATTAAAAAAAAAAAAAAAAAAATTTTACAAATGTATCGTTAAATGTATCGCTAAATTAAAAATTTTACAAATGTATCGTTAAATCAAAAATTTTACAAATGTATTTTACAAATGTATCGTTAAATCAAAAATTTTACAAATGTATCGTTAAATCAAAAATTTTACAAATGTATCGTTAAATCAAAATTTAGAAATTTATCGTTAAAGTAAAAAATTAGAATCATTTGCTAACAAATGATTAAATGATTATTTTCATATTTTTTTTTTTTTTATAAGTGTCCTCTAGTTGGCTCCTGATAATCTTATTAAATTATATTACGTCCTGGATGCACAGACCGTAGCTCACCTCATCAAACATTAATTTATTTTAATTTTTTAAAAACATACCATAAGTAATTTTTTTAAAGAAACTTTAAAACATAGAACAGGATCCAGCCTTAGTTATACTTATTCCAAACTAGAAGATAAAATGAATAACGTGCTATTACGAATTATTTCTTCCTCTAACATCAAACAGTAAATTGTCGTCTATCCAAACATTAGCCATCGGTTTCAAGAATTCATTCCGTTATTTTACACATTTACCAAAAGTGTCATCCATTTTAGGACTGCACTCAACAAATTGTGGTTGTTGCTAGACACTTCAATTTAATATATTTTTTAACTTGAATAAAAAAAAAAAATCGATAAATAGAACTTTATATAGCTTATTACTTTTCGGCATGGTTACTACTAGAATCGAACCAAAAAAATTATTAAAAAACTGCTAAAAAAATTACAAATTTCTAAAAACACTTTTGAAACCATTATAATGTCATTCATTTTATTAATTTCTTTTATAAATTATATTATCTATTTTTCACTTTATTGTTTAGATATATATATACGATAGAAAATATTTTTGTGCGGTCCTCCATGAAGATACAGTGTGTAAGTATATGTGACTCACTGCCTTCACAACACACATGTGCACATCCCTACTTGATATCGATTACGTGCTTTTCGGTAATCATTCAAAGTTAATAAGATCAATAATATAAAGTTAATAACATCAATAACATATACACAAAATCATTTATTATTCAAGAAAAAAATATATACCGCATATCTATTGAAGCTCAAAAAACATAACACCAAAACACAGAAAAAAAGACCATGTATTATTTACAGTTGGATGGAAATTAAAAATTTATTTTTAAATTTCAAAGTTAAAACTATTGTTATTAGATTGTTATTAGAAATTTATTCACTGTGAAATACATCATAAAATTCTTTTCGCGTTGTATTTTGCATCGATTAATCTGATTATTGTATATCCACAACAAAAAGTAAAAAGTAAAATAACAAAACACAGAAATTGTAAATGATTTTTATCAAAATAATTTATTGAGGTTCAAGGAAAGAATTGTATACCTCTACTTTTTGAAGCTCTAAAAACATAAAATAAATACTCGCATATTATTTAGAGTTAGACAGGAATTAGAAAATTATTTAATTAAATTGATTCACTTATTGATAAAAAGCTTTTTGTTTTATTATTTCTATAGCTAGTTATTTGCAATTTTCTTGTTCAATTCATCATCTGATTATCATCAATTCACAATAAATCCAACAATATTACACAGAAGTATACAATTGTTTTTATAACTCTTTAAGATTAAATGAAATAATTGTATATCCCATGCTTATTGGAGCTCAAAAGACGAAACAACGTACATTCTTTAAGGGTGGACGGACAATTATCCCCGCAATCAAATGTTTCATAAAACATTTACGATGTGTTTTTCCGCATGTGTCACTTTTCTAGTTACCATTTGTAATTTTCTTATTCAATTACTTAACATCGATCATCTGGTTATCTTTAATCCGTGATCAATCAAAGATAAAGCTGTAACAATACATAGAAGTGTATAAATGATTTTTATCGAGGCAATTCATTAAGATTCGTGAAAGGTATTATACGTCCCATGTTTATTGAAGCTCAAACGCAGCACCTCAACAGAAACACCCATGTAGTATTCTTTTAAAAAGTTAGACGAAAGCCTAATCATCGAGCTGTTACATTTAATGACTCTGCTGTGACATTTGATGACGTAATAGCGATGTTGTTGAAACAAATGACGGGAAATGATAGAAGGTCACGGACAAACAATTGGGTAGACACGAACTCTTTGCAAAGCATGGATTTTTCAGTTACCAGAAAGAAGAGCTAACAATAGAAATTGTGTTTGTGATCTGGCACGACAGCGGACTTGGTCCAAGAAGAATTTCTTGATCGTCGTGAAATATATGCAAATTTCCAGATGTTTATTAAGATAAGGATTAGTGTTGTGGTTTAATCATTTTTCATGTTAACAACTTCTTATTGAAAGGTAAGGAGATAAGCAGCTAATTGTGTAATGAAAATAGCATTATTTAAATAAACAAACTTAAAAATTGATGGAAACATAAAAGGCCATTGTTTTAAAAATGAAAATACTCGAGTAGAGTAGAGTGCATGGTGGAAATACAAAAGGCAATCAAAATATCCCACAACGCCAGGAAGAATATGTGATGAATGGCAGCGTAATTATGCGAGGCTCGAATAAGTTGGTTTGGATTGTTGGGCTATTATTATGCATGAAAAGTTTAAAGAAAGAAATTTTCATTCGTTCATTACTTTGCTTAACTTTTGCGCAGAGCATAAATAAATTTTTTCTTAAATTTATTTCATTTTTAACACATTACTTGGAAACGAAAAGCGTAATGAATGTGTATTTTATAATAAAAGAATCCAAGTACTAAATAAAATTATGAACAAAAGCATTATTTCCAAACAAAAAAAAAGTAAAATATAGTATTAACTCGATTTCCCAGCATTGTTTCAAAGTGAACTGAACTTAAACCTTTCAAGGAAACGAATTGAACCTTATGCTTTATTTTTTTCGGCTGAATTTATTTATTATTCTTTATTTCATGTATTATTTTTTTTTATTTTATTTTTTTCATTTCATTTATTTATTTATTTATTTTTATTTCATTTCATTTATTATTTTTATTTCATTTATTATTTTTTATTTTATTTTATTTTATTTCATTTCGTTTATTATTTTTATTTCACTTATTTTATTTTTATTTTTTTTATTTCATTTCATTTATTATTTTTATTTCACTTATTTTTTTTTTTTTTTTTTTTATTTCATTTCATTTATTATTATTTTTATTTCATTTATTTTTTTTTTTTTTTTTTTTTTTTTATTTCATTTCATTTATTATTTTTATTTCATTTATTATTATTTTTTTATTTTATTTTATTTCATTTCATTTATTATTTTTATTTCACTTTTTTTTTTTTTTTTTTTCATTTTTATTTTTTATTTCATTTGTTATTTTTTATTTCATTTGTTATTTTTTATTTCATTTGTTATTTTTTATTTCATTTGTTATTTTTTATTTCATTTATTTGAACCTTATGCTTTATTTTTTTCGGCTGAATTTATTTATTATTCTTTATTTCATTTATTATTTTTTTTTATTTCATTTCATTTGTTATTTTTCATTTCATTTAATTTCATTTCATTTGTTATTTTTCATTTCATTTAATTTCATTTGTTATTTTTCATTTCATTTAATTTCATTTGTTATTTTTTAATTTCATTTGTTATTTTTCATTTCATTTAATTTCATTTATTATTTGTTATTTTTTATTTTATTTATTATTTTATCTTATTTTATTTGTTAATTTTGTACAATGATGTACTTCGTGTTCTACTTATTTGTATCATGAAAATCTCAACGTCAAGAAATGAAGGGAGGGATTTTTATTTTGAGGATTTCTTTCCGGGAAGATTTTTAGAGGCAACTGTACAACATTGCCATGTCGTATGGGAGAAAACCCGGAAAACTTCCACAAATCAGCATAACTGTGGATGTGACGAAATTCTAATACACGTCATTACAATCGCTATCGAGTCTCTTCGTTTCTAAAAGCAGACACTGCAACAGACCCCACCAGTGAATTTGAACCTAAAACCGTCAGCATATTAGCTATGCACTTCAACCTGAGTTATAGATTTTTTTAAACTCCAATTTCATTTTAAATTACTTTAATTTTGTCGATATCTTTCAAGTTTCTTTATGGCTTTTTTTTTTTTTTTTTTTTGTAACATCATAAGTATTTTACAAACAGTTTATTTATAATCCTATACTACAGATTTAGTTCCCCAGTTTTAATGCACACTAGCTAGCATACAAGAGGACACTGATTGGATTCCATGCAATTTCATCCCGATTGTTTGCTTTTTAGTCTCCGCTTCGAAAAATAAATAGACTCGTTAGAGATTGTGACAGACATACACAGTAATTATAGGATAGCCTGGGTGGAGTTAACGAATTTTCACCAATACGACGCATAAACGCAAAGCAAAAACCTCCCAAAAAGAATCTTACAGCTTTAGGGTGTTATGCATCACTTCCTCCGTGGTGCATCATGGGTAATGCTAAATCTGCTACAATTCTGTAGTATCAGTGGCTTATGATTGAAGTCAAAGTGCCTAACGTCGACTGTATATATATATAATTTGTTTAGTAATTTCTACAATTTTGTTTACTATCTAACCCTTTTAATGGCATGAAAAATATAAACATATACAATCGGTTTAAAATCTCTTTTATAAATTAATAGAAAACCAAAAGTAATTGTAGTATTTGTGAAAATATTGCTCTTACGAAAGATCGTCCTAAAATTACATACCGTAATCTATCATTTTAGCATCAACAGGAAGATTTGTGTAACTAGAAAAAAATCTCGGTTCCACTCCTACTTTCGTGTAATGATACGTAATAGCCTCTTCCTTCCTCCTCGCATTCAGCAAAGCTGATTTGTCGGTTCTTATTCGATTCGAGCTGGCATTACGGTTCATTCAGTTCAGTTGTTGGAAATGTTGTCAAATAAGTTTTTCATAAAAGAAAAATCTTGTGCTTTATACGATTGTTTTATGTGAATAATTCGCCGTACCTTCAAATGGCGGATATGTAAAAAAAATTTTAAACTATACTACTGTGTCCAAAAAGTAAGACCAATTTTCAATTCAAATTTTCCTGGCTAAAGGAATTTCAATTTTCTTTTCTTTTTTAGGTTGCTGGCACTGTCCTTGACATCTGTGTGAAATTTGACGTCAAAATATTCATTAGTGTTTGAGTTACGCTTGGCTTTGTGAGTCGCTAAAACTGATTCCGGCGATTTTTGAAATGTCTCTATTAATTGAGTAAGAACTTGCGTTAAATTTTTTTTTTTTTTTTTTTTTTTCCCGGAAACGTATAGAATGTTGTAAAAAGGCATTCGGTGAGCATTCCTATATCGAAAAAAATTTTTAGAAGTGTTATAAACAGTTCAATAGAAGGCAGAGAACGCGTTAAACACGAAAGCCCTCGGTCGACCCCCAACCTCAACCGACGAGGCTCACGCCCAAAAAATTAAAGGTTTGGTGCTTGCAAACCGTCAATTTACAATTAGAGGCCTTGCTGATAATGTTGGAATTTCAAAATTCCATTTTAAAAGATGTTTTGGGCCTCAAACGCGTCAAATCGTGATTGGTGCCGAAAACACTGAATGCGCATTGATTACGCGATTACGCTGCATTGATTCTTCGTGACTTTTTCGCCAAAAATGAAACCCATATCGTTCCACAACCACCGTATTCACCTAATTTAGCATTGTGCTACTTCTGGCTATTCCCTAAACTCAAAAAACCACTCCGAGGACACCGTTTTGAGTCGATAGAAGAGACATTTCAAAAATCGCTGGAATCAAGTTTTAGCATCTCACAAAACTAAGCGTAACTCAAGCACTAATAAATATTTTGACGTAAATTTTCACACAGATGGGAAGGACAGTGCCAACAACATAAAGAAAAAAATTTGAAATACCATATGCCCGGGAAATTTACATTGAAAACTGGTCTTACTTTTTGGACACATTAATGTATATGTTAATCTAACGCATATGCAAATTAGCTGCAAATCTGATATTAAATGGTAAAAATATTAAGTAAAAATTAATTTTAAAAAGGTGACCGTGAAGTGATAAATTTTTATTCATTGTTATATTGTTGTTGTTCCCAATACTACAGTGTTTCCTTGCATGGACAAACGAACCTATTAAGATTGTTGGCCACGTTAAAATAGGACAGATCACTTCAGTGGTTTATATTAAGTCCTAGACACTATTTGTCGCTGTACGGCCATTTTTGCACACTCTTGGCTAATTCGACTGGGACCTACAGTTTAACGTGGATTCTAAACCACTAACAAACATCCATGTCACCACCAGGATTCGAACCTGAAGCCTGTGGTACCAAAGCCGGAGTGCTAGCCAATTGGCTACAAGGCCGCTAAAATTCGGAAGGAGCACGCTAATTATGTGATAGATGCGGTCCTTTCAATACCCGGTATAAACAAGTTTTTGTTTTTGCTCACTTGTGTTGTTTCGAACTGTTTATTGTTATTAGCTAGTTTTTGTTGTTGTTATTGTTGCTAATGCTATTGCGCTTCTTTGCATCGGTCAATAAACCCAGTAAGTGACGTTAAAATAGAATGTCATAATAAATACCATCACATCAGTTGTTTATTTTCGAAATCCACGTTAAAATGTAGGTCCCGGTCTAACTAGCCCAAAATGTGCACAAAATGACCGTAAAACGACATACCAAACCAAATCAGATTTTTATTATTGGCCCTAGACATGATTAAAATTCAGAAGGAGCACGCTAATTATGTGACAGATGCGGTCCTTTCAATACCCGGTATAAGCATGTTCTTGTTTCTGCTCACTTGTGTTGTTATTGTTGTTATTGTTGTTGCTAATGCTATTGCGCTTCTTTGCATAGGTCAACAAACCCAATAAGTGACGTTAAAATAGAATGTCATAATAAATACCATCACATCAGTTATTTATTTTCGAAATCCACGTTAAAATGTAGGTCCCGGTCTAATTAGCACAAAATGACCGTAGATCGACATACCAAACCAAATCAGATTTTTATTATTGGCCCTAGACATGATTAAAATTCAGAAGGAGCACGCTAATTATGTGACAGATGCGGTCCTTTCAATACCCGGTATAAGCAAGTTCTTGTTTCTGCTCACTTGTGTTGTTTCGAACTGTTTATTGTTGTTATTGTTGTTGCTAATGCTATTGCGTTTCTTTGCATCGGTCAACAAACCCAATAAGTGACGTTAAAATAGAATGTCATAATAAATACCATCACATCAGTTATTTATTTTCGAAATCCGCGTTAAAATGTAGGTCCCGGTCTAACTAGACCAAAATGTGCACAAAATGACCGTAGATCGACATACCAAACCAAATCAGATTTTTATTATTGGCCCTAGACATGATTAAAATTCAGAAGGAGCACGCTAATTATGTGACAGATGCGGTCCTTTCAATACCCGGTATAAGCAAGTTCTTGTTTCTGCTCACTTGTGTTGTTTCGAACTGTTTATTGTTGTTGCTGTTGCTAATGCTATTGCGTTTCTTTGCATCGGTCAACAAACCCAATAAGTGACGTTAAAATAGAATGTCATAATAAATACCATCACATCAGTTATTTATTTTCGAAATCCGCGTTAAAATGTAGGTCCCGGTCTAACTAGCCCAAAATGTGCACAAAATGACCGTAGATCGACATACCAAACCAAATCAGATTTTTATTATTGGCCCTAGACACGATTAAAATTCAGAAGGAGCACGCTAATTATACGATGGACTCAATCCCTTCAATACCTGGTATAGACACTTGGTTTTTGTTTCGGATCACTTATATGGTTTCGAACTGTTTATTGTTATTAGCTGGGTTTTGTTACTACTGTTGTTGTTGTTGTTATTGTTATGCCTAATGCTGTTGAGCTTCTTTACATCGACCAATGAACCCACTTTGTTTTTTGATCACGTTAAATTGGACATCACTTCAGTGGTTTATTGTTGGTACTAGACACGATTAAAATTTGGAAGAATATTAATTATGCAATGAACTCAGTCCCTTCAATATCAGGTATAGACACTGTGTTTTTGTTTCGGATTACTTGTGTGGTTTCGAACTGTTTATTGTTATTAGCTGACTTTTGTTGTTGTTGTTGTTGTTAAACCTAATGCTATTGCGCTTCTTTTCATCGATCAATGAACCCACTAAATTTGTTGATCACGTTAAATAGGACATCACTTCAGTAGTTTATTGTTGGTACTAGACACGATTAAAATTTGGAAAAAGCAAACTAATTATGTGATGGACTCAATCCCTTCAATATCCGGTAGATACTTGGTTTTGGTTTCGAACTGTTTATTATTAGCTGGTTTTTGTTGCTGTTGTTGTTATGCCTAATGCTATTCCGCTTCTTTGCATCGAACAATGAACCCCCTAAGTTTGTTGATCATTTTAAAATAGGATATCACTTCAGTGGTTATAGTTGGTCCTCAGCACGATTGAAATTCGGAAGGAGCACGCTAATTGTTGTTGTTGTTTTGCCTAATGCTATAATTCTTCTTTCGACTCGCCTATGTTATATTGATGTTGTGACTTTTCTAATACTAATGTCATTCACCTTGAATCGATAGAATTAATTGAAAACGCTGACGGATTGTCAAAATACTGATTTTTCTTACATTTATTTAACTGTTTAACATTTTTACAAAACCTTTACTGAAGCACTGCATCGTTTTTTTTTTTAGTCAAAAAATAAGAAGTGTCCAAAAAATAAGTGTGTAAATAATAATAAATACTGTGTCCAAAAAATAAGACCAATTTTCAATTTAAAATTTCAGGGGCTCATGGAATTTCGTTTTTTTTTTTTTTTTTTTTTTCCCCTCCTTTTCTTTTTTAGGTTGCTGGCACTGCACTTGACATCTGTGTGAAATTTGACATCAAAATATTCATCATAGTTACACTTGGCTTTGTGAGACGCTAAAACCTGATTCCGGCGATTTTCGAAACGCCTGAATTAATTGAGCAAAGAACTTGCATTAAATTTTGTCTGCGGAAACTTATAGAAAGTCGCAGAAGGCATTCGGTGAGCATTCCTGTATAGGAAAGAAATGTTTAGTAGTGGTATAAACATTTCAAAGAAGGCAGCGAA
This sequence comes from Caerostris darwini, assembly GCA_021605075.1. Taxonomy (NCBI): domain Eukaryota; kingdom Metazoa; phylum Arthropoda; class Arachnida; order Araneae; family Araneidae; genus Caerostris; species Caerostris darwini. The sequence goes on from BPLQ01007492.1 coordinate 27,829, forward strand.
CGCGTTGAAGACGAAGAGCCCTTTGGTCGACCATCAACCTCAACCAAGGAAGCTCACGTCCAAAAAATTAAAGATTTGGTTCTTGCAAACCGTCTGTTTACAGTTAGAGATCTTGCTGATTATGTTGGAATTTCAAAGGGATCGGTCAATTCCATTTTGAGCCTCAAACGCGTCAAATTTCGATTGGTACCGAAAATGCAGTGTGAGCTGGCGCATTCAATGTTGATTCTTCACGACATTCGCCAAAAATTAAACCCATATCGTTCCACGGCCACCCCATTCACACCGTACGACTTCTGGCTATTCCCTAAACTCAAAAGAATACTCCGGGGATACCGTTTTGAGTCGATTGAAGAGATTCAACGTGAATCGCCGCGCGCTTTGAAGGCCATCCCTGCCGATGATTTTTTAGCATGCATTGAGGATTGGAAAAAAAGTTAGCATAAGTGCATTGCGTCCGGAGGGGATTACTATGAAGGCGATTAAATAAATTTGGAAGAATAAATAAAGAGTTTTTTGGAAAAAAAAATAATTGGTCTTACTTTTTGGGTACAGTAGTATATGTGAAATTCGGAAGGAGCATGCTAGTTGTTGTTGTTGTGCCTAAAACTTAATTATTCTTTTGATTTTCCTGTGTTATGCTGATGTTGTACCTTCTCGAATACTAATGTCATTCACCTTGAGTCAATTGAATTCATCGAAAACGCTGACAGATTGACGAAATTCTGGTTTTTCCAACATTTATTTAACTGATTAAAATTTTTACAAAACCTTTACTGAATCGTCGCATCCTTTTATAAAATGTTATTTAATTTCAAGCTTTCTTAGCGTCTAATTTTTATCTGATACGTGTTGATACGCATATAAGTATTAGTAAACTTTCCTTGCGAGTTACATTTTAAATAATTTAACGATGCGATTAATTATCTTCATGCACTGCACGTAACAAAAAGTAATAAATTACTTTATTTTCAGTTTTCCTACTTTCTCCCCTCGTTGCACTATTTTGCTCTGTATATTTAGCACGATGTTTTAAATGAAAAAAAAAATGAAGATAAAACATGTGATTATATTATTGTTATAACCTTGAATCTAAGCAAAAATCCAGGACTTGTCAAACCAATTTTAAACTGGAATTTTATTTTAAAAGACGATGAGAAAACCAGTTTATTTTACACTCCGTAGCTTTTGATCACAAATATAATCTTACGGTTGACTTGCTTCCATGCTTAAAGAGTTAAATAAACAATTGACAAGTTCGAGTTGGCAATAACAAGTTGCTATTCATCCATCATTTACCACCCAGTAAAACGAGACAATGACACTGTCACGAATAACAAACTTGAAAGCAAAGTTTTCAAATAGGCAAAAAGTGTTTGTATGATAAATGGACCGAAAATGAGCAAATATTTCTTCTGCCAGATAGGTACTCGAGTTAAATTTAATGTGGTTTTATTAGTATTTTATTTCTGAATTTTAAAAGCTTTTATTTCTTCAGCTAAATTTATGGGAAGATGATCATAGTATCTAATGTTGGATTATTATTTTGCTTTAAAAAAAGTTTTTAAATATTAAGATTATTGTCATGAATTTTTACTTACAAGTATTTTTAAATAGCAATTTAATATCCTAAAAGTGAGAATTCAATCCTCAGCTTTTAAACATTTTACATTTCTTTGGGCTTGATTTATCCTTTTATTTGCATAAAAAGTTTATCCTTTTAATAGTATTTATCCTTTTATTTGCATAAAAAGTTTATCCTTTTAATAGTATTTATCCTTTTATTTGCATAAAAATTTAAAAATTTATCCTTTTAATAGTATTTATCCTTTTATTTGCATAAAAAATTTATCCTTTTAATAGTATTTATCCTTTTATTTGCATAAAAAATTTATCCTTTTAATAGTATTTATCCTTTTATTTGCATAAAAATTTATCCTTTTAATAGTATTTATCCTTTTATTTGCATAAAAAATTTATCCTTTTAATAGTATTTATCCTTTTATTTGCATAAAAATTTATCCTTTTAATAGTATTTATCCTTTTATTTGCATAAAAATCTATCCTTTTAATAATATTTATCCTTTTATTTGCATAAAAAATTTATCCTTTTAATAATATTTATCCTTTTATTTGCATAAAAAATTTATCCTTTTCATAGTATTTATCCTTTTATTTGCATAAAAAATTTATCCTTTTATTCGCACAAAAAAAAATTATCCTTTTACTTGCATAAAAAAATGTATCCTTTTATTTGCATAAAAAATTTATTTGTTTAATATTTATCCTTTTATTAACATAAAAAATTTTACCCTTTTATTAGCATAAAAATTTTTTCCTCTTAATAGTAGAATAAAAAATTTATCCTTTTAATAATATTTATCCTTTTAATTGCATAAAAAAATTTATCCTTTAATTTGCATAAAAAAATTGATCCTTTTACTTGCATAAAAAATTGATCCTTTTACTTGCATAAAAAAATTTATCCTTTTACTTGCATAAAAAAATTTATCCTTTTACTTGCATAAAAAAATTTATCCTTTTACTTGCATAAAAAAATTTATCCTTTTACTTGCATAAAAAAATTTATCCTTTTACTTGCATAAAAAAATTTATCCTTTTACTTGCATAAAAAAATTTATCCTTTTACTTGCATAAAAAAATTTATCCTTTTACTTGCATAAAAAAATTTATCCTTTTACTTGCATAAAAAAATTTATCCTTTTACTTGCATAAAAAAATTTATCCTTTTACTTGCATAAAAAAATTTATCCTTTTACTTGCATAAAAAAATTTATCCTTTTACTTGCATAAAAAAATTTATCCTTTTACTTGCATAAAAAAATTTATCCTTTTACTTGCATAAAAAAATTTATCCTTTTATTTGCATAAAAATTTATCCTTTTACTTGCATAAAAAAATTTATCCTTTTATTTGCATAAAAAAATTTATCCTTTTATTTGCATAAAAAAATTTATCCTTTTATTTGCATAAAAAATTTGTTTAATATTTATCCTTTTATTAACAAAAATTTTATCCATTTATTAACAAAAAAATTTATCCTTTTATTAACAAAAATTTTATCCTTTTATTAGCATAAAAAAATTTTTCCTCTTAATAGTATAAAAAAAATTTCTTTTAATAGCTTAAAAAAAAATTTTTTTTCTCTTAATAGTAGCATAAAAAATTTATCCTTTTATTCGAATGCAAATAAAAGGATAAATCAAAACTTATCCTTTTATTATGAACCCACTGAGTTCACAAGCATTTGTAAGAAATTCTTTATATAATTTTAAATTTATATTAATTTATTTTAACTACTTTAATATTTATTCTTCCGTTAAAAAATTTGTTTTAAAAAATCAGCATTTTCTTTCTCGAAAATAATATTACATCTTCAGCATCAAATTAACTGAATTTTAAACTGACAATTACAGTTTTTGACTTTGAACTAACAAATAAGACTGGTTAAAAATAGCGTTTGTTATTGGAATGAAAAATTTTATTAAATCAACTCACTTGGGTTTTTTAATGTGTTGTATCATAAATGGCCAATTACACTACCTTCAGAAGCCAGGAATCAGAAAGGAATCTAGTGTGAACTGCCCTAACAAGTTATCAACAAAACTTTCAGAAGATACTGTTTAGATGGACAGCATTCGTAAAGCGCTAACAAGCAAATCTGATTTTTTTTTAAAAAATTTTATAAAACTGTTTGGTAGAATCGGAACAATATATTTTTATAGCATTCTTATTTTCATATCACTGAAGGATTTTGTAACAAGATATGAAATAAAATAATTACTTTGGGACATTGATAAGCTTTAGTTTATTCTATTTAAACAGTTTAGTTTAGTTTATTATTTTAGTTTACTTAATTATAATATTTTTTTCATTATGTGAAGATCAAAATCACCTTGAATGTCTCGAAGTATTCCCGCGAGGCTTAAAAAACAGAAATTTAAAACAAAAATATTAGAACTGAAAAGTAATTTCATCGAGTTAGCACATATCAGTGAGACCTGATGGCCGAGGGATTGGAGCTCTGTGTCGCACGTTTCGGGTTCGAGTACCGGAGGTGCCATGGATTTTTTGTAATGTTTCGGAATCCACTTTAAACTGTAGGTACTGGTCTAATATGCCTGTAGAGCGTTGGGCGAAGGGCTGACAACCCTGACCTGTAAAAAGAAAACATCTCTTGTCTCGAAATCTGCCAGTAGGCAGACGGACTTGGCACATAATGGGATTGTTGCGCCAATGAAAAAAAAGCAGCACATGTGCGTATTTGGCGTACAGGGGGAACTAGGAGGTTAGAATCCACTGGCGGCATTATTGTAGTCACTGCTTTCAGAAACGATTAGACTCGACGGCGATTGTGACAATGTGTAAAAAGCATCGCGTATCAATAGTCAGGCTGCCTGATGGTAGTTTTCCAGTTTTTCTCCCATGTGACATCCAAACGAGGGGCAGTTATCCCAAAAAGTCTTTCCCTCATCACTCATGAGTGGGCTGTTCGTGGGATATATACATAGTACATGAGGTCCCTAGATCTTACAATCGTCGACAATCGGGCTGCCTGATGGGATTTTCCGGATTTCCTCCCCTACGACATCCAAATGAGGGGCAGTTATCCCGAAAAGTCTTTCCCTCATCACTCATGAGTGGGCTGTTCGTGGGATATATACATAGTACATGAAGTCCCTAGATGTTACGATCGTCGACAATCGGGCTGCCTGAGGGGAATTTCCGGATTTCTTCCCCTACGTCATCCAAATGAGGGGCAGTTACCGATAAAAGTCTTTCCCTCATCACCCATAAGTGGGTTGTTCGTGGAATACTTAAGTGGTACATGAGATCCCTCAATGTTACTCACAAAAAAAGCACAGAAAAAGAAGTATTCATAAAAAATGCATTACCACTAAATAAAAGTAGCCCAGAGATATTACATCAAATAAAATTAGAATTAAACCAAATATCCGAGTACCTCATACTACACAAAACTTACAAATGCAACCGAATAATAAAAAAATAATTAGAGATAATGGTACATTCGTATTCAATATCATAGGAAATATAATACAAATCAAAAAAACCTAAGAATAAAACTAGAAACATCTATACAAACAGCTTTAAATGCTTATCTCCGATTTAGAAGTAGGCTCTAAAAAAATAAAGCTCTTAAATTTTTTTTTTTTATTATTATTCAATATCTATCTCTACAAAAATTGAACAATAGAAATATGAGCACTAAATATTCTACACATCTCCTAAATTCCACAATCACAAAGATTAGAAAATAAATTAAATCTTTGATTTAATAAAATATCAAGAGAAAATAGTGTTTTTTAAATTGGTACAATATATTAAATTTCAAATCGGTGGAGAAATTGATTGCTTTACGAAAAACATTTTTTTGCTTCTTAAAAACTTTTTCAACATTGAATGTCGCTATAAGTTGGATGTTTTTCCATTTTTATTATTATAATCAATCTATGAGCAATAATATTTTTTACTGAAAATTAATGTATCCAGATTACTATACTTTTTATTAGTAATAGTTCAATATTGTTTTTTAATAATAATAATAATAATTTATTATTAGTTTCGTTACAATTGTAGCAGAATATTATATTTATTTTTTTATTTTGTGCAAACATTAAATTTTTACTGTAAAACAATCAAACATTTTAATGTAATTCCATATGCTAAGTTAATATTTTAATTAAAAGGTAATAAAATAGTTAATCAGAATTTATTTTGCCCGATATATGTTCAGTGAACGCTTTAGGTTTTTTTAAAAGAAGCGTTTTTACATGCAGTTTGATATAAACTTAATAAAAAATAAAAAAAATTTAAAAATTAAAAATAAATTTAAAAATGAATTTTAAAAATAAATTTAAAAAATTAATTAAAAATACATAAAATTAAAAATAAAAATAATAAATTTAAAAAGCATGGCTTCATAAATTTGTTGCGAATGAAATTGAGATAATTAGTAATTTCGAAAATCATTATTATTAAAATTAGTATCATCAAAAAAGTTATTTCATATAATTTTAATTAGTTTTTTTTTCATTTAATTTAAATAACATTTTTATTTGTAACAAAAAGTATCGTTCCTATCTTATAACACAAAGATTCGATGGCAATTGTAACAATGTGTACAAAGTGTCACGCATCCGTAGTTAGGTTGGTTGGGGGAGTTTTCTGGATTTTCGTCCCATGTGACACTCAAATGTCGTATAGACACCCCTTAAAATTCTCAGAAGACAACGTAAAAGTACTGAAAATCAGTGAATTACATTTAATCAAGTTAATCATGTGGAATTCACTGGATAAACAGTCCTTGTGCAAGTCTAAATCATTTAAATAATAACAGTTTCAAAGATTATTGAGGAAATAAAGAGTTTCAAATCGCATGCATGCAGTACTTTTGTAAGCTTCTATAAAAAAAAAATTTTACTATACATTCAAGTCCAATATTTTAGTTTAATTCGTAAAATACGAAATAATCCGAGAAAAAAATGATACATATTTTATAAAATTTCTTATGGTGATGGTAAAAATTATTTTTTTTTATGTTGATCACAGGTGGGACTAGTGCTGCATTTACGTATACAACGAACAGCCCACCGATAAATGATGAGATAAGAAACATTGCCTTCTAGAAGCACTTTTAGGGGTGACTATTCCGCATTTGTCTGTCGTATGGAAGGAAAACCAGGAAAACTCCATGTGGCCTAAAACTACGGATGCGAGACACTTTGAACACAGTTACAATTGCCATCAAGTCTTCTCTTTTCGAAATGCGTAAAAGTAATGATATCAACAGATGGTTGACCTGTGCACGTTACCACTGGTACAAGATTCAGACACGGTAAAATATTGGGATCACATAAAACATTTCACTATAGCACTTTGGCAGAGGTTTTTTTACGAATTAATAACAATTTAACTTTAAAAAAGATACAGATATTAGGTTTCGTAAGCAGAATTGTAGAAAATTTCAAAACTTTCTGAATAACTTTGTACTTTTTTTTGTGTGTATTTCCGCACTTATTATGAGCCAATGAAAGAAATATTATTTTTAGAAAACTTGCTCGTCCATAAGTTAATTTAATAGCTAACTAATTCATTTCTACTTTTTTTTTCTCAAACTGGCTTCAAAGATTTCTATTTCTGTTGTACCAATAGTTTTCAATCATCTTTCCTGGATTGTTTAAGAGAAGTCTGCTAATTTCCTACAAAAAATTAAATCATTTTAAGTGAGAAGTTACCAAACTGAGTAATTTTTTAATGAACCAAAACTAATTACGGCGAATTCTAAATAACTTATAACTACACTCTGCTTGGTACTAAATTCCAGATTTTAAATTTAAAAACATAGAAACCTAGTACATATAACCCTGTGTTGTACAGCTTCAGAAATTAAAACTTATTAACACTTTTATTTAGATTCACTTTTTTTTCACATCTTTTTCTTCAGCTCTAGTATACGACTGAATAATTTTCTTAGGCAGCATCGCAAATTTAACAAAAAAAAAGTGTAACGTTCAACGAATCATTACCCCCTACCCCTTCCTCCTGAATCTCGCTTCTCCTAAACTAACTACTATGATTATCAAATTTGGATACCTCAAACTACTTATTTACATAGGGAAAACCAGACCGTTTCTCTACTCATCCACTCCCAACCAAAAACATTTTATCACCCATTTGGTGACATCAAAAAGTCTTCAAATTTCTTTGTTCCCTAAATTGCGATTTGTCCGGGACATTTTTATCGATAAAATTGCAATGCAAATTTTTAAAACTTTTAGGTGGTTATAATTTATCGGTAAGTAGACTTTATTTATTTTATTTCGACCTGCCTATAAAAGTATAACAGCATAAAAAAATAACATCAACCAAGAAAAATTCGCCAAACTGGCGAAAACCCCAATTAAGTATTTTAAAACCACATTCACACTAAGACGTTGAGCGGCGAGGCGCGAATCGTTGGCCAATCACAAGCCCCAGGAGTGCGCGCTGAGATTTGTGATTGGTCGAAAATGACGTTTCATTTCTTGTAACTCAATGCCTTGGTGTGAATTCGAATTAAAGAATATTGATCCAATTTCGAAAAGCTTTTTCAGTTAATCTAGGGTTTGCATTAGAAGTATCCTTAGCAATTTTGATGAAATGTGGATGTAAATTGAGGCCGTGCATGTGCGGGTACACACACACACACACACCTGCAGAAATATAGAGAGATAGATCTATACATAATTATGTGATGATTCTTTGCATAATACACACTGAAGTGACAAAAGTCATGGGATACCTCTTAATATCGTGTCGGCCTTCCTTTCGCCCGGCGAAGTGCAGCAACTCGACGTGGCATGGACTCAACAAGTCGTTGGAAGTCTTCTGCAGGAATATTGAGCCATGCTGTCTCGATAGACGTCCATAATTGTGAAAGCGTTGATGGTGCAGGATTTTGGGCACGAACAGACCTCTCGATGATGTCCCATAAATGTTCGATGGGATTCATGTCGGGTGATCTAGGTGGCCAAATCATTCGTTGGAATTGTCCAGAATGTTCTTCAAACCAATCGCGAACAGTTGTGGCCCGGTGACATGGCGCATTGTCATCCATAAAAATCCCATCGTTGTTTGGGTACATGAAGTCCATGAATGGCTGCAAGTGATCTTCAAGTAGCTGAACATAAGCATTTCCAGTCAATGTTCGGTCCAGTCGCACCAGAGGACCATGTCCATGCCATGAAAAAACAGCCCACACCATTACGGAGCCACCACCAGCTTGAACAGTGCCTTGCTGACAGTTTGGTTCCATGGCTTCGGGGGGTCTGCGCCACACTCGAACCCTACCATCAGCTCTTACCAACTGAAATCGTGACTCATCGGACCAGGCCACGGTTTTCCATTCATCTAGGGACCAACCAATATGCTCACGTGCCTACGAGAGTCGCTGCAAGCGATGTCGTTCTGTCAGTAAAGGCACTCGAGTCGGTCTTCTGCTGGAATAGCCCAAGAAAGCCAAATTTCTCCGCACAGTTCTAACAGACAAGTCCCTTGTACGTCCCACATTGATTTCTGCGGTTATTTGACGCAGTTTTGCTTGTCTGTTAGAATTTACGACTCTTTGCAGACGTCGCCGGTCTCGGTCGTTCAGTGCAGACGGTCAACCACTGCGGTGTCCATGGTGGGATGTTATGCCTGAAATTTCATACTCTCGGCACACTCTTGACACAGTGGATCTGGGAATGTTGAATTCCCTAACGATTTCCGAAATGGCATGACCCATGCGTCTAGCTCCAACTAACATTCCGCGTTCAAAGTCTGTTAATTCCCGTCGTGCGGTCATCATCACGTCAAAACCTCTTCACATGAATAACTTGAACAGAAATGAAAGCTCTGCGAAAGCACTGCGCATTTATACCTGTTCTACGCGATGCTACTGCCATCTGAAAATTTGCATATTGCTATCCCATGACTTTTGTCACTTCAGTGTATGTACGCGAAAGTGCATTTTTATGGCTAGTTTCAAAACGTAACTCAAAAGATATTTCTTAGTGATCAAGAGAACATAATGATTATTCACCAGTTGAAATTGAATTAAAAGACAGTGTGCTTACTTTTTTACTAAATCATAAGATGTAAATATTAAATTTTTAAGAATAAAAGCAATTTAACATTTATTAGTTATCGTTACGCTTAAATGTGCATATTGGGTAATCGATATACATCGATAGCTTCCTTGCTTTTGCCGAAGAGGGGGGCATGATATATATCTGTCAGCAGAAAACTTGGACTCGAGGATTAGTATACCAATTCCATCTCTGAGAGACGTTCGTTCCAAATTGCCGTGGTATAACAGGAGAGAGAGTGTATTTATCACCCCGTAGTACACTTTCGGTAACGTTAAATTTAATACAAATCTGCCATTCTACTTCAAATGACCTTGAGTCAAAGTGACGGTATTTAAAAACAACAAAATTAAAAATATGTACTAAAGATTAATTAACATTCACAGATAACTTAGCGCTTAAAGCTGCAACATCCAAACACTTACCTAAATACGAATAATTTATAAGCAATTTTATTGACAACTGTTCTTTATAGAACGAATTTCATGAACATAGTTTCTATATGACTATTGAGAATGCTCTATTTTTTCAATGGAAGCGAGCATTTTTTTTAACTCAGTTTAATTTTAATTTTGAGTTACAAAAAAATTCTGGCCGTATAGAATTGTACAACACAAACTGAATAAAACATCTAGATTATTGTGATAATTACTGAAGGAAAAAAATTTAGAAAGGGCAATAGAATTTCCCCTTGTTTAACTGGGCAGAAATGAGATTGAAACATTGCCTTGATTTTTATCAAAACCCAATATTAGACTTGTAAAATTCTCAAGATCTAAGCAAAAACCCTGAGATCGAATAATATTATTTTAAAGTTATTAAATTAAAAATTTACTTACTTTTATAAATGCCACTCTAACAGTTCGTCAATTGCCATCGCCGCCATCTCTGATCTTTTATACTCTTTAAATATCATTCACCAACAACACCACTTAGCAGATCTCTTATCAGTTCTTTTTTGTGTGTGTGTCTATTTCGTAGACTCATTATTGCCTCTATTTATTGCTAGTCTTGCGAGAATTAAATCATTTACTGCATTTTTTTTCAAAGAGTTAATCTGTTTAGTTTTCACACAGTTCTTTAGAGATCCTATACCTAGGCAATCCTTAAATTCTCTTTCAGTAAGTCATCCCACTTCATAACATTCATCATACCATTTATATTTCTTTATTAAAGGTGTATTTTGTTCTTTCGGGAAAGTTTACCCGCACTATTTAAGACAACAGCAGAAGTAAATGAAAGAAAACTGAAGCATACATAGTAGGTAGCATGAGGATTGCCAGAGTAATAATATTTAATTTGACTAGGTGCTTTGAGATGTATGCTCGCTGATGCTGCTTTATCTCAATTTATCCAAATGCTGTTAAAATACTACAGATAAAAGAATTTGACAAAAGGGAAAATGAAATATTTATGAAAGAACTAGTCTAAAACTCGAAATCTTGATTTCCTTGCCTATGATGGATTACACCAGAGTAATAATTTTATTTAAAGAAAAAACTGAGCTGGTATTATTGTAAAAAATAATATATAATATAGAAACAATATATATTAGAGACTCGGTAGAAATTTTTTTAATTCTAAAAGGACTATCAAAAACCTAAATATATAAATATACTTTTTCCCATTATAATTATTATTATGTGCATCTATTTCCTCTAAGACTCAAACCCCCAGAATTTCCATAATTTTCGAAATAATAACTAAAACTTCAAGCAAAAACTCAAGATATTGGGGGAAACACCCAAGAACTACAACCCAATTGCCATCGAACCAAATTTAGCAATCCCTGAACAATCCCAGTTGTTTAAAGATTACGAAAAAGTAAAAAGTTCGAAAGCAACTGGATTATATACATATAACATTTTTCAGAATAAATTCATCATACCGAATAATTTTACTTCAGGATGCACTAACACCCCATGCAGTATCAGTAAGGAACAACAACCCAGAAATGCAAAATTGTTGGGAAAGTCCGATTTGTTTTCCATTATTAATTCGTTCTCTAAGTTGCGCGATTCCCACAACAATAGAGACCGGAAACTCATGGCTCATTTGCTTGTGACAGGTCAGTGTCTGCGGTTGGGCATTAAAAGAGATTCGAATCATCTGCCTGCAGAAAATTTGCGTCCAAATGAAAGAGTCGGACTCGAGTAATTATAAGTTTTTTTTTCTTCAGGAAGTTTTCAACAGAGTTGTCATTGTGTTTTTATCTTCGGAAATAAGATGCTTAACAATTTCTTTAAGCTCACATGCTCAGCCATTGTCCAGTCATCGAGGGAAGTTGACATGAAGTTAAATGTCGAAAAATGTGAAGTAAATTCGCGTTACAAATTTAAAACTATGCTCAATTTGTTACCTTGTAAATTTATCGCCGTATTAGTAAAATTGTGGGTTATTAAAAAAAATATTTGAAACAAATATTTTTATAATATGTATTTATGTGTTCATATGTTTGATTTGGAAATACAAAGAATTGGGTAATCTGGTAGATAATGAGTTAGTTTTCGATATTGTAAGATCTCCGTTCCAATTTCGTCAAATGAAGATTTCTATGTCTATTAGTGGGCCTGAATGGCCGAGTGACTAGCGCTCGGGTGCTCGGTACCACAGGTTTCAGATTCGAGTCCTGGTGGTGCTATGGATGTTTGTAGTGGTTCGGAATCCACTTTAAAGGTTCCGGTCTAATATGATCGTAGAGCGTTGCGGGGGCATTGTTACTCCGCGTCCGTGGCTTATCTTCAAGTTACAAGCTCCCCCCTGGGTAATGCAAAGTGAGTAACATCTATGCAGCGCTTGCCTTAAGGCATCCAAGACCAAGCTGTCTAAGTGTTTACCAGCTGCATTAGAAAAAAAAATGTCTATTAGTTACACTCGAGTAGATTTGTTGCTCTACTGTCATTTTGTGCACACTTTAGTCTAATTAGAGGGGGACCTACAGTTTAGCGTGAATTCTAAACCCCTCACAAACATCCATGCCACTACCAGGATTCGAACCTTAAGCTTATGGTACCAAAATCCAAAGCGCTAGCCAATTGGCCATCAGGCGCAGACTCGAGAAGGTTTGGTTTGGTTTGTAGCTCTATGGTCACCTTGTGCACACGAGGGTTAAACTTACCGGGACCTACGGTTTAAAGTGGATTCCGAATCACTACAAACATCCATGGGCCCGTTGGGACTCGAACCTGAAACCTATGGTTCCGAGCGCCAGAGTGCAACTCGAGGAGCAGAGGAAGTAATCACTCAAATGCCATCTCTAGCGCACATGCGTACAAAGTTACCATGAAAAATGTAAGTGGAGTGTAACAGTCACATCGTGATGTATCCTGGGTTAAGCTAAATCTTCTACATATTTGCTGTTCTAGAAGTAAATGACCTCGGGTCAAGATTCTTTGACATTTGAAAACAATAATAATGAAAATATTCAGAGAACAATTCAATTCAGAGCTAAATTTGTTACCTTATAAATCTACCACATTATTAGTAAAATTGTGAGCTAATTAAAATAAATATTGCACAAAAATATTTAAAACAACTATTGCAGACTAATGTTTAAAATAAATATTGTACAAAAATAATTTTAAACAAATATTGTAGAAAATATTTAAAACAAATAATGCACAAAAATAATTAAAACAAATATTGTAGAAATAGTAATATTTAAAACAAATATTGTAGAATATTTAAAACAAATATTGTAGAATATTTAAAACAAATATTGCACAAAAATATTTAAAAAAAATATTTTAAAAAATTATTGTAAAAAAATATTTAAAATAAATATTGCACAAAAAAATTCAAAACAAATGTTATAGAAAATATTTAAAATAAATATTGTAGAAAAAATATTTAAAACAAATATTGCACAAAAATATTGAAGCAAATATTGCACAAAAATATTGAAACAAATATTATACAAAAAATATTTAAAACAAATATTGAACATAATATTCAAAACAAATATTATAGAAAAAATATTTCAAACAAATATAGTGGAAAAAATATTTAAAACAAATATAATACAAAAAAATATTTAAAACAAATATAATACAAAAATATTTAAAACAAATATTGAACATAATATTCAAAATAAATATTATAGAAAAAATATTTCAAACAAATATAATGGAAAAAACATTTAAAACAAATATAATACAAAAAATATTTAAAACAAATATAATACAAAAATTTTTAAAACAAATATTGAACATAATATTCAAAATAAATATTATAGAAAAAATATTTCAAACAAATATAATGGAAAAAATATTTAAAACAAATATAATGCAAGAAATATTTAAAACAAATATAATACAAAAAATATTTAAAACAAATATTGAACATAATATTCAAAACAAATATTATAGAAAAAATATTTCAAACAAATATAATGGAAAAAATATTTAAAACAAATATAATGCAAAAAATATTTAAAACAAATATAATACAAAAATATTTAAAACAATTATTTTTATCGGATGTATTTATGTTTTTATATGTTTGCACTTAAAATACAAAGGAGTGAAGCAACGGGATAAATTTCGAAATTGAATATAAGTATTTTAGAACTTAATGAACAAATACTTTCATCTCAATTTGAATATTTTTTAGTACATTTAATGTACTTTCATCGAGAATTGTTATTTTTAATCAAATTCAAAAATTATAATTTCGATATTATAATTGAGAATGTCCTGTTTTTTGTATAAATTTCATCCAAAGCCAACTTTTATATAAGTTACAAGTTTATGTTACAAGTTTAAAATCGAGTTAATATAAGTTAAGTTTAATAATAAGTATTATATAAAGTAAATCATAATAAGTATATAATAAGTAAGTTAAGTTAATATATAAGTAAGTTATATAAGTTACAAGTTTAAAATCGTGCATTTTTTTAACTTTCTTTACTCATGTTCTTACAATTGAAAAAAAAAATTAATATTTGCATTTAATTTCAGATGTGATTTTAACAAACTGGAATTGTTAACAAATGAAGTTACTATACAGGGTTAAACATCGTAATCAGTTTTAATGAGAAAATATTGATTGGTTTGATCAAAATTAAGACAAGATCAAGTTAAGAATTTTTCTTCAGTTAATTATTATTATTATTATTATTTAAATATTCTTTCTGTGACTCTTGATATAGCTCTTAAAACTGTGCCTTAACCCTTTTTTTAAGAATAACGCATTTACTGATTTAAGAATTGCGTAAAGCAATTTAAAATCAAAATATCCATATTTTGAAAAAGAAAAAGATATTTCTGTATTGGGCGTGTCATTATGAGAACAATGGATAGGCTCCTAGACATTCGATTAATCGATCGTGATATCGATTCTTCTTTATTATGAAGTTCCAAATATTGAGTAATATTTTTCCACTAATTTCAGGAAGACTCCATAATATATTTCTACTCATTTAAATAAAGATTTCTTTTGAATCTTTTTCGTTTAATTGAATAAAATGTGGCAGATTTAAATTTTTGCATTGTAATTATTTAGGAATCATTTAATCATCTATGTAATACACCAGTTTTTTGATTATTTTACAAATTCAAATTCTTATTCATAAGAATACCAAGAAGTGATTGGGAGAATTTAACACAAAATAACGTTAGTAATATTAATTTACTAAAATAAATTTAAAACACATTTAAAAAGGAACAAAATTTTCACCCACAAAGTTATATTTCCATGTTTATTACTACACATGTCAATAATGAATCCTCAATATGTAAAGCTGCCTGATCAATTGGCTAGCGCTCTGACCTTTGGTACCACAGGCTTCAGATTCGAATCCTGGCAGTGGCATGGATGTTTGTTAGTGGTTCGGAACTCATGTTAAACTGTAGGTCCCGGTCTAATCAGCCTAAAGTGTGCACAAAATGACCGTAGAGGGACAACCCAAATCAATATGTAAATTAATTAACAAGGCATGATTTCAAAAGATCATCCTTTCACACATACAGAGATATGTAAGTTCGAATCCTTTGCTGACGTGCATTTCAGTCACTGCTTTCAAAAACGAGAAGATTCAATAGCGATTGGGAAATAGTATGTAAGTATCTCGTATTCAGTCTGCCTGTTGGTAGTTTTTCAGATTTTATTCCATGCGGGACAGTCAGCCTTGAAAAAAGGTTTTTTCCGTAAGACATCATTTCCCCACACCCATCAATGAGATGTTCATGGTATACATTAGTACGGACATTAGTATGGAAATTAGTATGTCACATTGATATACGCACTAGTATGGACATTAGTAAGCATATTGATATATACATTAGTATGTCACAATTATATGGGCATTAGTATTTACAGTAGTATGGACATTGGTAAGTCATATTAGTAAATAACATTAGTATTTACAGTAGTATGGACATTGGTAAGTCATATTAGTAAATAACATTAGTTTGTTAATATAATATGGGCATTAGTATGCTACAGTAGTATAGACAATAGTAAGCTATATTAATATATACATTAATATGTCGCATTAATATGACATGAGTATGTTACATTAGTATGTCACATTAATATGACATTGGTATGCTACATTAGTATGTCACATTGATATGGCATTAGTATGCTACATTAATATGATATTAGTATGCTACATTAGTATGCACATTAATATGACATTGGTATGCTACATTAGTATGTCACATTAATATGACATTAGTATGCTAAATTAGTATGTCACATTAATATGGGCATTAGTATGAACAAGATACCCTCGATATCCAAAATTAATTTTAATAAATAATTTTAATAATTTTCACTACTTATATATCAATTTACTTCTATAGTATTTGCACAACATTGGACAATAATACAACACTATAATTAAATACTCAGAATCCACTTTAAACTGTAGGTCCCGGTCTAATATGACTATAGAGTATAGAGCGTTGGGCGTAAGGTTGACAACCCTATCCCGTAAACATCTCTTGTCCATAAATCTGTCAGTAAGTAGACGGCCTTGGCCCACTATGGGGGTGCTGCGCTAGTGATGATGATAATAATTGCATCACTGAATTTCTTGAACTGAGTACTTCTATAAATGTAAAACTTACAGATAAACTATTGGTTCATTTTATAATTATGTAACATTTCCTAAAGAATCTCCTTATTATATAATTAAAGCTCTAATAATAAAAATTAGAACAGAATTGAATTTCAGAAAGTTAAATTTGGATTTCAACCTTTTGACTATTTTTGCATCAACCAACCCTATAAAACTATTTATTGAAAGATCCTATAGAATTTTCCAAAAAAAAAAATGTTTATTCACATGATATTAAGGAATTACTTAAAGAATATCATGAAATACAATTATTATAAATATATTTCTATATCATGAGATTATGCAATTTTTAACAGGCTATTTATTTAAAATTGATTTTTTTTTATTAAAGGTTATTTATTAAATTCTGTAATATTCGTTTTCTATCATTAAGAATTATTCACGCAGGCAAGAGAGATTTAAGTAATTTCTAAAAGATTAATTTTAAATTATACACTTGAAAAAGATCAAAAAAAGAATTTTTGTTGAACATCGGCGGACGACTTTTAGAGGTAACTGCACCTCATTTGCGTTTCGCATGGGAAGAAAAGCAGAAAACTTCCTTCAGGCAGCTTGACTATCGATGCGAAAAGCTTTAGTCACAATCGTGATTGTCACAATCGCCATTGAGTCTCTTCGTATCTGAAAGCAGTGATTGCAATAATGCCGTCAGTGGATTCGAACCTCAACACTCCTTCATACTAGTTGTACACATTGCTAATGGTCCACGAATCAGAAAGCAACGATTGTAACCAATTTTTATATTGACAATTTAAAATTTTAAATATTGAAAACTTTGTATAGTTAATTACATAGGTCTAATGAAAATGTGATTATGTTTAAGAAATAATTTGGAAGAACACTTTTATAAAATGATTCTAAGTGTATGGTCTTGCATTCGAATAATCTTATTAAGAAATTAAGAGGTCATTTGTATAGATACTTAAATTCCCATTTCAAAAGAATTTTTGAAAAATTTTCGTATTATAATAACTTTTAATCAACTCTCACTGACTTGTTTAACAGATGCAACATTATCCAGGATTCATCACGGAAGGGGTGAGGATTTTCATTAATATGGTAACTGTCCTACATTCACTAATCGTATAGATAGAAAACCCCAGAAACCTCCTCCAGACTAATAACGCAGGAGGTTTATACATGCTATCTCAATCACCATCGAGTCTCTCCGTGATTACATTATACTTCCAGTTTCTAACCTGAGCCCTCCTGTAGACTCTATTCGCATGTTGTCATTTTTTTTATTTGCTGAACATCGTCGGCCTCTTGTTCGGCAAACAAATCGACTGACGGTGAGATGAGAATATTTAGATGTAACTATCACGCATTTAAGTGCCAGATGGGAGAAATTCCAGAAAACTCCCACCAGACAGCCTGATTATCAATGAAAAATGTTTTACACACATTACAATCGCTGTCGACTTTCCCCGTTTTCTGAAAGCAGCGGCGGCAACAAATACCACTGGTGGATTCGAGCCTGAACGTTCCAGCATGTTCATTGCGCACATTAACACTGGCCCACGAGATGATTGCGTTGATTAAATTTAATTAATGTAGTTGAAAACCATGCCCTTGGAGTTTACTTGGTACTTACGTATTAACGGTACCTTGGCGACAGACTTGGCGGTTTTTAAGTGTCGCCAATTTTTATTATTTGGAATAAAAATATCTTGAAAGCGTTTTGATTTTAAATGAAGTATATATTTTATTATATTTTAAATGATATATTTTAAATGATATATTTTAATATTATATTTTAAATGAAGTATATAATCATATATATTTTATTATTTGGAACAAAAATTTTAAGTGTAGATTGGAGCCAAATCTGTAGCTGCGGTTGGCGCGTGTGCTCTTTATTAGCGCAACTGTCGCCAAGGTACCGTTAATACGTAAGTACCGTTTACTTTGTAAAATATTGTGTCTAAAAAAAAACTCTATCTTTTGTCTCTATCTAACTTTATCTGTCTGTCTTTTTTTTTAACCAGTTGATAAACAATTATCTAGGAAATTTTCATTGAATATTTAAACCCACACGATATCTTCTCAAGGCGTGTCCAGATTTCAAACATTCGTCATAGCGTTCATCTGTCCCAGGACGTTGCAAACTAAACTTTCTAATAAACTTATTTGTAAACTTTCATCCAAGCCGCCATAAAGTCGTAAATCTTTTGACTTGTAACCGAAAACCGACCTCAGGGAGAGCGACCCTCGAAAATTGGAAAACGCTTACGCATGTGTTGAGTTTTCCATCCAAACTGAAACAAACCGAACTGTAATGCGTTAGTTGTGTGACGCTCAAAGCCTACGTATTCAAGTGTAGATGTGGCTTCAAGTATCTTAATAAAGGTATTTGTAGAAATCTTTTAAATATCTATGATATTTCATGCATACTTCCTCACTGAAAATTTGTTTCAAAATTTAACGGGGATACGAAATGCTCAACAATAATCGTGAACTGCGTCGCATAATTTATCTATGGAATGCATTTTTCTACATTGAATATAAAAAAAAAAAACTTAAAAAAAAAGGGGGGAAAATGAGAATTTCGAATGTAAGAAGATAAGAGGAATGAAGCTTTTACAGAAATTATCCAAAATATTTTTTCAAATGCGTTATCAACACATGATCTGTGAACCTGTTAACATCTTAGATGTCCCTTCAATATATCAACACCGTCTCCCAGAAAGGTGACGGCCTGATGGCCAATTGACTAGTACTCTGGCCTTTGGTACTTCAGATTCGAATCCTGGCGGTGGCATAGATGTTTGTCAGTGGTTCGGAATCCACGTTAAACTGTAGGCCCCGGTCTAATTAGCCCAATGTATGCAAAATATGACCGTAGACAAACCAAACCAAACATAGAATGATGGCCAATTGGCTGACCTTTGGTACCACAGACTTCAGGTTCGAATCCAGGCGGGGGCATGGATGTTTGTGAGTGGTTCGGAATCCGCACTAAACTGTAGATCCCGGTCTAATTAGCCTACAGTGTGCAAAAAAAATGACCGTAGAGCGGCAAACAAAACCTAGAACGGTAGAAAGGAAAGTCAACGCAATCATATGTTGGTCAAGCGAAGCAAAAATTAGAGTTTGCAAATCGCAGTAAATCCCCAACAAACTGAATGCCTCTTACTTCGTCAAAAATGTGGTGGTTTTACTGGATTTCTATATAAAAACTGCGTTAAAGTAGTATAATAGTAATTATTATTAATTAGTTTATTTTGTTGTTTTTCAAGCATTTGTAAACAGTATTCTGAAAATGTGTCCATTTCTTTCAGTATACTAGCAAGGAGTCCGTGTCATTCACTTTACAAATAATTGCTGACTTGCAGACAATTTTATGGGAAATGAAATGCAGTGCTGCTATCTACCGAGTATAAAATTAACCAATTGGTTAATTTACAGCAAACTGTTTCAAGGTATCGTGCTGCCATCTATGTGGAAAAGAAATAACTTTTAACAAGTTGAAATAGTAAGTTTTAATACCTGGATATTTATAAGGCAAAAGAGACAGATTAATGACAGAGGAAAATCCAAACCTTTTACACATACAAGATGGATTGGACATAAAGAAACACTTGTAAATATTAACATATTAAAATAACTTGTAAGCTAAAATTTCTTATGAAGAAAGAATGAAACAGACTATTAGAATTAGGTGGATTTAATCAGTATGACAATTAAGAAAAAATTCTTACCCACCCGAAATAAATCTGAATTGAAAATAAAAAAAATCTCATGATGACAAATATCAAGTACTTTTACCATCATTGGAAATAATATTGCAGAATAAAACAACATTACTACTATGTTTAGTTAAAGAAAAAAATGAACAGTTGATGATATAATTATAGTTAGTTGTAACTTTTCAATAAGAAATTTCACTACAAACTAACCCAAGAAAGTTTTAATTATTGATCACTAATATTATTATTTTATTTCATCTATTTTTATTTTATTTTTCTTATTTTTATGATATTTGATTTTAATTTTATACTATATTTGATCACTATATATTTTTTTTTTTTGAATAATATTTTTATTGCTCTTTTTTATTTAAATAATTCTTATGGTTTAAATCCCTGTTATTTTTACCCGTGTAAGAAGAAAAAAAAGTACAACATTCTCACCAAAAATTAAAATGTGAATTTTAAATCCAATTATGAGCTGATGTATATTATGTGTTTATATGGTATTTTTTATTCAAAATATTTTTAAAAAATGATCTGTAATAATTTTTAGTATTATATAAAACAATAAATTTATAAGAAAATTATTGCAATTAATGAATGATTATTATGATGAAATAATGATTTATTATTAATAAATGAGTATTATTAGAACATTTCATAGAAAATATTATTATTATTAACTGATAAATATTATTAGAACGTAACATAGAAAAATTATTCTCAATAGATGATCCCATAGATAAAATCTAGAAGACATGCTATCAATATTCAGCACTTATTTCGTCATCAAATATTGAAAACATTTATCGTAATTTCCTTCAAATAATCCACAGTGGCGTATAAGCCATGAACGATTTGTGTACTTACAATTGCTTTCTTAGACTTTTCTTGTGCTTATAAAGTTTCGTTTTTGTAGCCAAAAGAGAAATCTTAAATTAACAAAAAATTCTTCAACACTTAAAGCGTTTTTGATGCCAAAATAAAATTTAAAAAATAACATGTTATTCATTAAAGATAGCGAAAATTGTATAGAAAATATATGTATGAAAGCATCGTGATAAAAAAATATTTTTACTGTAAATATTCCATGGAAATACCAAGCAAAAATAATTAAAAAGACTATATTAGAATAAAAATCACTGACAAACTATGGGAAAATTTCAATTTTTAAAATATAAATGGAAAAAAAAAATTTTAATTTCAGACAACTTGTTACCTTTTTTTTTATTAGAATAATGAAAATTTTAATTTGCACCAAAATAAACTAATCAGTTACATAATTCCATCTATTATCTTCAGAACAAAAGTATTCTTAAGCAGAGCATTTCAAAAAAATTATTTTTTACGAATAACCAGATGCCTTCTAAAAAATAAAGAATAAAGATTGTAAGCAACGACCTATAATTGCGCGCAAAGAAATTCTGAAATTTAAGCAGTTTCATATACATACATATAATTTACTACGGTTGGCCGAGTGGCTAGCGCTCTGGTGCTCGGTACCACAGGTTTCGGGTTCGAGTCCCGGTGGTGCCGTGGATGTTTGTAGTGATTCGGAATCCACTTTAAACCGTAGGTCCCGGTCCTAATAGGATCGTAGAGCGTTGCGGGGACATTGTTACTCCACGTCTGTGGCTTATCTTCAAGTTACACGCGCGCCCTGGGTCATGCAAAGTGAGTAACGTCTGTGCAGCGCTTGCCTTAAGGCATCCAAGGTCAAGCTGTCTAAGTGTTTGCCAGCTGCATTAGAACAAAAAAAAAAAAAAAAAAATCCGCAAATTATAGATAGAAAATTGACTTATTCATACATAAAATATATTACGCTAGAAAATGTAATTTTTAATTAAATATATGAGTTAACTAATTAAAAATGAATTATATTTAACACTCGAATTAAGGTTTTTCGTATACCTAGAACTATGGCGGTGGTTTCTTTTGATCTCTGAGCAAAAATTGCATAATTATAATTTAAGATAGATAGTTCCAATACGTGGGAGTGTCTATCGTAAATTTGTTGTGTTTGTTGATGATGTCTGCTTTACTTGAAAGAGAACAATAGACGAGTTGTTACAAACATCTAAAGTGTACAATCTAAGTGCAGCAGTAGAGAACATCGTGCATTGAATTCTCCGATTCCAAAAAGAAGAACCATTTTTAGTTTAGAGCCATTTTCCACCACTGTAGTTTATTTTGATAGCTTCGGAATCGCTCTTTTCTTTCAAGGTCGCTCCAACGCGAAACTTCGAAACGATATAGTTTTGGTTTGTTTATAACTCTGCCCTCCCCTTTCCTTTTCTCTTTCTCTTCAGCCAGCCACAAGTTTTCGTGGTTTCATAACGGTTATTTTTTAACTCCTTTTAATTGCCACAGTTTTTATTTTTAAATACTTTTGTGAACTATTATTTTAAATTTTGTAGTTACTAACCTTTTTACTCCTGTAAATTCTCTCCGAGCATGGGCTCGTTTAATATTCTTTCTTTAGCTCATCTTTTGGATTTTAAAATTATGTTTTTAATAAAAATTATTGATATGGAGGTACGGGACATTCCCTGGTACTCCAACTAAACATCTACCGTTACGTTACGATGAAAATATTGCTCATGGTCCAGGGAACAATAATGCTGATTAATAAAATATTACTTTATGCGAGTTTCTCACTGTATGTGGTTTTTTTTTTTTTTTTTTTTTTTTTTTTAATTTCTCGAACGATAATGAAATTTATCATTTTCCGAGCATTCATAAATTATTCACTAGCCTCCGGTGTCAACAGAGGAGTCCTATCTAATCAAAGATTTTTTTTTTTTTTTTTTTTTTTTTTTTTTAATTTATCTCCCGATATCTTTCATAGTCCGTATATGAAATTTGGTTTCATTCCGCCCATTAGTTTTAGCTGCAGACGCTTCCAAATAGAGAAAGTTGCTTTATGGCCACCCAGTGACGGATTTAGGTTTAGGCCCGCGAGGCCGGGGCATAGGGCGGCAAATTTTTAGGGGTGCCGAACAAACATATTATATTATTAATTTGATAGATATGATTTATTTCTTAATTAAAAGCAATTTATTCTAAATTGTATGTTTAGTTGTTGTACCAAAGATATATATATATTTAACTCATGTCTAAATTTAATTCGAATCCATTATTACTATTCGTATTATTATTATTATTATATAAGGGCGTCAAATTAACTTGGGCCTAGGACGCCATCGAACCTAAATCCGTCACTATGGCCACCCTGTATAAGTTAAGAATCGTGCTACAGCAACGATGCGACGCTAATTGCCTGTATGAGTTAAGCAAAAAATAACTGAATAAGAATCATCACTTCTGACGATGTAACAGGTGCGCTGAAAAGTTCGTAGGCTGACACATAGATGGCGCTACTAGTATTAAATCCATATAATTTTAGTTAGCCCTAACCTTCAAAAGACACGTGTATAAATTTGACAGTTAGAGTTCATCATGTGCAGTCCATTCGGCTGACTGTCGATTGAACTCCGGTGTGAAATGATGGAGCCATGTTTCATCCATTCTCACATATTCGGCGCAAAAATTCGGGTTTATTACGATTGAACAGCTCCAAACACTGCTTAGAATCATCAATTCGTTGTTGTTTTTGGTCGATTGTGAGCTCTCGCGGCACCCACTTTGAACAGAGCAGTCGCATATCCAAATATTCATTCAAGATATGTCCAACACGTTCCTTTGACATCTTTAGGGTCTCAGCTATCTCAATCAACTTCGCTTTACGGTTATCAGAAAGTATTTTGTGGAGTTTTTTTATGTTTTCGTCGGTAACAGCCTCTTTGGGGCATCCACTAAAAAAAAAAAAATCGTCCTCGGTGCTCATTTGCCTCGTTTAAATTTAGCAAACCACTTCTCTATGGTTGATTTTCCTGGTGCTAAGTCCGAATAATGTTTGTTCGCCAAGCCTTGGCTTCGTAGTGGTTTTTTTAAAAAAGCAATGCGTTTATTAACACACGAAATTGCGCTGTTGCTTTTTATCCATTTTTTCAAACTAACAAAAGTTGCTTCACTAAAAATGCTATAACTCACATACTAATAGTGCAACAGCTGTCAAATTTATACACGTGTCTTTTGAATGTTAGGGCTAACTAAAAATTGTAAGGATTTAATACTAGTAGCGCCATCTATGTGAGCTATGCCTATCTATGTCATCTATGCCTATGAACTTTTCAGCCCACCTATTTAATCGTACTCATAAAGACATCGTTGCTGATTGGGGTTGAAGCTGCAAAATGACTAAGATCAATAAAAGAAAATAATTAAACAAAAAAATTTAAGAATAAATTTTTTTTCCGAAAAGGCTAAAGGTGTAATAAAAAAAAAATGTTCACTACTTTTTGTGTCATTTTATTGAAAATTATATTATTTTCATTTTAATTCTTTATCATCATCATCGGCGCAACAGCCCCATGATGGGCCAAGGCCGTCTACCTACTGGCAGATTTCGAAACATCAGATGTCTTCTTTTTTACGGGGTAGGGTACGGATGTCTTCTTTTTAAGCCCTACGCCCAACGCTCTACAGTCATGTTAGACAGGGATCTACAGTTTAAAGTGGATTCCGAACCACTACAAACATCCATGGCACCACCGGGACTCGAACCCGAAACCTGCGATGCCATTCGGTCATTCAGGCCCTTAATCTTTATCAAAATAATATAATTGTTCTTTGTGAAAGTAGAACTATTTTTAGACTTTTGCTTATCATTGTTTTACGTAATATACACACATTTTTATTAAACTAGTCAATAATGGTAAAAATAGGAACAAATAATTTTGATATTGACGTCCTGCTACTTTATCCAACAACATGAAGGCCTACCTTAAAATGTTCTTTTACGTTTCTATTTAGGAAACTATCAAATTGAATTTTATACTTATTGCTTAACACTTACGACATAGAATGTTGTTCGGTGGCAAGCAGACATCTGGATCAAAAAAAAAAAATTAGTCACTTATTTAAGCATATTTCTTCTAAAAAATTGTTAATATAAAATGTTTTTAATTTATAAAATTTTATTTCAGGATCATACTTTCTTGTTTGTATTTATACTTTGTAGTGTATGCAAACAAGTAGAACTAACTTACCAATTGCACGCGTTACCTATCTAAAAATTTCATACATTCAAGTAACATTCTCACTCTATCTATATTTCGAAACAATAATTTTTGTAAATGGGAATATATAACTCTCAAAAGTTCGAAACTTGTAAGATATGCAGTCGAATCTTCAATATCTCAAAATATACGGCTTTTAAAACATAATATTTAGGAAGAAGGGAATAATATAGGTATTTGCTTTGAAGTTCGTTACATTTGTTTTCAAATGTTGTTGTTATCGTGTCCCTCATGGAAGGAGGGAAGAGGGGTGCGGCTTCTGTTCTGATGGAACACCCGTAGATAGAAGTCTGACTTCTGCTCCGTGACGCTCTTACAATCATAGGAAAGCGGGACCTACGGCTTAAAGTGGATTCCGAACCACTGCAAACATCCATGGCACCGCCGGGACCGGAACCCCAAATCTGTGGCACCGAGCGCTAGACACTCGGCCATTAAGGCCTATTTGTTTTTAAATAATATATTTTATTCAAATATCCTAGGCAAATCAATAAATCTTTGTTTAGAACCACTTTATTTAATTGAATGTTTCACAAAATTAAATAGATGATTGATTTCTAGATCGATACTAATTTTAGAACAAAATTTACTGTTCAGTTTCTTTCACACTATTCGACCAAGATGTAATATAAGAATTGGGAACATCGCACATTTACGAGATATCACTATGGACATCACTTAACTAACGAACGAGAATCGACGACTTTGTCCGAGAATTGACGAGGCCGAGTATTAACTTGCATCGCTGATATGTTTGTTTGTGACTAATCCTCAGTGTCCTGCAGTGCGGGACGGGAAACCCACGAGTAATCTACTCATGGATGGAGGAAAAGGGGACAGCTTCTGTTGTGATGGAGCACCCGTAAGTAGAAGTCTGTCTTGGCTCCGTGACGCTCTTTACAGTCAAATGAGACCGGGACCTATGGCTTAAAGTGGATTCCGAATCACTACAAACATCCATGGCACCGCCGGGACTCGAACCCGAAACCTATGGTACCGAGCGCCAGAGCGCTAGCCACTCGGCCATTCAGGCGCCTTGCATTGCTAATATGATGACGACTATATACAAATACAACAGAAGATTATACTCATTCTACGAATTACGAGTACACAAGAATCGCTGTACTCGCAAAACGAATATTCGTTTCTGTAATAGAACTATTTTGTACTTATTCAACAGAACTCGACTAGAATCATATTTTACCCATTGTACATAAAAGCAGGGGTGAAAAATCAAAAAATAATTTTTCGTAGCAGGGCAAATTGCAACTTTCAGTGGTTTCGTAGCAGGGCAAATTACATTTTTGTAGTAGCTTTCTATTTCTCTCTGGGGTTTCGTAGCAGTATATTTTTACATTAACAGCACTTCTTCAGACTTCAAGACATAAACGAATTAATTTGATATTATTTAACAATAGTTTGAATGATACAAAATAAAACTGCATAATTTGTACTGAAATTAAATTAAACTCAATCATTTCGTATGATATTCAATACGAAACTGTTGTTGTTGTTGTTCTAATGCAGCTGGCAAACACTTAGACCGCTTGGTCTTGGATGCCTTAAGGCAAGCGCTGCACAGACGTTACTCACTTTGCATTACCCACGGGGCGCGTGTAACTTGAAGATAAGCCACGGACGCGGAGTAACAATGCCCCCGCAACGCTCTACGATCATGTTAGACCGGGACCTACGGTTTAAAGTGGATTCCGAACCACTAAAAACATCCACGGCACCGCCGGGACTCGAACCCGAAGCCTGTGATACCAGTGCGCCAGAGAGCTAGCCACTCGACCATTCAGGCCCAATACGAAACTAATTTATTGGTTATTTATAAGAAGAAAATTAGTATTAGAATCGAATGTTAAAAATTAATTTTTATTTAATGCATAGATAATAAAATAATTTTTATTTAATGTATATTAATAAATACATCCATTAATGAATTGGATACATTTCAGTAATGAATGGATGTGTTTATTAATACTTTTTGTATTTTTAAAAGGCTAAACAACTTTTCTTTATCCTTCTCGCAACTTTGAATATTTTGAATCCTTAGCAATGAATATTTCTAACGGAAATATTGTACCAATTTTTAAATTGATTTCATATGATTATTAAATTATTTAACAGAAAAAAATATATTAAATTTTTCTCTAAATTTTCTTTTGGCATGCTATTTTTACATTAAATGTGTTATTTAATTGAAATACAAATTATTTTAAATAAATGTTGTAAATAAAAAAATTTAATAATAAAATGTAAGAAATAAAAAAATTCATTTAAAATGTAAAAGTATCATGATATAGGAGTTTCGATTGAGTAAGAAAACATGCTTACTATAAGTTATTTCTATGTGTGTACGCAAAAGTAGTGTTTTTTAGTTTTAAAATGAAGTCTAAAATTATATGTATCCAATTATTGAAAAAATACGAAATGTAGCACAAAAAAAAACCTAATATGTCATGCATAAGGGGAATGAACAATAATTGCGTATAGGTAAATAATGAATAAATGTCATAAATATGTTTTTAAATATTATTTATCAAATTTTATTTTTGAGGATTTTATTATTTCTAGATATAACATAGTGGTAGATTTTCTGTGGAAAACAAATGTGCTTACGAAATCTAGTTCGAGTAATAAATGGGAAATAAAGAATTGCTCTGATCCATCAAATGACAGATTACAGTTAATTTGTAAATTATTATTAAAAATAAAATTATTTTAAAATATGGATATTTAACAAGATAATAAATAAAAAAAGGGACAAATAAAACATTAGTTGTAAAGAAAAATTCAAAATTTTTTAAAAAAAAAAAAATTATGCATGGTGGTGAATAATTGACAAATGTAAAATATTAATAAAATTTGAAAATAATTTAAATTTAATACATTTATTTGAAATAGTTATTGCAGAAGCATTTAGTAGCGTATGTTCACAAACAAATTATTTATCCAATTTATTTCAATAAAAAACAATAGATGGCGCTACTATATAAACTCGAATCGCTGAATACAAATTTTCGCATTTGACAACTGTTGATGAAACCAATAAACCCTATCGCCAACAGAAACGTCTTAAAAGCAGAACTCTTACATCGCTGGTTAATTCTTACCTCCTCTAATACCGATCTTAAGTGAGCCTTGAAGATAAGCTCATTCATATTTGACTGTTTTTGCCAGTTACTAAATCAAAATAAAAGAAATATCTCATTTTTGCCGTTTTAGTAACAGAATGCAGCATGAGATGAATTTTGGCACAGATTTTCCACCCCTGATGCAAAAGTGTACTTTTCTTTAAAAATATTGCCTTTTTTTGATCAAAATGTAATGTTTCCAAAACCATGCTTTTTTGGGGGAAAAAAATGTATGCACAG
The DNA here is from genome assembly GCA_021605075.1 of Caerostris darwini. Classification (NCBI taxonomy): domain Eukaryota; kingdom Metazoa; phylum Arthropoda; class Arachnida; order Araneae; family Araneidae; genus Caerostris; species Caerostris darwini. Next base: position 56,776 of record BPLQ01007492.1, read on the forward strand.
ATCAACAATTGAATTAGGAGTTAGGTAAATTAATTTTTGAAATTGGAGGGACAAAAATATACAATTTGTATTCAGTTAGTCAATTTGCAGACTTAAGATCAATTATAGTATGCAAGATCATATTTAAATATCAGGTTATGGAGTACTGTAAAAGGAGAAAGTATTGCAAGGCGAAGATTAAAAATCATAGTATAAACAGAACAATATGCTTCAAGGCATCCAGAATATCATGGTAAATGCTGAGTATTTGCATGAGCAGAGATTTTCGATTGCATCAACAAAAAATAAACTTTTCACATTTAAGAAAACTGATCACTTTTTTTTTTTAATAGAGAAACAGGCTCGTGTTTCACATTCGATACTTTACCATTCCATTAATGATTTTTTTTTTTTCTTGTAGCTTTTGCCTTGCAAATAAATCCTCCCAAAGAGAATTCTAATTTCATTTTCAACTGAGATAAGATATTCTGTACATATTTCTAATGAATTGTTTTGTTCTACTGCTTCGATCTTGATTAACTCAAGAAACATTTGCATATGACAAAACAGAATTAAGGCCTAATAAAAAGATATTTGAAAAAAACAGGCTTTTCATAATAAAATAAAGATGTATAAATAAATCATGAAAATTTATACAAAAAGAAGAAATGGTAGAAAATTCTAAATATAAAATTTTGTAGTTATGCTGTATTATGAGAGCAACATAAAAAAAATATTAATGAATAGAATCAGCAGCCTTTGGATCCCTAACTTACATCTTTAAGTACTATCCCACCTGATCACTTATCAGAGTAGCACTTTAACAATAAAAAAGCATATAATATTTTCAAATAATCTTTATTTTTTTCCAATAAAATTGAGAAGTGTGTCCTACTACTTTGGCTAGTTAGCATAATAATAAGGACTTGCATGCAGTGTAAATTCCAATTAAATCATTGATAGATATTTCACGACCTCTCCTTGTTAGAGGAAGAACGCTTCCTTCAATAGATGTTTAAGCAGAAGCTATAATTTCTCAAATATTACAAAATAAAAGTTGTAAAATCTCACACTAGTTGATCCCTATAAGAAAATGTTTGTTCCTGTGATTTTAACTCATTTTATGAAGATTACTGCTTATGATCAAGATAAGTTAATTTTGTTACATGTTATAAAATAGAATTTTTCTTAACTGTATGAATGCAGGTACTTTATTACATAAAAAAAATTTAATTGAAAAAGTACAATATGTATATAATATTTAACAATAGTTCAGGATGCTTTAGAAATTAGTCCTTTTAAGTGCTAGTAAAAATAAGTTCTCAGAAAATGACCCAATGGGCACATTGAGTATCATATATGGGGAACATTATGACAATATCCAATGTACTACATTCTTTTCTGATAGGTGTAAAATAGATATATTAGAGCTATATTTTTGGTCATATATTAATTGCAGACTGAAATAGTGAGTGTCAAAAATGTGAATCTTAATTTAGATATCAACACTGAATTAAGAGTCGGATAAGAATATTGATATACCAAAAATTGAAAATTACTCCTTAGTGAATGAAGTGTAACATTCTGAATTCATATTAGTCTGGCAGAAAATTCTTCTACACCAAAAATTGTGCATTATATTGCTCAGAGATGAAAATACAAAATAAAAATTTTGTATGCTTTCTGACAAGAAAAAAAAAGAACATTTAACATCATTTTTCCAAAAACTAAAACTCTCAATAGAGTCGATATAAAAACATGCTAAAACATCCACCAATAATAAGTCTTCAATTTCTAGTGATATCAACATTATCCTATACAGTATTAAAAATTTTGTATGTGCTTTTGTGATTTAGTTAAATATAAAAGTAAATACAAAGAGAAAATTTATTTTAATAGCCATTTAATTTTTCCTTTCGTTTAATAAACATTTTACTAATAAATTATTTTATCAACATTTTTGTAACTATGAGTTTTGTGACTTGAACTTAAATATTAATGATTGTAAATAAAAGGATGGTTGTCTCAATAAGCTTTTGACATAGACGACATTTCTGCTTAAGTTGTAATTTAATTATTTTGTTTTTTAAAATCAGTGTACTTACAAAACATTATCAATAGCATAATGTTTGGTATGAAACAGCTCTTGCTTTATTTTAAAACAATAAAGAGTTAAATACGGAAATTAAGTAAAAATTAAATAATTTGGCTACCGATAGTATTACAACTATATTATAGTTTTGAAAAAGTGTCCCGATGTGCAATTCCTTTAATACTGGGGTGGAAAATCAAAAAATTATTTTTTTAGCAACTTTCAGTGGTTTTGCAGCAGGGCAATTTACATCTTTGTAATACCTTTCCCTCTCTCTCTCAATAGTTGCGTAGCAGCATATTTTTACATTAACAGTTCTTCTGATTTCACAGCATATACTAATTAAATTTATATTTTGCAATTGTATGATTAAAATGTAATAAAATTGCACGATTTGTACTGCAATTGAATTAAACTCATTTATTTTGTATAATATTTGAAATTCAATTCGAAACTATTTCATTGATGTAATTATAAGAAAGTTAAAATTAGAATTGAATGTTAAAAACTATTTTTTATTTAATGCATAGATAAGAAAATAATTTATTTAATGTATATTAATAAACATATCCATTATTGAACTGAACACATTACAGTAATGGATGCAATTAATACGCTTTTATTAGTTTCACCTGCATGTTTGTTTGTAACCGACTCTTTGGGCTTGATTTTGCCCTACTTTAAACGATCAGATTTAATTTAAACATTGTAGACTTATCAAGTACCGATGACAATAAAATATTTTGATAAGTTTATTATCTCATCATGATTAGGATCGCCAAGATTAGTGATTTTATTTTAACTTATGAAGAGCAATTTAACCCATGTAGAATGAAAGTTACATGAATGTTACCAATACATTCAAACCTACGTGGGACAGTGGCACAATGGATAACACGCCTGACTACAGATCAGGAGATTCCCAGTTCGAATTCCGGCTGGCTCAACATATTCGCATATAGCCTTTGTTTTACTCACAATTAAATTATTGTAAGAACTATAGTTCCAGTCCTCCATACCAGGAGCTCATTTAAATATTAGAGTTTAAAAACACGCTTTTTGAGTTAATCAAACTAAAAAGTAAAAAATAAATTATAGTTTAAAAACACTAAAAAACATGCTTTTAGAGTTAATCAAACTAAAAAGTAAAAAATAATTGTTAACATAAGAATAAAATTACTGACGAAAAAATTAATGTCACTGTTCTAAAAGCGTGGGGTGCTTTGTATGACATTTTTTAACTAACTCTGCATTTCGGAATGAAACTAGTGAAAAATTATAACGATTGATATCGAGCACCCCACGCTTTTAGAACAGTGACATTAATTTTCTCGTCAGTAATTTTATTCTGATGTTAACAATTATTTTTTACTTTTTAGTTTGATTAACTCTAAACACGTGCTTTTTAGTTTTTTTAAACTATAGCTTTTTATTAATAGTTTTCGTATTCTTTTAACGACTAACAATTTTTCTTTATCCTTTGTGCAACTTCGAATATTTTGGAATTCTTAGCAATGAATATTTTTAATGGAAATATTGTACTAATTTTTAACACATTTCATATAAAAATATGATTATTAAATTATTTAATAGAAAAATATATTAAATTTTTCTTTGGATTTTGTTTTGGCATGCTATTTTTACATTAAATACGTTATTTAATTAAAATACGTATTATTTTAAATAAATGGTATAAAATAAAAGATTCATTTAAAATTATCAAATGATATACAAGTTTTAATTAAGTAAGAAAAAAAATTCTTATATGTTTACAATAAGTTATTTTTTATTTGTATAAGCAAAATAGTGTTTTTTAGTTTCAAAATTAAATCTAAAATTATATGTATCCAATTTTAGAAAAAAATACAAAATGTAGCACAAAAAAATATTTATTGCTAAGAATTCCAAAATATTCGAAGTTGCAAGAAGGATAAAGAAAAATTGTTTGCCGTTAAAAAATACAAATATTAATAAATACGCTCCAATATGTCATGCATAAAGAGAATGAACAATAATTACATATAGATAAATAATGGATAAATGTCATAAATATGTTTTTAAATATTATTTAACAAATCTTATTTTTGGGAATTTTAATAATTCTAGATATAACATAGTTGTTGATTTTATGCAGAAAAAAAAAATGTGCTTAAATTCAGTGCAAGTAACAAATGGGAAATAAAGAATTGCTGTAATCCTTCAAATGACATATTACAGCTAATTTTTATTAAAAATAAAATTATTATGAAATTTGGATATTATTTAACAACATAATAAATAAAATAGAGACAAATAAAACATATTGGTTGTAGTGCAAATCGTAGTTGATTGCACAGATTTTTCACCCTTGTTTAATATTTCAATAACAAAAGCAATTTGGCTATTGATAGTAGTAAAGGAAAATCAATCTGCATTTAATATTCAATAAACGAAGACTTATTAGTCTGAAACCCCAGTTAAAATAAGTCAAACTGAGATACTTAATAAAAAATGCCAGATGTATGACAATTGTGCCAATAGCCTTTTTATATCAAATGTTTCAAAACAACCTAATTAAAACTCTTTAGTGAAGTATATGTTCAACTTTTATTGTTTATCAGAATAACATAAATACAGTTGGATTTACTACTAATTCCAATTCTAAATAAAATTTCTTTTTATAAATTTTTATAACTTTCTATTTTATAATATAAACATATTTTATTTAACATATTAATAAAAGTTGAACAAACATCATATATGATAAAAACTTTTTAAAAAAATGTAAAAATCAGAGAAGAAAATATCCAAATAAATTGAAGTGTCCATTCTTCATTGGTAATACAATTCCAAATTCATTCCATCATGTATTTCATCTTTAAATTAGTTAAGCATAACACATTATATATACATATAACAAATTGAACTGTTACATAGCAAAACGAAAATAGTTGTAAATTTAGGCAACAAAATACTAAAGTTTCATGTAAAAGGAAATTCAACCATTGATATAATAGAAAAATCTTCTAGGTATTTAATAATAGTTTTCATTAATAAAAATTATACGTATACTTACAGTGAGTGTAAAAAGTATTCGTACAGTACGACAATTGATTTAAAAGAGATCCGTTCATAAAAATTATAAACATAAATTCCATTTTAATTAATTATAAATATATAATAGAACATATTTTCACTAGTTTCATGTGAAATTGACACAAAAATAATTTTATACATGAATAACTATTTACAAAACTGAAACAATCCAACATCTTGTGGTGTAAAAAGTATTCATACACTAAAAGAAATGCACATTTTTTTTAGTTATTTTGTGATTGGTTTAGCCATTATAATGTAGTTAATTGACGTCATCTTGTAAGTTACTTAAAAGGTTCTTCAGTGGAAATTTTAATGTAGTGAGAAACTAGAAATTCTGTAATGGATCATAAAAAGTAAGAAGACAAGTGTTTCCGAAAGAGAACTGATTTTAAAGCTCCGTAAAAATGGTAAATCGTACAACAAGATTTCTGATCTGGTCGGTAGACCCGGTTCAACTATGCAGTCAATCATAAAAAAGTTTGCTACCACTGGAAAGGTTCAAAACAGTTCTCGTAATGGGCGACCATGTCTATTGACATCATCTGACAGACGGTTTCTGGTATGTTCATTAAAGAAGGATCCCAAAATAAGTGCTCCTACATTAACATCAGAACTAAAGAACGTGGGAACAGCAGTCTCCGTAAGTACTGTTCGAAATGCATGCAGAAATGAAGGTTTCCATGGCCGTGTTGAGAGACGAAAATTCTTTGTTAGAGAGAAGAATCGGAAGCTGTGATTGTCTTTCTCCAAGCAATATGTTAATGAAAGTCCAGATTACTGGAAAAAGATTATCTTTACAGATGAAAGTAAATACAACATATTTGGATCGGACGGGAGACGAATGGTATGGAGAAAGCGCAATACAGAAATGCATCCTAAGAATTTAGTGCCAACAGTGAAATATGGGGGGTGGCAGTCTGCTAAATTAAAATGGAATTTATGTTTATAATTTTTATGAAGGGATCTTTTTTAAATCAATTGTCGTACTGTACAAATACTTTTTACACTCACTGTATAATTTTTAAGGTTATTTAGTTAAATATAAAAAACATAGTATTCCCTAAATTTATGGACATTTGTTTTAATGTACTTCTACCACAGCCTAAATGAAATAATCAAATTCAAGGATACCTCAGAGTAATTTATAACTCTAGGGAATCCTTGCAAATTTATCATCTTGCAAACTTATCAGATATGTAGTAAATATTTATGGTCAAATGAAAAATTTTATGAGATCAATAACATCAACATGGGATATTATTAATAAAATGATTCAGATGGGGAACCCAGATAAGTTTAGGGGTCAAATTTAAAATAATTTAGGCATTAAAAAAAGGCGAGAAAATTATTGATACAATAAATAAGGGAACAGACTCTCGATAGATTCTTCCATCAACAACCATAAATATTACCGTAACAGCAGATTCATCTAATGATAATGATTTTTAATAAGTATCATTAAAATATGGAAATAAATAATCGTTATACATAAACCATGTTTTCATTTAAAGTAAGTTTTTCAGACAGTTAAAATTTCTTCTAGTTGAAAGTTTTCTAAATAGTAAGATCTAAATACATATATGAATTTGTAGAATACATCTTTATTTTAAAATGCTTTTCATGGTTCCCTTCATGCAATGTTAATGTGGAAAAATTATTTATATAAATGGATAGACTTTACAACTATTATTTTAAAAGTCAAAATTATGAAAAAGGATACAATCTGCCAAAGTGATGTTATCTTTAAATATCGTGTACCTAAAAGGGAAAAAATTTAGGAGATTTTAATACAGAAGCATATAATAGTATAATTTAAAAATATTATCACTCAAAATTCAACACAGATACTTACCATTTTTTTAATACTATTTTCTCCCATCTTGTGCCAGTTTGAGCAGCAATAAGTTTCTTAAGATCCCCGATGGTATCTTCTTCACTTTTAATAATGTTAAGCATAATAACTGAACTTTTCCATATCATAAATATAAATAACTATATTAGATACTAATTAAAAATGCAAGTAATATCTTCTTAACAATCATAGAAATATTTTTTATAAATATAAAACTGTATCAATAAATAAAGAAACAGTTTTTTCTTATTAAAATTTTATTAAAACTAGAAAAATGTGGACTTGTATGCAGTCAAATGTTGACTTCTTGCAGCTAAAGTCTTGATTTTTTTAACATTGATTTTATAAAATATTTTTAAAGTTAGCAGAGACTTGCCTCTTCAAATAATGAAAGAAATCCTTTTGGAATTAATCTTTTTTTTTTATTTACCAGATATATAAAAATGATATTTTTGAACTCCATAAAAGGATAAATCACATCACATCTATAGACAAATGCAGTAAAAAAAATTTCAGCTTGCAAAAAGATATAATTTTAAGCTTAATTATGAAAGATTTACCAAATCAAGTCTGCACTAAAATATCACAAATGATTCAAAACTGAGAAGAGGAATCAAAATTTTAGTTAAAGACATCTATGTTTGGATCACGTGCTGCTGTACCTGTTCTTTCTCCTGGGGTTAACAGATGGTTGATTTAATTTTAAATGCAGCTGAAAATCAAATCTTTGAATAATTAATATTTGCTTAGTCTAAAAATAATTTGTTAAAAAAAGTTCTTAAGAGAAAAAAAGAAAACGTTATCATTTATTTTTTTTAAAGACCAACTTAATGAAAATATTAATTAAAAATTCAGAACAAATCAGTACAATCAGCATAATTTCCCTTTATTAAGAAACGTATTTTAAATATCATAAATAAGTTATCGTTTGAAGAAGTTTATAACTAAAAAAATCCTATCATCTTAAAATGATTCCTAAGGAATGGAAGGTGTATTAAGGGGTGAATTTTATAGCACTTTATTACTTATAAGAAATATTTGATATTTTAACACAAATTGTCATTGGATATCTCAAAAATTTTCCAAAAAAGGAAAATTTACCTAAATTTAAACTCAAGAGATCTCAAAGCAAGTATTTCTTAAAAGGGTTTTAAAGTAGAAGATATGATATGCTCATTTAAACTAAAAAGAAAATTATCATGTTTGCAAAACAAATCACTGAAATTTATTACATAGCAACTTAAAAACTAAAGTTAAAAAAATACATGTTACATAAAAAAAAAAATGATGAGTTTATGAACTACATTTTCAAATTTCATCATATTTAATAGTAAAAAAAACAACATAAAAATACTTAATTATCCACATATGCATGTATCATAACATATATAAATGTAATGATGATGTAGGAAATATAAATTAAAGTAAGAATTAGTTAATTGCTCTCTTCATACAATCACTATTAAATAGTTAAAAAAAATATCACCACCTATGTTAATTCTTTGACAAAAACATTACAAAAAGGATACTTGCATTTAATTCTAACTTTCTTTCCAAGACGATCATTACAAGTCACTTCAATCATTTTGCAGAACTTTCAAATCTTCTGGAATAATGAAAAACAATAACAAAGTTATTACTTATTATGAAAAAATTACTTATATTTTTTTAATATTAGAAAAATTAATCTAGTTTTAATAAAGAATTATTAATCTCAAAATAGTTTTGATAGCTTAACAAATATTTAAGAACTTCCAAAATTTTTCAAAATTCAGTTATTGATAATCTATTAAAAAAATCTTATTCAACATGCAAGTTCTGCCCATTACTTTCTGAGCATTGAGAATTAGTAAGGTGACTGCTGGAAAGTAGCAATTTTTTGTTTTATACTATTCTTGTATGTCCATATATAAAGAAACGTTTGTGTTGCGGCTTGGCCAATTTTCTCTCTTTCTTCATTTCTTTTCTCTGCACATCACCTCCATATAAACAATTGTTTTTTCTTACAGATCTTTGAAAGAAGTTATCTTCAACTACATTATTTATTGTTTTACTGTTATCTCAAATGGTACTCTTAATAAAATTTTCCAATTTTATATTATTTTAGTTTAGTTATAATTGCACAAATTGATTTGCATTATTTTATTAAAGCCGCATTTTACCATACATTATGATTATTAAGTAATACCTAAATGAATGCATGTACGAACTTAAGTTTTTAATTCCATAAAGTTAAGTACAAGTAGGTCTACATAAAAATTATAATTGAGGGTCTATTTACTTCACTAAAATTACCAAAACCCACATAATCTAAAACTTGGTTAAAATCATCAAAATTATCAATTTTCAAGTTAATAAAACTTTTTGTTTCTCCATTTGATCTCCAAATGACAAAATCTGGTAAAATTCTGTAGTTGAAATTTCCATTAATCTTACAGTCTTTAAACTAAAGTGGAATTTTATTTTTTTTTAAAGTTGTTTAACTGAGTTGGCCATATATTTTCAAGTATTTATATTTCAATATATCTTGAACTACTAACAAAAAACTACATGCAAATCATAAAAAATGAAACAACTTGACTATATAATTTGTTTTTAAACTAAATGTTAGAACTTAAGTAGAAAAATTTTACAATATAAAATGTTAATTTTTGTCTACAAAAGAACATGCTGTAAGTAAACAGCAGCAGCAAAGAAGGCAAAAACCTGCATTTACATCTTTTCTTTACTTATACTCGAATTCTAAATTGTACATCTTTAAAAGACTAAAAATTTAAAAAGAAAAATTCTTAAATAACTAAAAAAATTTGTAAACATTTTAATTTTCGAAACATTGAATTTTGAATGCTTCTTTCATGCAAAAATGTCCATTGGAACATATAATATTCCCCTTGACTTTCTAAGGTCATATTCCTTACTCTATTCTCCATGTGAAACAGATATGTAAAATTTCAGCAATTATTTAACTACTATTAAGTAATTGTCACCAAAACTGTATAAAATAGTAATCTGTAGATATTTTAAACTAAATTTCAGAATTCAAGAAAACTTTTGCAAGATGTAAAATTTACTAAAGAATATTTGGTTGTAACAAAATGATAGTACTAGCTGAATGTGTGGGTTTTTTTTTTTTTTTTTTTTTTTTTTTTCCCCTCCTTTAAATATTCTATAGTGATGCTCACATTTAAAGTTATACAACTTCAAAGATTAAAAATTTAAAAATAAAAATAATAAAATGGAAAGCAGATGATAACCTTCTCCAGCTTTAGTAAAGATACAAGTTTTTACAGTAATTATTATTTGTAAGTAAAAAATATTAAAGAATTACAACTTATATCTATGTAATTTTTAAAGATTTTTTTATATATAAATAAAGAAAATGCATACAAAAAACTTATTAATAAATTTGGTGGTTTCAATCTGTTATTGAATAAATTAATATATAAATTGAGTTAAAATCTCTACTAAAACTGTTACAACATTTTTATAGCTTATTTGAATGATTATATAATGTATTACTGTAAATACTTAATGTTTTTAACAACAATATATTATGATCTATAGATTAATGATAAATAATACCTATTGTATAAAACCTGGTATCACTCCATCTTGCTAATAATGAAAGGACGAGTGATACCAGGTTTCACATTAAACACTAAATTACACATTAAATTATATAACCCAGGAACATTAATTCTACTTCTAGAAATTTTTAAGTAATCAGTCGTACTATGTTTAAATGTAAAATTTAAATTAATTAAATTTATCAAATAAATAAATTTAGTTTAATAATGTTTCAGTTAATATAATATGGTAGAAAAAAAAGAAAATCAGAGGCCCATACAATTGAATTTGAATAGTTGCTGTAATGTAATTATTCTAAATTGCATTTAATATTAAGACTATACATATAAAATTAAGTCAAACATCTAACTTTCAATTTAATTTCAACTTGACATAAAAAATATAAAAATGCTACTACATTACTGAATAAACAATTTCTATACATACAAGACAACTAAAACAGTTACTGGTTACTAATGCCCACTACTCTTCGAACACCGCACAATTATTTTTTACATTTAGTTATTATATATCATTTATTTTTTTTCAGACAGACCAGTTAAATAATAAAACATTTATGGAAAATTTTTTTTGAGCTTAAACATTTTGTAATAAATTAGTTAATTTAATTGGGCATACATATGATTCATCATCGGTGCCGCAACAGCTCCATGGTGGGCCAAGGCCATCTGTCTGCTGGTAGATTTCGAGACAGGGGATGTTTTTTTTTTTTTTTTTTTTTTTAATGGGGTAGAGTTGTCAGCCCCTTGCCCAATGCTCTACAGTCATATTTGACTGGGACCTACAGTTTAAAAAGGATTCCGAACCACTACAAACATCTATGGTACAGTCAGGACTTGAACCCTGTGGCACCGAGCACTAGTTACTTGTCCATCAGGCCCATATACATGATTACATTTTAACAAATCCATGTCAGACAAATATTTTATTTTTACCTTAAAATTTTTCATTTTGATTACGCATTAACTATTTTTAAAAATTACTCACAAAAATTCAAACAAGAATGGCTTAATCCTATATTTGGTTCATTCATATATATACAATTCATTTTTTCTTCTAAATAGGAAATAAATCAGAGTTGCAGATACAGTGAGATATACAGAAAAGAAATGAGTCAAAATGTTTCATTATGTTTAAGTTTTAAATTATACTATAAAACTTAAACATAATGAATATACAATTGAAATAAAATTTTAATTTTCAATTTAAAATCAAATAATTTAAATATTTTAAAATAAACATCAAGTTTATATCATAAAGGGTATTGAATACAAGAAGGACCTTCAAAATATGGATTGTTTACATTAAAAATGGAAATCTGGTTAACTTATTAATAAGTGGCAGCAAATTTTCCCCTTAATAACATTAGAATATGAAGAAAAAGACAGCTACAATTATTAAATAAAAAGACGGGTTAAATTTCTTGATATTTCATAAGCTATAAACTTTTATAATTAAAAAATGTTCAATAATTGCATGGAATTTATTCATTCTAAAAGTCATATATATATATATATATATATATTTTTTTTTATTTATTTATTATAGTTAAATATGTATAACAATGCATAATACATAAGGAATTTTGTTACCTATACACAGATGCTATTTTGATAAGCTTAAATCATCCTTTTATCTATGAAATTTTATATATCCTATAAATTTATCAACTGAATGTTTATAAGTTTGTTTTTAAATACCTGCTGCTAGACTTATAAAATATGCTGGACATGTATCTAATATCAATTCCTTCCCATGTTATTAAGGAGAAAATATGTGTTTTCAGTCTAATCCACAAGGTAATTGACCTATGCAAATAGTTTGTCAAATTTCATTGGGTTCTGAGCATCAATATACTTAATACCTAGATCCATATATTTAGTAGACTATTCTTAATAATCTATTTTTGAATTCTAAATATATACTGAAAAACTTTAGATTTTAAACACATATATTAACTCACTTAGTATATAGTAAAATTACATATTTAAATATACATATGACAAAATCCAAGTTAATTTAATTTTGATAAAATGTAAAGATACACAATTTTTATTTTAAATAAGAGTTTTTTCCCTGCCTAATACTTCCATTTAATATAAAAAAGAAACTATCAATATAAGACAATCAATGATACATATAACTGAAAGCTGTTTTTCTAACCTTATATTTGAAAATGAAAACAAGACACAGTAAAGTACATTTTTAAGATTAAAAAAGAACAAAAAGATTTTTTGCATGTGTTATAAACTATGACTAAAAGAAATATACAAATTTAAAAAAATTAATCTTTGGATAAGATAGCAACCAAAAAAAATCAAACCAATACAACTTCAAAATAATACAAATTTACCTCACACTCTCTAAAAGTAATAGCTTTTAATATGAAGAAGTTAAAAACAGAATTAACAACCACTGGATACGTATATATCAATTTTCAAAACTTCTATGCTACTTTGATAGATTCGTATTTTGCAAAATATTTTGTTTATTCTTGAAAATTCGTACTTCAATAAGTGTTGCCAACTGAAATATTAAAAAATTTCTATTTTTACACAAAGCCAACAAATTTACTTTTCTTTTACTGTTAAAATTAAATTCTTTTGAAGTAGAATGTCTAGTGTTCTTTGAAAGTAATGAAGATAAATCTGAGCATTTTTTAGGCAACAAAACAGGCCATGATACTGTTACTGAATTGTCGATGGTTCTTAACCAAATATATGTAGACAGGGTTTGGAACTTTTTTGGAGCCATTTCCTAAAAATTAAATAAATTCAAAACATCGGAAGAAAATAAACACTAAGATATATCACTACAAATTGTAAAAACCAAAAATGCAAGAACCATCTCAGAAACAAAAGTAACTGTTATGACGTGTGAGAAGACACTTACAGATATATTGATAGCTTACTCTCTCTATCTTTTTACGGGTTCTCGGAGTACCTTGGCCCCGAAGGAGCCTTAAATACACTGGTGCACAAAACTTAAGCAACAATGTAAAAATTTAGCAGATAGTTATAAAATTCCAGAAAAGGAGGTCTGGAGATCAGTACAATGAACACGTAAGTCAGTAGAAACGTCATGCGTATGCAAATATCAGGAACGAAACGTCGGAGGCGACGTGAGCGTACGCTCAACAGTAGAATAAAAGGAGGGACGGAGACGCAATTCAACATATTCGCTGCAAGTGCCGGTGAGTCAGTTCGTCAAATATGGCTTGTAGAAATCACCTGGACGACTTCACACGTGGAAGAATGATCGGAAAGTTGGAGGAGGGGCGTACTGTCCCCAGTGTAGCTGCAGAGTTCGGAATCAACAAAAGTGTCGCTTCGCGTGCTTGGAAAGCGTTCCAAACCACAGGTACAGCTGTTAGAAAGGTTGATGAGGGCCGCTCGAGGAAGACAACTGTAGGGGATGACCGATATATCGTCCTGTAGGCAAAAAGAGGCCGACAGCAGTCAGCAAGCACCATTGCTCAGCAACTCTGTACAGCAACGGGGCGACAAGTGTCGCTGTTTACTGTGCCCATACGCCTTCACAAAGTGGGCCTATTCGCCCGCCGTCCTGAACGCTGCCTCCCGTTAAAAGTTGGCCACCGTTTACAGTGGTGCAGAGAGCACAAAAATTTTACAACTGATCAATGAAGTCGTGTCCTCTTTACGGATGAGAATCGGTTCTGTACCAGAAGCGATTCTCGACGCGTTTTGATTTTGAGAGAGGTCGGGACCCGGTTTTATCCCAGTAACCTCAAGGAAAGACACCGTTATGGTGGTTGTGGAGTTTTTGTCTGGGGAGGCAATTTGCTGAACGGGCGAACTGAGCTCCACGTTTTCGACAGAGGGTCTGTAACCGGGGATCGCTATTGTGAGGAGGTACTGGAAAGTGAAGCTATCACTCGAATGGATTGGCCAGCGTACTCCCCAGATTTAAATCCCTTTGAACATGTGTGGGATGCTTTGGGGAGACGCATTGCAGCACGTTTACATCCTCCGGAGAACACCGAACAACTCAAACAGATGCTGATTGAGGAATGGGCACTCCTACCGCAAGAAATGTTGCACCAGCTGGTTCTGAGTATGTGGAGATTGTGCGAAGCAACCATTGCAGTGAGGGGAGGGCATATCCCATATTAAGAAACATCTGCTTGTTGTTCTTCCTCTTGGATAGACAATCATAAATCACGATACTATGCGTTCAATAAAGCTTGTTTTTGTTTGATTCCATACCGTATGCATTGTATTCCTTTTTCAGCGCCGATGCTTTCGTAATCCTTTACGTACATAATACTCTCCCTCATTTCTGAATGTCATGTCTCTCAGATGATTTCTCGTGGAGTTATGGCAAAAAAAAAATCCCACCTGTTGCTTAAGTTTTGCATACCAGTGTATCATCTTTTATTAAAGACATTTGAGGAAAGAAAACATGGCATACAAAAAACCGCAAATGATAGTTAAGGATTTGTCCCCATAAATTAAGTAAAATAAAAATAATTAAGCAAATAACTTTAAAAGTTAAGTGAAACAAAAATTAAACAATATAAAAAGAAAAGTTAAGTAATACCTTCTTTTTTATTTTAAATTAAAATAAAAGTTAAATAAGAAAAAATGGGGCAAATGTTAACTAAAATAGCAGGTCAGAGCCGAACCTACCACCTGACGGCTGCAAGAACAATGCACATGACAATGGAGTTTATCTAAGAACATTGTCAAACAATAAAGAACCGCCTTAAGGCGTACTAGATCGATACCTTTTTAGTGGAAAAAAAGGATTGTATAAATATCAATAATTAACTCCATATGAATTTAAATTAGAGATTTGCCAACCAAACATACACTTATTTATATATATATTAGGGTGAGCATAATTTTTTTTTTAATTTTTTGGTTACACTTAGGGTCATAAATTTGCGAAATTAACTGAAAATTTTGCAAATTTTAGCATTTCAATTATTTTTTTAAATAAAAATAATTTACTTTCCGTTAAACGGAACTATATTATGAACATAAATACAAAATTTTAGATTAATCAATAAATATCTTCCAGTTCCACTCTGAGGTCTAAATTTGCGAAAAACTCAAAAGTATAGAAAATTTAGGGGTCAAAATTTAGCAAGAAATAAAAAACTTTTGCTTGAACTTTTATCTTTGAAAGTTTAAACATTTACTTTACAAAAATTAGATATTCGTAAATAATAATTATGAGCATTAAACAATAAATCTTAATACTCATGCTACAATACACTATAGAAATAAGTGTACTTCAAATTCCTGAATAAAAGTTATAGATGTGGTTTAAGCGTATTCCACTCATTTTTTTCTATATTTTTCACTCTATACTGGTTTTTGGATTCAAACGATGGCAGGACATGCCATTATTCCATTCTAGATCTGATGTATCCATCATACTTGGACTCTCCAATGATTCTAAGACAAGTTTCTGTTGTCAGTTTTATTCTGCTTTCAATACATTGAGTATGACACACGAAGTTTATGTTTTTCAATGCCAAATAAAATATTCGTCAGACTTGATTAGTTGCAGTACGTATTCGTTCGACAAGTTTTAACAACAAGGGTCTGAATGGCTGAGTGGCTAGCGCTCTGGCGCTCGGTACCACAAGTTTCGGGTTCAAGTCCCGGCGGTGCCATGGATGTTTGTAATGGTTCGGAATCCACTTTAAACCGTAGGTTCCGGTCTAATATGATCGCAGAGCGTTGCTCCTCGTCCGTGGCTTATCTTCAAGTGACATCCTCCCCCTGGGCAATGCAAGGTGAGTAACGTCTGTGCAGCTCTTGCCTTAAGGTATCCAAGACCAAGCTGTCTAAGTGTTTGCCAGCTGCATTAGAAAGAAGTTTCAGCAACAAACAAGAAGTTTCGATATAAGTATTACACATATGATATATAATTATTAATGTTAGAATAGCATTTATAATATTTTTATCAAAAATTTGACTTCTTATTCATTTTCACTGCAATTCTGCTACTCATATGATCAAGGCAATTTCTGTGCCTTCCTATTTGGCTCAGAAATATGAGAATTAGCAGTTATTTTAACTGTGCTGCTTTTATTTCAGCGGAGAACGACACTTTTTAATTCTGATTCCAATAAATTTCCTTTGAAATTTTTATAAGATAAAAATTTTTCCTCCCAAAATTTGCCAAAAATTAATAAATATACATCAAAAAAGTACATTTGAAATGTCTTCGGTATTTTCACTTAATTATTTTGATTAGTTATTTGAAAACTGCTCATACTTCCAGTTCAGGAAAATAATTCCTCTGTCATTTAATTTTGATTGTTAGATCACAATTAACATTTCATGTAGGACCTCAATGCCGAGTGGCTAGCGCTCTGGCGCTCGGTACCATATGGTTTCGGGTTCGAGTCCCGGTGGTGCCATGGATGTTTGTAGTGATTCGGAATCCACTTTAAACCTTAGGTCCCGGTCTAACAGAATCGTAGAGCGTCGCTGAGGTAGTGTTACTCCGTGCCTGTAGCTTATTTTCAAGCTACACGTACCTCCTGGGTAGTGCTAGGGGAGTAACGTCGGTGCAGCGCTTGCCTTAAGGCATCAAAGACAACTGTCTCAGTGTTTGCCAGCTGTATTAGAACAAAAAACTTTTCATGTAGTCTGTTCTATCCTCAGACATCACATGTGAATAAAGATTTTAATAACTAAAGAAATGAAAATAATGGCTAACTGTTAATTAATGGCAGCACTGGTAAGCAATAATTTTTGATAAGTGACTTTATGTGGTACTACAAAATATTGCGCAGATTTGAGTAAGCATAATTTATAAAACTTGGAAAATATTTAATTAATTGAAAATTAGAGTTAAATAAGAATGTTTTTAAAAAATTAAACTTCAAGTTTTTATATTTCTAATGAGAAAATAGAAATATTAAAAGAAAAAATACTTCATTTTCATTTCCTTAAAGTATTATTTCATCATTCGTGGAACAAAGATTTTTTTTTTTTTTTTTATCTACTTAATAAAAATATTTTACAGTAATTAATGAGTTCATAGTTTTTTTACAGCTGACAAACACTTAGACATTTGCCTTAAGGCAGGCGCTGCACCGACGTTACTCACTTAGCACAACCCTGGAGGTACGTGTTCCTAGAAAACAATCTACGGACGCGGAGTAACAGTACCCCCGCAACGTTCTACGATCATGTTCATATCACGCTCAACATCCATGACACCGCCGGGACTCGAACCCGAAACCTGTGTTACCGAGCGCCAGAGTCGGCGGCTCAGGCCCTTGAGTTTACAGTAATATATATATATATATGCCGACATTGAAAATAAATAATTGACCCTACAGTACATAGATATACTTTCCGCAAGAATCATTTCTCATAATAGATCAAATCAAAACTAATTTTTATTTAAAAGTAAATTTATAATTATATAATTATAAATTTACAACTATAATTATTATAATTGTAAATTATGTAATTATATTATTATTTTTAAATAATAATAAATTATAAATAAAAAGTTAAATTACATAATTATTATATTATTGTTAATTATATTATTATTAATTTATAATTAATAATTAATTATAAATTTTAAATTATTTATTTAATTTATTTCATTAAAATTTTTTTTATTTTTTCTAATTTTTATTCAAAAATTAGAATTTTTTATTCAATTTATCTAATTTTTATTCAAAATATTTTTATTTTAAAATAAGAAAATAAATAAAAAAAATTAGTAATAAGTGAGAATAGCGAAAGTTAATTATAATTCATTTGATAGCCTACAGAATCAAACTTTGATGTTTCGTTTCTGAAAACGATACTAATAACTCACAGAAACATGATTAGATTTTAATTAATGAGCTAAATAAACCTGCCAGTTTTGTTTTTTTTCAGTACCCCATCTTCTGAGTCTTAGGAAAATTTAATGTTTATAATAAGTACTAAATTATCGATGTAAGAAATGACATAACAATTTATTGCCATATTTTATGGCCAGATGAATCATTAGCGATTCGCATGTGAAAATATATATGTTTACTGTTATCATGTTTTTTTTAAATTTTTTACAGTAATATTTCTTTAGTATAATAATAGTAATTTGCCTTAACTTATTTTTAAGCAATAGATGCTCTCCTATAAACTTCGTTGGGAAAAAAAAAAAAAAAAAAACTGACTTCGTACAAAAATAAAAATTGATTTCAACTTGAATTAAAAGCAAAATACTTAAGCAAAGTAAAATTCGTAATTCGTTCGTATTACTAAATTTCTTTTTACATTTCGAGAAGAATGCATATGCTTATAATGAATTTATAAAACGTATTTATTTCAAAATGATTTAGAATTCTTTTAAAAAAATCATATTCTTCGCCTACATATTCTTACAAAAAAACGTAAAACTTTCTTTTTGACGAGAATTACGTTATTAGAATTATTGACTTCGCATAAAATTATGGTATTCCTATTATTCTTAAAAAAAGTACTACTTATGTTTTCAATAGTTGTAGGTATGGGCATAGTTATTAATGCCTGTAATGCCTTTAAATAAGTCGCGATATAATTCTCTGTATGAAGACATTTACAACTTAATCTTGAAAAATTTACAACACATTTTTAATTTGTTAGATACTAAGTAAAATTATTTCCTAAATTACTAATCTGTTTATGACATTCTTTAAATGTATCGACTTTAAAAATATGATTATATTTAATTCTATCTAAAACTGGAATTTTTAAAGCCAAGGAAACTGCTTTCCTTTTTTAATTATTTGTTTATTATTATCGATAACATCCGGTGAGAAATAATGAGATCTTTGGTTAAGGAACTAAAAGTTTGAAAAATACATAAAGTTCGCCATTTATTATTTCTTAGCAAAGTGGAATTTTTATTTGTATTTGCTTTGAAAAATTGAACTAAAAAAAAAGTGATAATCGTGTCATCTATTCAAAAAACAAACTCAAACTTCAGCTTTTTCTATGGGTAACCTGTTATATAAACCGGTGAATTTTTTATTTACTAGTTTACATACAAAGAAGCTTATGTGTACTTTTATTTACCACCATTAATTTTTATGAAAGCTAAAAGTCATAAAAAGTGACTTATTATCAAAAAATTAATGAAAAAATGTTTAAAATCCCCCCCCTTCCCCCCTCTCGCAGCCAAGATTAATATTTGAATCGCTGAATGAATGAGTGATAATATTTGAATCGAATAAAAAAATTATCATGATGTTAAAATTCAATATTGTAGTGTACAGGTTGTGCAGCTGGATTGTAACTGGATGTGGTTGGGTTGAGACTTGAGACACAGGTTTGAGAACTCACAGTTTTATTTGCACAAGCACAAACACGACACACATACAATATTTAGCATATTTAAAAACATATAATTATAGATTCGTGGAAGGATTTCACTTATAAGCCAAAAACCCGATACTCAGGTTAGTGCGGGATGCGGAAATATTCTTCCTCTCCGGGGTGAGAGTCTGTAGGCCAATTTCTGCGCAGGGTTGCGTTAAATACATTTCTTCTCGGGGTGAGAGACTGTAAACTAAACGTCTTTCAACAGAAGCTCGTGGTTGACTTTCAACAGGACTCGGCCTAGAGACTCTCAGTCTCTAGGCTGACTGACCCTTTCTACTGAACGCTAAAGAGGCTCCTCCCGTCAATGCGTAGGGGGAAGCATGGCAATAATATTGAGGACAATATTGTAACCATGACAACGTTATCTTTTTATGTTTACAACTCCCATTTTAATTTAGGGAGTTGTTAATTTCAAAAGGAATAGGAACTAAAATAAAAAATAAGAATTATTTAAATTAAGTATTGTAAAATTATTTAAAC
The DNA here is from genome assembly GCA_021605075.1 of Caerostris darwini. Classification (NCBI taxonomy): domain Eukaryota; kingdom Metazoa; phylum Arthropoda; class Arachnida; order Araneae; family Araneidae; genus Caerostris; species Caerostris darwini. The sequence goes on from BPLQ01007492.1 coordinate 77,195, forward strand.
TACTACCAATAAGTAAAAACTTTGTTCTTATCACATAGTTTGCATCAAATAGAAGGTATTGTTCAGATCCTTTGTCTAATATTTAGATGTTAACTATTTAATTAAAATTAATCTTCCACCAAAAATCAAGTTCTCTTTTGTTTTTAAATACATTTTTCATAATACTACTGTGCCCAAAAAGTAAGACCAATTACTTTTTTTTTTTCAAAAACTCTTTATTTATTCTTTCAAATTTATTTCATCGCATTCAAAGTAATCCCCTCCGGACACAATGCACTTATGCCAACTTTTTTTCCAATCATCAATGTATGCTAAAAAGTCATCGGCAGGGATGGTATTCAAAGCGCGCGACGATTCACGTTGAATCTCTTCAATCGACTCAAAACGGTGCCCCCGGAATGCCCTTTTGAGTTTAGGGAATAGTCAGAAGTCGCACTGCGTGAATACGGTTGGTTGTGGAACGATATGGGTTTCATTTTTGTCGAAAAAGTCAAGAAGAGTCAGTGCAGTGTGAGCTGGCGCATTCAGTGTCAGACATTCAGACATTTCAGAAATCGCCGTAATCAGTTTTAGCGTCCAAGCGTAACTGAAAAGCACTAATGAATATTTTGACGTCAAATTTCACACAGATGTCAAGGATAGTACCAGCAACCTAAAAAGAAAAAAAAAATGGAAATTCCATGAGCCCCGGGAATTTTAAATTGAAAATTGGTCTTACTTTTTGGACACACTAGTATGCTTTTAAACTTAAAATTATTCAGAAATCAAGGAGAAATGTGGCAGCTAGCAAAACAACGGCGTGCTACTTGCAGATCATGATATGTTCTCCCTGATTTACAGTCATAAAAATTTAGAAAATAATATTTTGGAAATGGTTCAGAAATGTATATAAGGACTCTTTTCTAAAGTCTATTTTCTTTTCTACTCTGTAACAAAACAATATACTACTGTGTCTAAAAAGTAAGACAAATTTTCAATTTAAAATTCCCGGGGCTCATGGAATTTCCATTTTTTTTTTCTTTTTTAGGTTGCTGGCACTCTCTTTGACATCTGTGTGAAATTTGACGTCAAAATATTCTTTAGTGTTTGAGTTACGCTTGGCTTTGTGAGACACTAAAACTGATTCCGGCGATTTTTGAAATGTCTGAATTAATTGAGCAAGAACTTGGTCTCAAAACTCGTCAAATCTCGATTGTTACCGAAAACACTGAATGCGCCAGCTCACACTCCATTGATTCTTTGCGACTTTTTCGCCAAAAGTGAAACCCATATCGTTCCACAACCACCATATTCACACCGCGTGACTTCTGGCTATTCTTTAAATTCAAAAGACCACTCCGGGGACACCGTTTTGAGTCGATTGAAGAGATTCAACGTGAATCCCCGCGCCCTTTGAAGGCCATCCCTACCGATGACTTTTTAGCATGCATTGAGGATTGGAAAAAAAGTTGGTATAAGTGCATTGTGTTCAGAGGGGATTACTTTGAAGGCGATGAAATAAATTTGGAAGAATAAATAAAGAGTTTTTGAAAAAGAAAAAAATAATAATTGATCTGACTTTTTGGGCACAGTAGTATGTACATGTGTAAAAAAAAAAAGTATTTAAAAAAGTATTTCTGGAACAATAACAGCATCTTAAAAACTTAAGGACTTATATACTATTTCGCAGCTGAAATCGATTAAGAAATTTATGTAAAAAAAAAAACCCAATAACATTTGTTATCGTAAGTTCTATGTTTATGCATCATAACAAACATCTTCCTAGTTATCTAAATCTAAATTTTGATTTCCAAGTGTTGTTCATGATGTCCTGTAAAAGTCGTGTTTTATTGGATGTATATATTATAATAAATTCATCATATCTTTTTGTTGTTGTTGTTGTTGTTTGTTTCTGTTCTAGTACCATTAGTAAAAATTGGGGCCGGATATACGTGTGGTCTTGATTCAGTGTTGCTCATGAATAGAAATTAAATTATTTCTAAAAATAATGATGTAATGTTTAGCTGCCATATTTATTAAAATTACAAAGTCAGCTCTGCACAATTGCAACACATAACACACAAAACGAAATTATTGAGGATTGGAAAAAAAGTTGGCATAAGTGCGTTGTGTCCAGAGGGGATTACTTTGAAGGCGATGAAATAAATTTGGAAGAATAAATAAAGAGATTTTGAAAAAAAAAAAAAAAAAAAAAAAAAGGTCTTAGTTTTTGGGCACAAGTACGTAATATTCTCATCAAAATTATATTTTAACTTAATGCTTCTTGCGTTTGTCTTTCTAGTTTTATCCACAGCATATAAGCCAATTGACTTTTACTCCAATTGTTTACGTTCTTCTGTTGGCAATAGCATTTTTTAATTGTTTTCTTAAAAGGAAATCTTGCTGATTCATTTCGACAACACAGATTTTCTTTCATTATTTTGAATTATATACTAAATTTAAAGTTTATTATATTATAAGATTGAAGTTTCTCAAGTAAGAAGTGGATCGAATATATAAAGAAGAGCAAGAATTTCGTTTTTATTTTAAAGTTTATGTAAAAAAATATCGATAAAAAGTGGACGTATTAACAGTGGCTTCGGAAAATCTTATACAACATATTCGAAATCTATAAAAAAAAAAAAAAAAAAAAAAAAAAAAACAGCTGTTTAACCTAGAAAAACGTAATAACGAGTAAATTATTCAATAACTAAGAAGAATATTATTTATTTCATTAGAATTTACAAGAATTGGAAAATCAAAAAACCGTTGTGCATTGGCTTCTGATCTGATCGTTTGGCGAATGAATACATCGAACGAACATACCATAAAGTCAGAGAGAATTCCAAACGAACGCATCAGTAAGGACAGTCGAATGCCTTCATTGCAGTCAGAAAGCTTGTTGAGTGTTTAACTGGAGATATAAAGATTTGTTTTTCAAATATTTGATACATTTTTGAGCGCAGAAATGGAGAAAAGTGATGAAAAAATAAAATATGTCTGTCAACATAGGAAGATTATATTTGGCCCTCGTAAAAGTATGAAGGATGTTTTACCACCAAATGGATCCGAGGTCACTATCAAGAATATCCCATCAGATATGAAGGCCTCAGAACTATTTAGCTTTCTCGAGCAGGCTGGCGAATTATACCAAATGGTATTTATGACCGGTCCTGTGGACAAAGGGTCTCCTGTGACTTATGCATTTGCAATCTATGTACAGAAAGAAGGTGCTGAGAAAGCGAGAAACAAATTTCATAGATATGAAATTCGTCCAAACTTCCGATTAAGAGTTACGTTAAGTGTGGATAAACGCTATGTGAAAGTCATGAACATCCCTGCAGATAAAACAAAGGATGAGATTTTACAAGAGATGAGCAGCTATCTTCGTGGTATTATAGGACTTTGTGTGAGACCTAACCGAGAAAAGAACTGTCAAATTGCAACTTTCAAGTTCAAGACATTTACTTGGGCCCGTAAAGCCAAAAACAGATTTAAAAATGTTAGATTTACCTTTTTCAACGGTATTCGCCCCATTTTTCAATGGCCTACAAATGTGAAAACTGTTGATAGAGAGGTAAGAAACTTATCATTTATTTATTTAAAATTTATAAATTAATAAATTTGTTTGTTTTACTCAAAAATTATGTGTATGGTCGAGTACAATTAAAAAACAAAACCTTTTAAAATGAGCAGTAAATAAAATTATGAAATATTTTTAAATAATTATTACAGATTTTTATCTTTCTATTTATAGATTTTTATTAATAAGTTATTGAATGTGACTTGACAAATTTATCAAATATTATTTATAAAAAAGTGATCAATAAAATTTTAATTGCATTTTAATAAATTGAAATATCAGAAATATTTTGTATTTAAAATTTAATTCTGAAATTTTCATATTCTGTTTTTAAATTTGATTTGGTAGAATTAATTTGATTTGATTGTTTTTTTAATTTAATAAATTAAAATTTTTATTTTTATTAATAAGTTATTGAAAAGTTATTAAAAATAAGTTATAAAATAAGTTATTAAAAAGGTGACCAATAAATTTTTAATTGTATTTTAATAAATTGAAATATCAGAAATATTTTGTACTTAAAATTTAATTCTGTTATTTTTATATTCTGTTTTTTAATTTGATTTGGTAGAATTAATTTGATTTGATATATTTTTTTTAATTTAGTAAATTAAACTTTTTATTTTTATTAATAAGTTATTCAATGAGACTTGACAAGTCTATCAAATATTATTTAGAAAAAGTGGACAAAAAATTTTAATTTTATTTTAATAAATTGAAATATTAGAAACATTTTGTACTTAAAATTTAATTCTGTTATTTTTATATTCTATTTTTTAATTTGATTTGGTAGAATTAATTTGATTTGATATATTTTTTTTAATGTAATAAATTAAACTTTTTATTTTTATTAACAAGTTATTCAATGAGACTTCACAAATTTATCAATTATTATTTAGAAAAAGGTGGACAACAAATTTTAATTGTATTTCAATAAATTGAAATATCAGAAATATTTTGTATTTAAAATTTAATTCTGATATTTTTATATTCAATTTTTTAATTTGATTTGGAAGAATTAATTTGATTTGGTAGAATTAATTTGATTTGATATATTTTTTTTAATTTAGTAAATTAAACTTTTTATTTTTATTAACAAGTTATTCAATGAGACTTCACAAATTTATCAAATATTATTTAGAAAAAGGTGGACAACAAATTTTAATTGTATTTCAATAAATTGAAATATCAGAAATATTTTGTATTTAAAATTTAATTCTGTTATTTTTATATTCTATTTTTTAATTTGATTTGGAAGAATTAATTTGATTTGATATATTTTTTTTAATTTAGTAAATTAAACTTTTTATTTTTATTAACAAGTTATTCAATGAGACTTCACAAATTTATCAAATATTATTTACAAAAAGGTGGACAACAAATTTTCATTGTATTTTAATAAATTGAAATATCAGAAATATTTTGTACTTAAAATTTAATTCTGTTATTTTTATATTCTATTTTTTAATTTGATTTGGTAGAATTAATTTGATTTGATATATTTTTTTTTAATTTAGTAAATTAAGCTTTTTATTTTTATTAATAAGTTATTGAATGGAACTTGACAAGTTTATCAAGTATTATATACAACAAAGAGATTATCCCATTTTTATTTGTATTTAAAAAAGTGTAAAGCCAGAAATATATATTTAAGAAAATTATATTCATAAATATATATTAGAAAATTATATTTAAAATTTAATTCTGTTATTTTTCTGTTCTATTTTTTAATTAGAATTGGTTGAATTCATGTGACTTAATTTAATTTTGTTTATTTAATAAATTTATTTATTTTATTTTCTGTACACTATTATTTAGAATTAAATTCGGTTAGTTGTTAAAAATATTTTAGTGAATTCAGCATATTCTGCAATTCAAATTGTCTACGGTAGATAACATAGACCTTGAAATGATCTTGTCTATTGACAGCTTACATTAAGATATTATTTTTATGTGTAGAAACTACCCTCTATGGCGCAAGCTATCTTGAAAAAAAGAAATAATTAATACACTTGTTATCTAAATTTCTAAACCCAAAATTAAGAACTGTTTTTTAATGTTAATTTTTATATTTAAAGAAGAGAAACAAATTATAAAAAAACAAAGAATCATAATTGATATGCATGCTGCACGAAAAACTTCATTTAAAAATATGTTTTGTTTATAATTTTTGTGATCTTTTCACGTGTATTATTGTAATATTTGTAATGAATTTAATTTTATCTTGTAAGTAATATAAAGAAACTAGATTTTGATCTTTATCCTTCAAGTTAGATTAATTGGTACTTACGTATTAACGGTACCTTGGCGGTTTTTAAGTATCGCCAATCTAACAGCTACTAAGGTTACCAAACCAATAGAATAGATTAGTGCCACTTAAAAACCGCCAAATCTGTAGCTGCGGTTGGCGCGTGTGCTCTTTATTATCGCAATTGTCGCCAAGGTACCGTTAATACGTAAGTACCGATTAATTATACTGTATTCTAATTTCTAACTTTGATATTTTTCTCATTAATGTCATACATGAATAAAATATACTCTGATATTTAATGAAACCGAATTACATCTGTCAGTTAGTTATAAATAAAATATAACGTAAACATTTCTTTAAACATATATCTATTTTTTATGAGTATTGTGATTTTTTATGCATCTATTATTGTAACATTTAATTTTAACTTGTAAGTAATATCAAGGAACAAGCGTTTTATTATTATTTCTGAAGTTTGATTAATTATTGTACATTTTAATTTTCTGTCTTCATTGATAATTCTTATTAAAATCTTATTAAAAATTCTGATATTCTGATTCAAAATATTATAATGTGTTGTTCTAATATATTATAATATATTTAAAATTATTGTCTGTTATATTCCGATATGTTCTCAATCCAATTATGATGCGTTCTAAATAATATTTCCGAAATTAAATAACTGTTCTTAATTTTTTTTTTAAGTGTTATATTTACGCTATAGCAAAAAATTGTTCTGTTAAATAAGTACTATTTTTCCATTCTTATTTTTAATTATGGTTTAGTTTTTCAATTAAAAATTAAAATCAACTGTTCATCATGATCTATAGATAATGTTAAAGATTACAACTGAATAAGGGGCCTGAATGGCTGACGCTCTTTACCACAGGTTTCTGGCTTCAGTCCCGGCGGTGCCATGGATGTTTATAGTGGATGAATAGGATGTTATCCACGTTAAACGGTAGGCCCCGGTCTAACATGATCGTAGAGTGTTCCGGGGTTATTGTTACTCCGCGTCCGTAGCTTATCTTCAAGCTACACGCACCTCCTGAGCCGTAAGTAACACCGGTGCTTCGCTTGTCTTAAGTCTTCTTAGACAACTGTCTAAGTGTTTGCCAGCTGCATTAGAAAAAATATATATATATTTACTAACGAAAATTAGTTTCAGAAATTTAAAGAAAGAAATACGTGTATTTATCCAATAAAAAGTATCTAATCAGGTAATTAATCATTATAAGAGCGGATAATTTTGCATGAATAAACTTGATCTTTGGACATTTTTTTCTTCTAATGGAGCTGGCATACACTCAGACAGTTGTCTTTTAGGCCTTAAGGCAAGCGAAGCACCGACGTTACTCATGTAGCACTACCCAGTAGGTGCGTGTAGCTTGAAGATAAGTTACGGACGCGGAGTAACAATACCCCGCAAAGCTCTACGATGATGTTAGACTGTCACCTACGGGTTAAAATGGACTCCGAACCGTTATAAACATCTATGGCGCCGCCGGGACTCGAACCCGAAACCTGGGTACCGAGCACTAGCCTAACAGATAATCTTTCTGTTATATTCTATCAAAATTGTAGTGTTTTCAAAGCCAAAATTATTTAATCAAAATAATTCATTTAATTATAAATTAACTAAAAACTTCATGTCCTTATGAGGCGATACACATTGCTGAGAACATACAAGTTTCTGACAAAAAATATTTTCATTTTAGGAATGTGAAGTTGTAGTCGGTGAACAATACCAGGGAGCTGTTGCAGAGAAGAAAAAGGTAATTTCTAATATATTCTATCAAAATTGCAGCCGTTAGTTTCAAAGCTAAAATTATTTAATCAATATAATTTATTTAATAATAAATTAATTAAAAACTTCATGTCCTTATGAGGCGATACACATTGCTGAGAACATACAAGTTTCTGACAAACAAGTAATATAAAATTAAAAAATTTTAAAGTCAATTCCTACTTTTTTTTTTCACTATATTGCAGAAAGTCTTTCATAAATAATTTTCATTCATTTTTTTAAGTTTATCTGGCGCCATCGATTGGTAGATATATGCAACTTAAAACTAAACAAAAAACTAAAATTAATTAATTGAATTTAATTACTGAACTAATATTTGAAAAAAACTGTATTAACATACAGTGTTATCCACTACAGGTTAAAAAAAAAAAAATGTATTTGAACTTGAGTGGATGAATAAAAAGTATTTCATTAGAGATTGAAAATTTGAACAAGATAGATATAGGGAGAGTGTGAGCTAATAGAAGGAATTGAAAAAATATTTTCATTTCAGGAATCTGAAGTTGTAGGCGGAGGACGCCGGGGAGCGGGTGCAAAGAAGAGAAAGGTAATCTTTCTATTATACTATATCAAAATTGCAGTAGTTAGTTTCAAAGCCAAAGTTATTTAATCAAAATAATTTATTTAATCTGATCAAAGATGGTATGAACCATAATATTTCGTATTTTTAAAAAAATAATTTAAACAAAAAAATTTGGTATAAATCGATATTTTTATTTGATTCTTATATAAAATTAAGATCTGATAAATAAATTAGATTATATATATATTTAGAAGCAATAAACTATTAATGAATTCAAAAAAAAAAAAAAAAAAAAAAAAAAATAACAAGATAATAATATAGTATAAGGAGAACTTTAAATCAATAAATAAAAATTTTTTTTTATTTATTTATTTAAGTGAAATAAATCCATTATGGATAAGATCTATTTTAATAATCGGTAATCTCGGTTAAGCTGTTCGAATCGTACTACAAAGTTGGATATTCTAATAGAGTAACTGATCATGAAGAGATCATCTGCTCGAATTAAAATAAAATAAAAAGTTTGAATATAAAAAACATGATTAACAAAATTTAGAGAAAATGCTTGACATGGAGAAAGGGGGGGAAAAAGCTATATATTTATATATAAATATATATATTTATATATAAATATATTATATATATATTTATATATAAATATATTATATATATATAACAAAAATAATAATGAAGAATATTGACGGAGGAACAAATAAATATTTAAAAAAGAAAAAAGAACAGCTGGCCGAATCGTAAGCGAGCCAAATAAGAAGCGATTTGCTCCTTTTTTTCGCCGCTCGAAAGTAAATAGTCGAAACTGTCATCTAGTAGAAGTACTCGGCGTAAAACGATTTCTGACGCTCGGTGTAAAGGGGTCGAATTAATTAAAATTAATTAATTAATTAATATTTGAAAAGACTGTATTAATATCAAGTGCTATCCTCTACAAGTTAAAAAAAATGTATTTGAACTTGAGTGGATGAATAAAAAGTATTTTATTAACGATTGAAAATTTGAACAAGATATATATAGGGAGAGTGTGAGCTAATAGAAGGACTTGAAAAAAAGGAAACATTTATTCTATTCGAGGTAAATAATTGAGTAAAACATGTTTTATTACATTTATAAATGCTTCATTACTTATATTGTTAAAAGATTTTTGTGACAAAAACACATTTGTCTTCTCAATTTGTCCCAATAAATTTGTGATTTGAATTCCGTATGGCCTAATTATTATTAAAAAATTTTTTTATAAAGTATCAATTTTTTCTAGGTTGCAGAAATTTGTAGCTAATTTTAGTTAATTGTTCATATTCTTTCCAGCAACCTGGAGATTGCATTGGTCCTGATATGAATATTAAGTTACAGAAAATTTGTGAAGGAATTGATGAGATTGTTGACATCGTAAGTACTATACTAGAATTTTACTAATTCATTTAAGAATACAAAGAAATAACCCGAATCGTGACTCAGTTGCAACGTGTGCTGTTAGCTCGTAGGAGTGGAGTTATGCTCACTTAACGGATTCCATAAAAAAAAAAAAATTTTAATTCCTGGAATTTTTCTAAAATTCCAGGAATTATTAAACGTCTCTGCTAATCGTCTCTGATACTTAAATTAAACATGAGACCCACAGATTGTGACAGAAAAAATATTACATTTATTATCTATCAGTTAAAACTCAACAATTTTTCCATGGTATAAAAGAGATATATTTATACTAATGAGTAACTGATCATCATCGGAAAAAAATCATCAGGAAATCATCATGGAAAATTTGATTCATTATAGATTTATATTATTAAAAGGATATTTATGAAGAAAACACATTTTTCTTTACAAGTTAAATAACTTTAAACTTTTTAATTCAATATACCCTACGTATTAATAAAAATGTGTTTCATAATGTATTGATTAATTCTAAGTGCAGAAATTTATAGCTAATTTCAATTAATTGTGCACATTCTTTCTAGGCTCAAGAACGGGATGCTGATCCTGCAGTCATGGATAATTGTTTGCAGAGAGTTCGTGATGATGTTGATGAAGTTCGTGGTGAAGTTGATGAAGCTCTTGGCTGCGTGAGTACTATACTAGAATATTACTGATTCATTTCCCAATACAAAGATATAGGACGGATCGTGGCACAGTTGCAATGTTGTGCAGTTAGAGCGCAGGAAGGCAGATTCCATAACGCAAGTGGCAACGCTGTTATTGCTGCTGGCTGTTTTCTGGTTTTTCTTCCATACAACACTTAAATGTTGGGAAGTTGCCTCTAAAAAAATCCTCTTAATTTCCTCATAGCTCGTCGGTGGGCTGTTCATGGCATGCATCAGTGGATCCACCATTTTTCAAGAAAATAAGATTTTTTTTATATAATGAATTCAATAAAGCATTTAAGTTACTAAGACATTTAATTATGAAAAATCAAAAATAGGGGCAAAACATAATAAAATTCCCCTGTTTTAATTCAGTTCTAGAATTCTATTACAAAATAAAACGTTTCTATTGTTAAAATTTTAAATATTTTTATTATAATTATTGTTTGTGATTAATTACAAATAATTTGTGTGTTGTGTTCAATAATGTTTTAATACAATTTATTGGTAAAAACTAAATTTAATCTAATCTTCATTGCGAACAAACCATATTATATGCAAATTTCCAGCATTTTTTTGTAAGCATTGTTACATAATAGTAAATATTGTATACTCCATGTAAACATTGCTTTCCTGCCCATCGGTAGTAAAATTATTGCTGAAGTATTATTAAAGTATTGATTGCTTCTAAGTGCAGAAATCTGTAGCTAAATTGAAATAATTTTAATCTTTCCAGGAACAAGGACGGGAGGATAAGCCATGATTCATGGATACCAGTGCAGAGCAGGAGGACCAAGATGGAAATGAAAATTGAAATGTTGGCCTTCCTGGCGATGTGCGTATTTTACTTTGTAAAATATCTGAAATATAATAAATAATAAAATGAGTGTTAAATCTCTCTTTGACTCCTGTCTGAATTGTAAAAGCTATTAAAAGTGCATTTTCAATTTACTATATCAGATTTCTTCAGAAATCTCTCATAGGTATCTCACAGCTGATATAACTTTTAAAATTAAGTTAAGTTAAGTTTATGAAGTTATTTTATTCTTATTGAAAAAAATTTTTATTTACAAATAAAAAATTTTTTAAATTATTAAAATGTTTAATTAAATTAAGATTAAAATTTGTAATTAAATTAAGATTAAAAGTATTAAAATTTTTTAAATTAAATTACGATTAAAATTATTATAATTTTTAATTAAATTGAGATAAAAATTATTACAAATTTTAATTAAATTAAGGTTAAAATTATATAAAAAATTTCATTGATTAAAAATTATTTATTTTATTTTTATTTAAAAAACTTTTAATAAAAATTTTCAAGGTTATAAAAAAAAATGAAATAATCATTAGAGTAATTATTATTGTTTTCCGTCTGTTGACCTCTTATTTCACACTAATTGTAATTCAGGGTCATATAGGAGGAAAATTCAGGTAACTGAGAGTCATATAGGAGAAAAAACAGAAAAATCCCACCGGCAGCTTAAAATTTTAATTTGGAACTGGGAAAAATCAACACGACCTATAGAACTATGCATTTTTTTAAATAGTCAAGAAAATATTACTTATTACAGAAAAAATATTTAAAATGCTCTTAATACAGAAAAATAGTTATTTTTTATTCCTTAAAATAAAAAAAAATTGAAAGTAAATAAGAAAAAAAAATTACATAGCATTTAAAAAAATATTTAGCATTCTAGTACTAATAGTCAATAAACAATCCATAAATTCCAAGGTTACAAGAAATTTCCTGAATTGTAGTTATTACACGAGAATTTGATTTACATTTAATATACCAGAGAGAAGATGCATTGCCTGTATAGTGTATACAGCCTGTATAAACTTGCATTGTAGTGAAGCTATATGAGCATTGCTGTTAAGCCTGTATAATATTCTCAAGCTCGGCGAGTATTGCACATGTGTAAATGTGAAATTAAACAGAAACCAGTAAATTACCAGTCGCTCACTATAAAAATTTGAAAAGGTAAATACACTATAGCAGAAAAAAATATATGTACAAACTATAGGTACCCTATAGCAGAAAAAAATATATGTACAAACTATAGGTACCCTATAGCAGAAAAAAATACGTACATTAAACAGAATAATATAAAATTTAATAAATGAAGTTTTTAAATGGATAATCGAAAAGGAATAATTAGGCACATTTTAATAACCAATAAAACTTACACTTATTAAATTTTTTTTCTTCGGCGTTTTTTTTTTTTTTTTTTTTATTATTATTATTTTTTTTTTTTAAAACACTTGTTTGCTTCATTTTATTGGTATCAGTCTTTTATGCATAGGAAATTTATTTGTCTTTTACAAATAGAAAAATTTTACTCAGAAAAACTAGCTGAATTCAATGAGTTTTTTCACCCCAGAATTACTGCTTTGTTCCTTAAAATAAAAAAAATAAAAAATTGAAAGTAAATAAGAAAAAAAATTACATAGCATTTTGAAAAATATAACCTTCAAGCATAAATACCTCTACCAGCTTGGAATGATTTAAAATGATCTCTTCAATATTATCCTACTTAGCTTCTTTTTCAACATTTAAAAATCATCTGCTTAAAGGAAATCTTCTTCAAATAATGTGAATTAGAAAAAGAATCAGTGATTACTTCTAAGCAAATTCGACTTTGGATGTCCATCATCTCCATCCTTACAAGTTATTCCTTTGCTAAACAATAGATGGCGCCACGAATAAGAACCAATTTTTTTTTTTTTATAAAACGAATTTTTATAAATAAAGTTTATGACTCCCGAAACGAGATCTAGGAAACTATGATTATAATATTTCTCTTTTCAAAAACCGCAAACGACCTCGCGCAGTTCTGAACATTACTCATTAATATATTGATATCCTATTCTTTGAATTACCATGCAGCTGCTTCACTGATTTGCATTTTTTTCTCTCAGTTTGTTTTGTTTTTTATTACGGCCATTCGCCGCGCTACTTTTTCCCCCACTCCACTAGTTGATGAATGGTCGCAATGTTTTGGTTTCTAACAACGCTCCGCGCTCATTTCGCTCTCTTGTAATTGACCTTGACTCCTCCGCTTTTCGTCATCATTTCATTCTAATGGAGCAAACTGCTCCGCTTTTCGTCATCATTTCATTCTAATGCAGCAAACTGCTCCGAATTATTTGTATTCTTTTTTACTTTTGTTCTCTTTTTGAATAAGTCTTCATAAGTTTTCTTATTTAAATTTATTTTTCTTTTCGAATTAGTTACTATGTAATCTCTTTATCCACTTTTTTATTTTAACATTATTCTTAATTAAAATTTTATTTTCTCTTAAATTTTATAATAATAATTATATTAAAAAATGTACTTCCCTTTCTTATTTAATTGTTTAAATTTAATTTTAATTATTTTAATTTAATGCAATGGGCTTAAAGCTAGTGTACCTTCTCTTTCATTGCAAAGAAGGAGCTAGAGGTTGCCCAGCAACCAAAATGCTCCGTAAACCCTACAAATCGTCGTAAACTTTATACTTTTTTTACTGAACTTCTACGAATAAAGTGCTTTTCCAAACAACACACAAAAGAGACGTGAAAGCGTATATTCTGATTATCGCAGAGAGCATTGAATCTGAGGATTTTAGTGACTGTAAAGTTATGCTGTTCTTCCAATTTTTTTGCGAGTTCAGCTAAAGATATATAGATAGGGTTGCTATGAAGTAAAAATCGAGTAATTTTTTATGGTTAAAGAGGATGCTGAAATCGGAATGGCCATGATCTTCTCGTCTTCCTTTCTCCATCCTCTTGCAAGGACAAACAAATGGCACCATGATCAACATATAACTTCTCGATTTGCAATTCTCCAAAATAGACTTCAATCATCTCGATCTTCACTATTTCTAATGCACTAGATTCTCACAATTTAAAATCTACCACCTCAAGTTATGTAAATAAACTCAACTGAATTTACTGCTACCTATCCGAGAAAATAACCTCCAAGCATAATGCCTCTACCAACTTGGAATGATTAAAAAATATCTCTTCAATATAATCCTTCTCAATTTCTTTTTCAACATCATCTGCTCAAAGGAAATACTCTCCAAATAGTTTGAAATAGAAAAAGAATCAGAGATCACTTCTAAACAAGTTGAACTTTGGATGTCTAACATCTCCAATCCCTACAAGTTACTGCTTTGCTGAACAATAGATGGCGCCACTAACAAGAATCCTTTTATAATACGAATTTCAATAAATAAACTTTATGGCACTTCTACAAATAAAATCAAATAAATTCTGTAAATACAAGATTTTTTAAACTATAAAATCACCTTCGTGTGATTCTTTTCCCACCTATACGTGGATGATTTTTTATTTTGTATTCCTAATTGTAACTTGCCCCATTTATTTTAAATAAATAAGCGTTGTGCTAGCGCTAATATGCCGGTTCTTGCCAGATAAAAACCTCTTGATATCAAGCCATGTAAGTATTATGAAAAATCTCCCACTTTCAAGTTAAAAATATACCTCTTCTCTATTTAACTTGCATTTTTCATCAATTTATAATTTGCTAGTAAATGGGGATAAAGCTTTTATGGCTCAGGCGTCCCTTTTCCACCTACCCTCGAATGAGTTTGGCCTACATTGATTAATAAACTAAAACTAACAACTAGTAACAAGTGCGAATTAAAGTAGAAAGTAAAAGAAAAACATATAAATATAGGGATCCTTGATCGCGTAGTGGCCTCGAGCTCCTCCATTGTTAGATGTTGAAACATAGCAGTGATCTCATACCTTTTGAGTTAATAAGAAATAAAAGATATTTAAATGTCTTTTTTTAAAAGATTTATTTATTTATTAAAATTATAAAAGGATTTTAACATTAATTAAAAACAAAAATTTAGAAATAAATAAAAATAAAAATATAAAGAATTAAACGGGGTGTAGATGTTGATGAAATCAGTTGCATATAATCGAAAAATAAAACGGAATGAAAAAAAGGTCAAATTAGGAGAAAAATAGCTTAGAAGAAAAGCGAACCTTTTTCGTCTAAACAGTTGGGAGGGGGAGGTGGTAATAAATCAGTCAGAGCAGCATGAATGAATGAAACAGAGGAGCACTGCGTGGGCGTAGCACAATTGAAAGAAGAAAATCGTGACTCATGATTACAAATTAATTTAAAATATTTACAGCAGCGCAAGGTCTTTTGCCATGTTTGCAGGAGGAAATATCATAATCGGAATTTTGTAGGGTATTTAAAACTGGGTTGTTGATGTTTCGCATATCTTTACAGAATTTTGTAGAAATTTTGTGAACAAATAGTCTTAAACTTGCAATTGAGAGAGCGCGTCTAATATCATCATTACGAAAGTACCAAGGTGAATTAGTTAACATTCTAAGGGTTTTGTTCTCAAGCCTTTGAATGATTTTAAAATTAATATGGGCAAAAGAACCCCAAATTGACTTGCATGAGCTAATACTGGATGAAGATAGGAGAGATATATTAGTATTTTGAGATTAAGAATAGAGTTTCTATTAATTAATTTAATTAATAGAGTTTCTATTAATTAAAGGATAGAAAATTCTAAATTAAGTATTGAATTTATTTCTAAGATTGTAGATATAACATTTGTAGTTTAATTTGCTATCAAGAATAATACCTAAGTACTTAGTTCCTTTAGACCAGGTGATATAATTATTAGAGTGGAAGTTTTGTAAGTGAAGAAAACTGCTTAAGCCTTTTCTACACTTAATTTTATCTTCCAGTTAATGGGCCCTTTTTCTAAATCAATTATGTAATTTTTCAAATTTTCCTGGATGGTAGAAGTTTTCCGACCTTGAGTTAAGATTAGAGTGTGATCAGCATATAGACTAATTTTGATATTGGGCTTTTGCGGAATATCGTTAATAAAGATATTGTAGAGGAAATGACCTACAATAGAGGACTAGTATGAATATCACGAATTGAGGAATCAGTATTCCCTACTGCGACAACAAAGTGTTTGTCTGAAAAATAGCTACGAATTACTTGAATTAAATCAGGAGAGAAATTGTAAGAAATTAGTTTGTAAATCAATCCATTAACCCATATTCTATCAAAAGCCTTGGCCATACCAAGAGAAATTGCAACAGTTTTATATTTCCAGGAAAATTCTTCAGCAACAGTTTCTGTGAGATTCTGTGGATATTTTATGAAATCCCCAACTTCATTTATTACTTAATGAAATTACTTTGAAAAGTTGTCTCATACTTATTTTAAACGGATTATCAGCCGGCGTTTAAGCCGTTGATAAGCCGGCGTTTACTTCATACCTTCTATATCCTCAACAATTAAAAATTAGAAAGAATTGTAGCAAATATCAAAGGTAAAAAAAAATAATAATTGAGATTTAAATTGATTAATACAATCTCACTAATATCGATTTTTTATGATTTGATGCAAAAAAATTTAATTTACGATATAAATTAAAAAATTTATTTTATTTATACTGAATTTTCCTGTTTTCATTTTTAAGCTTGTTAAATATCAATTAGTGTCTATGGCTATTCTTTGAGGAATTGTAGATCATGTTCTTCGCCTATGTCCTATTTCTGGACTTTAGGGGGAAGTTAGTTAATAATAAATAAATCCTCCATATTGAGAAGAAACACTACTACTCTTACTACTGTGTTTAGTTTTTGTGTCATCGGTCAGGATCTTTTCTGTCATCATAAAAATTAATTTCGTAATTTTGTTTGATATTATCGTTGCATTATACGTGTATATATAATATTATGTCGAATCATCTTATGTGATATCAAATTTTTATTTCTTTTTGTTGTTTTTGAATGGCTTGAAAATATTATGAATTTAAATTGGGGTAAGTGTTTTTTTTTTTTTTTTTCTCCCTGTAAATGTATCTGATTGTCCGAATTAAAAACTAATTATTTTGAAAATATTATGAGATTAATATTTTTTAAAACTTCTTACTTTCGTTTCCTCCTAAGGATTTACACAAATTTGTTTCAAATTAATAATACCATATAATTTACACATTTATGAGACGAGTTTTATTAACTATTGAAATAAATATATTTTTTTTTACCAACCGTATTGTTATTGATGATACGTCCAGGTATTTTGACATATAACACTGTATTGTAAAACTATTAGTTAAAAGCATTAATTTAAAATATTCACAATTTATACATTATAATTTAATGTATATATAACTGAATTATAATATATTTTTTATTCAAAATACAAAATAATGAAAAACATTTATATCTTAAAAATAATTATGATAATTTTTAATGTGATAATTTAATAATAAAATTGAAAAAGGATTCAAAATTAGAATCTGTTGACATGTTTTATTTTTAAAGAAATTTCAGTGCAAAAAATATCTTTATTATTATTATTATTATTATCTTTATTTTAAGATAATATAATCATTCACACAGTATTGTATCATTCAAGTTTAATGAAGTCATGGTTAAGTATATTTTTAAAATCAACAATATTCTTAAAAAGATATCAAATGAAGAAGGAATGGTAATTATTTATCAATTCAAAATGGAATATCTGTTAGAAAAATATTTAATTAGTTTGTTGATTTTAATGCTATGAAATAGGAAATTGAAGATTATGGTAAGACAAAAAAAGTGTAATAGTTTAAGGAAACATCCCTTTCTAAATTAATGGATATAAATTTCATTAAAAAAAAAATAATAATCACAGTTAAGTACTATATATTTTATTTGAATTTTATTAAAGAATGTAATACATCAATTTTTCCTAAAATTGTAAAAATATTATCTATGGTATCTGATTATTAAGGCCATTCTTTTAAAGAAAAGTTTTCTCAATTAAAGCTATAAAACATTATTATTATTTTTTCTTTAAATATATAATGATTTTATAGCAATCAAATAATCCTTCTGAGCAAGTTTAATTTTAATATTTTTAATTCCAATATGTGTATCATTATATAATCAAGAAAGATTGGAAAATTAAGATCGAACCAATGAGCCTTTAAATTGTTTTCAAATTTTAAAAAGAAAACCTAAATTACTGGAAAAAAATTACCAGGATAATGATTCTGTGAATATATCCTTATAATTGTTTTACAAACGTCTTTTAGTGATAAAAATACTCTTAAATATCTTAAAACTCAATAAAATGGATAGTTTGTAAAATTTCAAGCATTTTACTTTTGGACACAAATCATTAAAAAAACATTCCTTTTAAAATGGCTTATTAAGATTTAAATGATTACTTTTTATGTTTTAGACTTTTTAAATTTTAGTAAAACTACTTTTTTAAAAGTGTTAAATAGTAATTTTAGTAAAACTTTTATATTTTAATATTATACTTGATGACTGTACTTTTTTAATTGTTCAGTTATTAATTAAATAAATGTTAGGTAAAAATTTTTAACTGTGATTTTAGTTATTTTTAAGAAATATAATGAAAAAACTTATGTTTTTAAATAGAATTGAATTAATGTTTTTTTTTTTTTTTTTTTTTTGGAGAAGGGGGAGGGAACAAGTATTTTTGTATAAAACAAAGTTTTTAAATTTTGTCTTTCTTTAAACAAATTTTTTAAATATAATAATACATCCTATGTTTTGTTGTATTATTTTGTTGTTGTTGTATGTTGTATGTTTTTTTTTTTTTTTTTTTTTTCGTTGTTCTTTTTGCTGTAACTGTTCATAATCTGCCATTGGAAATAAAATAAAAAAAACATCTTATGAAAAGATTGATTGTAACTTTCTCTAAAATTGCAACTTTTGGGTTTTTGATTCTTCATTCCCTGGTTGTATTTTATTGCATACTTCAAAATGGCATTTTTATGTAAGAATATATATTTTTCTATAATTGTAGAACTATTAATCTGCTGAAATACTCATCCTTCAGACTTACCAGTGTTTAAAATAATTATAAAGTATTTAGCTTTCTAATAAATGCTATAATTTTATATTCAGTTTGTTTCTACGATTAAATGAAATAACTATTTACTTTTATACTTTTAATTCAATAAAACTATATGTAATTTTGTTATTTGCGTAATTTAAGAAAATTATTTATTTTAATACTTGAAATAATTTATTTGTGCAGATGATTAAATTCTTCAGTTGAAAGTAACTACTGTGAAAGGTTAAGGTTAAGTGAACAAATCAGAATTTATGTACTACATAATTAAAATATTATTACATTCTAATTAATTTTTTTTCTATCTTTTCCATGTATATTTTGTTCCTATGTGCTTTGTTTTGATTTAAATGTTGATTACATATTTTTAAATGATACAAGATGCTAACTAATAATATTAAGAAAAAAAATTGAGATATTTAAATAATTTTTTGTACTGTTATTGCTTTTGTGTTCTTACCAACTGTTTTGTGTGTGTTATTATGCATTGTTTTTAAAAATAATTTTTCCTGTTGTTTATGTTTTAATATAAATAGTTACATTATTATAAGTGATGAATAAATATTGTCTTTTTTGTCTCTTTATTTTTAATTCAATATTTAACCATCACTGTGAAGCTATTTTATTTTCTGAACATTATTATTAATTTAATATATTATAATATGACAATTTCTACAAATTTGATTCTTTTTTTATTTAGTACTTGTGCTGATATTTCTTTACTCTTAGAATTTTAATTATCATGTCAAGCTAAAACAAGGTTTATAGATATGACTATATATTCTTCTTATTATTATATATATGCATGTGTGTGTGTGTGTGTAATATTTTTTGAAAATTTAATTTAGTTTCTAATATATAAAAAATTATCATTCAAGAATTGCACGAATATGAACTGAAGGAGAATGAAATCTTTAGTCCTAACAATATATGTCGAGAGCGACAGTATACATCTGATCCAGGAAACCTAGATTTACCAACTCCTCATGTATTTTTGGATGATACTAGTATAAGTGATGCTCATTTTGCTGTACCTAGTACATCTGCAGCTCTTACTAGTGGTCATGTATTTCCTGATAGCGAGGTAAGTTATATAAAATGCAGTAACTTAAATTCTTGTCTCTATATAATTTTCGAAATTTAAAATGAGTAAAAGAATATTTTAATTTTTTAGCCTTGTTAAATGTTTGTCTTTACCTAAAAGATGCAATATCATGAGTTTTCAGACAGAAGGTGGTATTATTATTGCAAAATCACAATTACATCAATTCTATACTGTAAAATATATATTTGTGTGTGTGAGAAAAATTGTTAAATGATACTGAGAGGTTTAATTATAGTACAATTAACATCAAAAAGAAACTTTTACTAAAAGAAATTTTGATAGTCAAAAGAATCATTTATGAAGATGTTTATCTATAAGGAAATTTGATTAAAATTTAATCTAAGTTGAAATGTTAATTAGAACCAAACATTCAGATATATAAATATCTTAAATTGGATGTATTTGTATATTCTTGTTTCTCAAGTTGGGAATCACATAATTTAATAATTCATAATTCATAATTCTGTGGAATTTTTTAAAATGAAATAAGTATTTCATTAATAAAGTAATATTATCACCAAATAATGTGAAAATGTTCTCCCATAATATTGGTTCTTTTCATCAATTGTTAAGATTTTCCTTGGAAATAAAATATGCAAAGCGTTTTCTTATTTATTAATTAATTTTAAAAAAATATTTATTATTAATTAAACTAAACTATCAGTGATCTGAAATAATTTCTGTGCTTAATTTAAATGATATGTGAGCATAAATTTTATCTTCTTTATTCTCTTTTACTGTTAAACTTAAAATGATGAATATCTTAAATGCTGTTTTTAGAGAAGGATTGAAGTTGTAGATTTTTGTTATTTTGTATGAGAATAACATTTTATTTTTAATGTAATAGTATTTATAAAAATTGCTATTTTAATCTTTGATTATTTGTATTAATAAAAATACTACTGATTTTATACTTATTATTTGGGGTACTGTGATTGATATATGGTTTTTATGATAATATAAATTCATAAAAAAAATTGATGTTAAAAACTTGAAGATAATTAAACATGTTCTGAAAAATGTCAGGATTCAAAATATTACATTGTTTTCATGGGTTATTTTTTTAATCATTTGTACTGTCATGTTTATCAACAAAATATTCTTTAATTAATTTTATTTCAACTTTTCATTTTCATTGCTGCTTATACTTCATTTAGCTGTCCAGTAATGAAGATGAAGACTTGAATTTAGATATTGTAAATATGTCTCTGCCTGCTCGAGCTGCTGGACATGCAGAGCATTTAGTACGTAAAGTGCTGCAAGAGGCAGAGCAAGCTGAACATCTTGTCAGAAAAGTGTGGGAAGAGGCCTGGAAAGTAAGATTATTCGTATTTTAATGTTAAAATGTAATTTTATGTATATAAAGTAATAATCTATGTTTCTTTATATTTTATATGAATATAGTTCTTTAATTTTTTTAAATTAACAACATTATGAAAATTAATATGAAGTTCATTTTTAAAACATTATTCTTAATATTATTTCACAAAAGATTTGATATCAAAATTTTATAAGAATAGTCATGTACTTGTAATAAAGTAATTAACCTGTTTTGTAAAGTATGACTTACATTATCAATTGTGTTTAAACACAATAGTAAATCTGAATTCAGGTATCTAAATATGAGGGATTGATTTGATTATAATATCCTTTGTGTTATGAATATATAAGTATTCTAAATTAAATTGTATTTTTACATTTTTTTTTTTTTTCTGAAGTAAAAAAGATATTTTTTTGTAATTGATAATTTTGAAATTTTCTTATATATATTATTATATATTATATATATAATATCCTTTATGTTAGGAATAAAATTATTAATGTATAAGTATTCTAAATTAAATTGTATTTTTACATTTTTTTTCTTAAGTAAAAACAATACTTTTTTTGTAATAAAATTTGATAATAAAATTATTGATAAATTGATAAATTTGATAATTTTGAAATTTTCTTATATATATCAAAATATTTTATAAACTTATTTTACAGAAAAAAGTACTGTTTAAAAAAAAAATCATGAATTTTCAAAATAGGAATGAAATGCATACATTTTTGTTTTTATAGGTATGTCATTTCAGTTCATTGCCTAAATGGTTGCAAGATAATGACTTTCTGCTTAGAGGTCATAGGCCACCACTTCCATCTTTTACTGCTTGCTTTAGATCCATATTTAGAATCCATACTGAAACTGGAAATATTTGGACTCATCTTTTAGGTGATAATCATCTACATTTTTAGTTAATAATTATGGTATAACTTATTTATTGAAGTCGAAAAATTGAAATGAATTTTGTTAATTTAATATTTTTTCTTATGTAAAACTTTAAAATGTAGTTAAAAATATTTAAGTTAATAAATTCTAGCTACGGTATTAGTTGTTTTCTAAACTCATTTACTTTTTTTAAAAAAAATTCTTGAATAAAATTTATAGAGATTGCTTGTTAGTTTTTATGTTCAATTTACTAATTCTTTAAGGCATTGGTTTTGAGGTATAAGTTTCTAAATCCAAGGTTATCAGTTTTAAAAGTTATCTAAGTTGTAAGGTTAATTTTTTTTTATCAAATTAAGGTTGTAACTATAATATTTAGAAATATACTTAGTATGAAAAAGATTATTTATAAAAAAAAGACATTAGATTTCCTACCAGTATATTGAATTTTCATTAACTGAATTTTTTATAGGTTGTATATCATTTATTGGAATTGCACTTTATTTTCTCACTCGTCCATCAAATCAAATTCAATGGCAGGAAAAGGTAGTATTTGCTACTTTCTTTGCTGGTGCCATTGCATGTTTAGGCATGTCCTTCACATTCCATACGGTTCATTGCCATTCAGAAAAAGTTGGGAAATTATTCAGCAAGTATGTAATTTTTCTTGTTTACACATATTTTCTATTTTATTTCCCTAAAAATTTGACAGTTTCCTAATATACAGAATGAAAAAAGTTTATTAGAAACCCTATTGCAATAAAAAATATACTATATACAGGTTTTTATTCCTGTTTATGTAAAGAGAGAAGAATTTTTTTTCTTTATTTCATTATAAAATCTTTAAAATTATCAACAAGTAATAAATAATTTCCCATTTGAATCATAGAAAATATTTACTGATTTGTTTTAACATGGAAGAATGAGAGTTTAAGAACGATATTTTTTTTATTTACAAAGTTGCCTATCTCTAGAATTTGTCCAAAATTTCTTTGGAACTGTGATCCTTCATCATAATTGAATTAAAAATAAATGCACGTGATTGTTTCAAAAGGCTTTTTATGCCATTGTCAAATTGAAATTATATAATATGCATTTATTCATTGATTTCTATCTGAAATTAAATTTTGTTGATTTTATGTTGAATTTAAAATTGGCAATGGTGGTATATTTATTTTCAACTGAAAGTATTTTATTTTGTTAGTGGGTATACGTAATTTTTCAATAAATAGTCTTAAAATTGCTATATATCTCAATTAAATAACTAATTTTAAATAAAGCTTATAATAATTCTAAACAAATTCAAATTTTGAATTTATTTGAAGTGAAAAGTGTAGAAATTAATTACTAATATAATGAATCCAATATAATATAATTAGAGTATTATGTAATAATATAATATGTAATAATGTTATATAATTTTAACTTGACTTCTACTAATGGAACAATCCAAGTGTTAACAACTATGTACTTAGTAGTATGCAAAAGAAAAGGACTATATATTAGAGAACTATATATCAAGATAGAATTATATGATTTAATTTACTTTTTGGGATCTATTTATTTGTGAAGTTTTTACAAAACTTGCATGGTTAATGGGATGCATTAAAAAAAAATCCTTACTTTTTTTTTCTTTTCGAATGTATTTACTAATACATAGTTATAACATTTAAAAATCTAAACATTAGAATACTAAATTCAATTTTCTACATTTTATATAATAAAATGGATAAAATAAAGTTTTTTAAAGTTTAATTGAAAGATATTTGGATTTTTTTTTCCAAGTCCCGTAATTTGTTTTTTATAAAACAAATGACATTCCTCAAAATTTTGTTTTAAGGAAGGCTTGTCTAGATTCAAAGTAAAATAGTCACTGATTAAAAATGTTGTTAGAAGATTTCATGAAGTCTTTTGTTTTAAAATTTTCATATTCAAATTTACTTCATATATTTTTAAGTGAGATCTTTTTACTACAGTTGTGATATATCCACTTAAAAAAATTGCTATAAATGTCTGGATAATGTGTGAATGTTTTTAACAAATCATAACTTGATTGGAAAATGAATTATATAAAATTTCCAAAAAGCGAAGTAGTCGAGTTCTGTTTAAAAGTGTAAAAAAATTTTTTTAAGAACTAGCAATTCATAAAAGTGGTTTCTTATTTAAATATTTCTTTTAACTAATATTTTTATCATGATTGTTAATTCTGGTTTTATTTTTTATCTATTTTTCTTCAGGTTAGACTATTGTGGAATTGCTTTTCTAATTATTGGATCTTTTGTGCCATGGCTATATTATGGATTCTATTGTAATTTTCAACCAAAACTTATATATTTAGTTCTTGTGATAGTGCTGGGAACTGCGGCTATTATTGTTTCTTTATGGGATAAATTTAGTGAACCAAGATTTCGTTCAGTAAGAGCAGGTAGGTAAATGGTTGTTATCTATAAAATTTATATTTCATAAATAAATGTACTTAGATGCCTTTTATAAATTTATTTATTGTTTTATTAGAATTCTCAAATATTTGGTGGCAAATACTTCTTTTGTTAACTGTATTTACCTTCTTCTGTTTTTAATACTAATTTTGTTAGTATAAATGCTTCTTTTATGTCCCAACTTTCTTAATTAAGCTGTATGATTAGCATAGTTTCCTGTTTCTATTTTTAGTTAATATATATCCTGAATTGTAGCCTAAGTTTTTAGGTATTACAAATATCAATTTTGTAAAATTGTGCACTAAATTTTTCAGCTATTTTGTACTTCTCATGTTACTTAAAGTTTTTATTTAAAATAATCAGTAGCTAGTTGCTTCAATTTTAAAGGTTAACTTGATTTGTTATGTATGGATCCGTTGAATAATAAAAATTCCATCAATTACAACCCAATGGTTGTAGTCATAAATATATAGTTCATTTTATTCTGCATCATTATACAAGATTATTAGTATTTCAAAAATTAGTCATAAAAGAAAAACAATTAGCTTTTTTCTGTCTTGAAAAAAAACATGGTATCCACGTTCAAGATGTGATCTGCTTCAATATAGAATGTGATCACACTAGGAGCTTTACAAGTGTGTAGTAGTGATAAGTGCTTATAAACTCAGCTAGTTGAAAATTCCTTTATCGTGTCAAGGAAATTGGAAGTCTAGAGTCTCTCTAGAGCTTTCTTAGCTAATCAGGTTCGAAACCATAAAATATGCTGGTCCATACTTTTGATAGTCTCCCAAAAAGTAATTCTCCTCCAACAGAGCTCTGTGTGGTGTAACATTATTATTTTGTAGGATGAAGAAATCATCAAGTGCATAAGTGTAAGAACAAACAATTGAATTAAACATATCTGTATATATTCTACATTATAGAGCAGTAATAGTATTTATTGGGGTGATAAACAGGTCAATATGGCCACTCGGAGATACCTGCCCATATACTATTGTACCCATCAAATCTCTTTCATAGGGATAATAGTGAATTGTTAGCTCCTATCAGAAACACTGTCTACCAGGATGATCATTTTGCAAATAAAATATGGATTTATTGGTTTATTCCCATTCCATGTTATAGCACTTAAATGGAACTCCTTTAAACGTCAGTAAGCAAACATATCCTTCTCGAGGTAGATGTTAAATTTTATTAACAGCTTTAATGAAGGTCCTTAAGAAGGATAATAGGGAGTTTCCCTGTATTTCAATTTTCAGTTTCTAATTTTTTATCCCTAGGTTATGTTTAATGGTTTCTGAATGAAATCAGTTTGAATATATATTTGGTGTGCTTTTTATATTTTTGAAATTTTTTTCTTATACTGCTTATTTGTCAACCTGAATAAAAACAAGGGGAAAATATTGAAAACCATTTATTTTTCTATCGTATTTATAGGCAACTACTGCTATCTGTAAACATTCAAAATAGTCTTTCTAAGTTTGAAACTTCTTGTCAAATAGTTAGTTTCTCAATTCCTCTCCAGCATTAACACAAAGGGAATTTTTCTAAAGAAAATTAATAAGTTGTTTAAAAATTCTGCAATAAAAAAATTGGTATTTAAATATTAAGAGAAGCAATCTCAAATATAGAAAAAAGAATATATGCATATATACTCAGAAAAGAACTTTTATTTTGAATATATGATATGATTTTCCTCGTTAAAAAAATTATAGATATTTCTATAAGAAGTACCTTAAAAATAGGTTGTTTTTATATTTCATTCTTGTAAGTTTTTATATTAAATTATTTTGTAAGAATTTCCAAGACTTTATCATCTTTTATTTTAAATGAAAATCATATTTAGATTTAAACATATTGTCACACATTCAATGTGCTTAGCATCCATTATGATAATACAATTTTTAGTATTCCAGTGTACAGTGGTTTGCAATATCTCTGCTGTTTATTTATTCAAAATTTATATGTATACATTTAAAAATTAAAAACTTTTTAGAAAGTAATTACTAGAATTTTTATGTTTGCATACCTGCTCAAAACTGCAAAACTCTTTTTAAAACTTGCAGTAATTTTATGTGTAGAAATCAAATTTATTTTAGTTTAGAATAATATATTTGTATAACATTATAATTTAAAAAATGAATTCATTAATGAATTTCTTCTATTGTTCATAAAATTGAATCTTTCTTTTTTTTTTTTTTTAACAGTTTTGTAATTTTATCATTTTTATTTTTCCTTGTAATCTCAATAAATTGACCCAAAACTCTTACATGAATTATTGAATATCATATTATCCAAATTCTTTCGGTACCTTTTTGATTTTGAAAATAACAAAATTAGTGAAAGAAGCATTTTCCTATGTGCATAAGATAAAGTAATTTCATGTAACATTATTTTTCAGTAATTATTTTAGGATTTAATTTACTATATATCTGGTTTAAGTTAAATTTTGTACATCATCTAGGTGTGTTTATGGGCTTCGGCTTAAGTGGTGTTGTTCCTGCTGTGCATTACCTAATAGCAGAAGGATGGTTTCATGCAGTTTACCATGCTTCATTTGGATGGCTATGTTTAATGGGAACATTATATATAACTGGTGCCCTTTTCTATGCTTTGCGAGTTCCAGAAAGATTTTTCCCCGGAAAATGTGACATATGGGTAAGTTTAAAATTTGATAATCGAATGTGAAAGAATTTTATGTCTATATTAATTCATAAACTAAGTCTTTTAAGGTTTATATATGTTTATCAAAATATAATCTTACTACCTTTTAATTATTTTCTTAACTGCATTTTGATTGAAATCATTTACATGAATCATTTAACTTTATTTGCATTACTAAAATAATTTTATTTAGCAAGCTTTGAATTGCTGTTCACCAATTTATATAAATTTTATGTTCTCATTTTTATATTTTCATTTTTATAATGTGAATTGCCAATATTTATTAATACTAATTTAACGAATGTTTGTGACACATTTAAAGAAAAATTCAAAAAAAATTGTTGCATAATTTTACTTTTTTCATTCATAAACATGTACAGCGATTTTTTTTTATACAATTAAAGCTTAAATAAAATTGTTAAGTATTTTTGGGGTAGTTATTTTTGCTATTTATTCTTCCTGGTAGATTTTTTTTCATTTATTTATATTTCAATAGTTGTGGTTTCAGCATATGGTACCTGCCCATTTATTTATTAATGTGTAAAATTCATTAAATATCACTTTTAGAATGAATTTGATTAGTCTGTGTTGACAAGTTGGTTGGTTGCCGTAACTACTTCTTGTTTTAATTTTTTATAAGGTATCTAACAATCTTCATTTATAAAGCCTCTATAAAAAAATTAACTTCCTGTTGCAACTGTCCAATTTTGGCAGTTCCTATTAACTTTGAATGTGAATGCTAATCATTATATATCATTGTTTATGGCCATGTATCACTGTTGATGTTTTTAACGGGGAAAAATCATTAAATAAAGGACCAAGCTACTTTCATTTTTATTGTAATTCTTGTTTGTACCATGAATTAAGCTTTTCGTGCTTTGTAATAATAAATCATTTTATATTAGTTTCTTGATATCTGCTTGTTTTCTATATTTCATACATCATTTTTGCTAATTATGTAAAATTATATATGATGTAATAATGCCACTTTTACATAGTTAATTAATTTATTCGATGTTTTATTGATATATTATTAGACATGTCATTTTTGTATTAATGTTTTTAATCTATATAATCAAATATTTTTATATTCTTGTTTTAGTTTCACAGCCACCAAATATTTCACATCTTAGTTATTGCTGCAGCTTGTGTACATTATCATGGAATAACAGAAATGGCTATGTATCGATTAACCATGGGAGACTGTTCATAAAAATTTATTCCATTGTGTATGTCCTCATTATAAATCTGGATATCAGAAAAATCACTCCTGTTCTATCAACAATATTTATAGCACAATTATTTTTTATATTTTTTAATGAGACTACTTAAATACAGGGAATTTGTCCAAAATAATAGAAACATTTTGAAAAAAAAAATTACTTAGCAAATATGATATGAGGGTACTTTTCACATTTAAAGTTGCATAAATCTTTAAAGAAATAATTAAATAAAAATTCTAAATTATTTACAACCCAGACATTAATAGCTTTATAATATCCAAATTGGATGATTCTGTTCTAGTCAGGAAAGGTTTTATACTTTCATTGTTTTCCTCCAATAGTTCCATAAATGTGAATGGATACATGATCGTTTTAAAAATTAAGTTCCCTACAAAAAGCAATGTCCATACCGGCCAATATTTGAATTCTGAAAACCTTCGTTTTTTTTCAGTACTCTTACATTAGTGCATCAAATGTATACTTATTAGGAAATCTGCCTAAAATTTCATGGTATGCTGCATTATTTATTCATTATGAACAAGTTGTGATGAATATTGATTATAAGATAATTGTTTTTTAGCATCAAAGTATCCTATTAAATAGAAACAGATTTCTTCCTATCGCAGTACATCCAGCAAAAGATCATCCTAAAATTTTATAGAGATTAAAAGCTGAAATCTGTTTTTATTTTGGATGACCTTTCTGTTATTTGAAAAAGATGCCTCCCTATTGCAGTACACAATCCAACATCACTGGGCTTTCTTTTGAAATTATTTAAACTGACAAATCAAATCATCTCGATTCATTTGTAAAGTCATAGGTATTTAAAAAATATTAATTCTTATTTTTAAAGAATTTAACTTTGTCAAAGTGTATTCGTTTGTTTTGTTACTTGCATGAAAGAAAAAATCTCTCTATCTTTCTATGGCCCAAAAGAGTGAGAGCTCTTATTCTATAACCAATAGACAGCATAAAGACTGATGATGCGTGAAACAAGAGGTGGAATGAAAGCATCTGTAAACATTTTCTCTCCGCTACAATGTTAATGGATGCTCCTCCCTACAAAACATTTATGTGCACCAATGATTTCCATTACTACTGAATATTAAAGCAGCATAGGAATTGTGATACTGACACCCAGGGCCAGATTTAGATGAAAAGAGTCACTAGGCTATTCTACTTATGAGGCCCTTTCACCTCCCATTTTTAAGTTTGTAAGTTACATGAGAGATAATAAAATACATCATTACTGTGATATATGTCAATATGTTAAATGAAACATGTTGTGATTGGTACTAATCTTTATAAAAAATGTGGCACAGATAATTAATAAAAAGTAACACACTTTGGGACTTATTTGGACATTTTTCTCAGCACCATATATAGTACTTGTAACAATAACTAATCAAACATAATACACAACATTTACAAAGAAACAAAATTCAAATAATAAAAATCTTTCACTACGGAAATAGAATATGCAATAAAAATTATTATATTTTCTGTCAAATTAAATTAAATTAAATTAAGATTACAGCAAATTCAATTCAAATAAATTTATTTCCTAATAATCCACATTTAAAGTTTAAGTATGAATTATTATGAATTTTAAGTTTTACACTAAACCAAAAATGGAACTTTATTCAAACAAAATTCAGATCACAAAAAAGAAAATATCAAATTGTATATCATATTAAATTTTGTGTTAATAGTTATTTTATTTAAGAACTGATTCAATCCAATACATTTTTATGTTTGTTTATTAGTCATATGTGTAGAATTTCTCCTTATTTTCGATTCAGTGTTTACTGTTTTTAGAATAGTGTAATTCTAATTTTGTTAACAATTTGAATGTAGGCCCCTCTTGATCTTGAGGCCCTAGGCTGAAGCCTAGTTAGCCTATAGGAAAATCTGGCCCTGCTGACACCATTTCACTTACATTCCCCATAATAAAAATTAATGCATTAACTGTGGGAATTTATTTTTTAGAATTTTGAAGGAAAAGAAATCTAAGAAAAATATATACAAATTTTACAGGAATGCATACAATATTTTTGATCAACTTTACAAAGTGTTCTAAAACCATACAGTATAAGTTAATACCATACAGGTTGGCAGATATGAATATCTATTGACATTGTCACCCCATTTGGTTATATAATCACTAAAAAGTTAATCTTCCTTTAAAAGAGATAATGGGATAAATTGAAGCATATTTACCCTCCTCCCCACGAGTCTTTTATTCTTGATGAATTTAAAATGCACTTACTAATAAGCAAACTATAACTTAATATACAATCAAAATCAACCTTGAAAATAAGAGCAAAGTAATAATGTAAGAAAAATTATGGTAATTATTTTATGTTGTGCTCTGCATTCAGCTGAAATAAAAAAATTTAGTTTTTCCATTATTTTGGACTACCTCTGTACTTTTTTTGTTTGTTTATTTATTTATTTATTTTATATTCATATGTTGTATACCAAATTCATTCCATTTTTGTTATATATTGAAATGTTTATTAATGAATGAGCTGTGAATCACTATAAATTTTATAAATTTCTAGATACTGTGATTGAAACATGTAGCTTGTCATGTTTCTGCCTTATTGTGAAGTATGTAACATTTGTTGCATAATTTGAGTACTAGTCTTGTAACCATAATTTGTGGTTGTATATGCACTATGTATGTTTTTAACCACATAAGTTAAAGGAAAATTTTATGAAGTGCATGTTAGAGTAATAAATTATTGTGTGAGCATGATTAAATTTTTCTGTATATTCTAACATTATACAACAACAATAAAAAAAGATACAAAATTATACTTTTTTTAA
Organism: Caerostris darwini; assembly: GCA_021605075.1. NCBI lineage: Eukaryota > Metazoa > Arthropoda > Arachnida > Araneae > Araneidae > Caerostris > Caerostris darwini. The sequence goes on from BPLQ01007492.1 coordinate 108,783, forward strand.
AGCATTTAAAAATATGCAATTTTGTGTTGTCGTACAACTTTAAACCCCTAAATTTACAATAGCTTGTGCCTAAAAAGAATGTGTTAAACTGTCTACCCAACACACACACACAATAACCACTGACAACTCTGCAATAACCTATTTAAAAGAAATATACCTAGAAATCCGCAATAATCCATACCACATATAAACCTACAAGTTTGAATGCCTTCAGAGACTTATCATTAACATAATGATTAATACTCCTATCGACACAATTTATTCGAAAAATAATGAGTTTATAATGACAAGTTTCATATCAAAAGTTAGATATCTATTAAAAACCATTCATTCAAGTATTTAGTTGAAAATATTTTTTAACTGTTTTACAATAATACTTTTTCATAATAAAACCTAATTAATTTTAATTATTTCTTGAATTCAATGTTTTTTAAAACTTCATTCTTAGGTTTCTTTTAGTTATTACATATAAGAAGGAAATAATTTACTACATTGCCGAAATGATTTGCAGATGTTCTGTTCTTAAAAGAAATTGGCAGTTACATTTTGATTAAAATAAAAAATAAATGCTTGTAAAATTAAATTTGGTTTCATTTTATGCTTTTGAAGATTGAGTTTAATGGAATCTGCTGCTGGTGTATAAGAGCGGCATAAATAAACGTTTCAAACATTCAAAAGATTTATTTTAAAGTAAATCACCTAATTTGGGTAAAATTAAATTATAAATTCTACAGAAAGATAACATTTATCACATATTCATACAATCATGTCCAGAATCTCAGCTCATGCGATTCATGTAAACTGTTTTTATACCCTTCCTAATTTGCATAATTCACACAAGTTGATGGTTACGATAAAATGCAGTCATTTATCCCAGATGGCAGGGTTTTTTGGGGGGTTCAAGGACAGAACTAATTTACAAATAAACTAACAATTGACCCTATACGTACCCTATTCCTTGTCGTACTAACACAAAAGGAACATTAACTTTATTGGAAAATTTTGCTCAATTCATATGGAATAATTTTTATTTGTTATTTTGTTAAGGAATCAGCGTAATTGTCTTTAGAGTTTATATGTACAAGCTCAACAAAATTATCATTAACCAAATTTCAAATGAAGCTATATCAATATTCTTGATTTTAAAATGTTCCATTACATTTTTAATGAAATAAATAGCAGTTTGGTTATCACAGTAATGCAATGGTGTAATGAAATTAGGAATCGAATTTAATTTTATAATTCTGGAAAACCAGATAGATTCTTTCACATAGAGCTACAAATTCTGACGCCATAAAAGAAAGGGCAATTTTTTTCTTGCTTGATCTCCAAGCAAAATTCACATTTCTGAAATAAAAAAAAATAAATACTCATCAAATGACAGTTAAATGTGATCCCCTATTAGCATCAGAATAACATTTTAAATTGAATCCTTTGACATTTGAAAGATTTATCTTTTAGTTTATGTAGAAAAAAACATAATTCAAAATGTCCACAACTATTTTCCAATGCTGAAAAGTATAATCGTTTATAAAATTTACTACGATATTAAATTTACCGAGTAACTTATATTCAGTCGGCGAAAAATGAGGCATCCCATCAATGTCCGATAAGGATATTTTTGCATTAAATTATTTTCAACAATTCACTTTCAAGGCACTTTATTTGATATAGAATAACTAACCTTAACACATTGAAGACGGTATAGTATTGGTATGCAGCAAAAAGTAAATAGACGGAATTCCCGCATATTTTTGTAAATATTAAAAAAGGCTATTCTCTTGTTAAATATGCCAATAGTTTCTGCTTCAGGATTGTATCTCATATCAAAGAATTCATCGACCAGGTAAGCAAGTCTTGCACGCGAACTTGGTTCAAAATGCAATTTCAATGTATCTTATGCAGTTTTTCCGTCCTCGGTGTCTGCTATCAAAGGTTGAAACTTTCTCTTGATATCTTGGTAGATAGTCTTATATGACCTCTTTTTACGCCATAAGAGTGAACGTTTGTCTTTTCAGATGCGTTCTTGGGATATTGAATAGTTGTTTCATATAAGAACTCCCAACATCCACTATCCATGAGGATTATTTTCGTATCTGCTTTCCAAGATGCGCAGTTAGCGTCTGAAAACTTGGGGAATTGAAAGTCATCATAAAGTTCCGCCATCTTGGCAAATTCTAACATTTTTGATCTAATGAACTATTTCCTTATGTTAGATAATATGCCATCAATTACACAGGAATTCTTTGGGCCCATAGCTTTATTGCTAATGTATAAAAGCAGCATTAATAAACGTTTCCAACATTCAAAAGATTTATTTAAAAGTAAATCACTCAATTCGGGTAAAATTAAATTTAAATTATAAATTTTAAAGAAAATTACATTTATCACATACTCGTACAGTCAGTTCCAGAAACTCACGTGATTCATGCAAATGCAGGGCAGTTACTCCTAAAAGTCCTCCCGGAAATCTCTTGTCTTCTCATCATTCGTCTGTGGGATATTCGTTGTAAACATAAGTGGTACATAAGGCCCACCGATGCTAAACAAAAAAAGAAGAAAATATACAGGATGTCCTGGGGGACTGGCGGTTTTAAAAAAATAACAGTAAACTGTTGTTAAAAAAATTTCTGGCAACGAATTCATATGACAGGCATAATTAATAACTAATAAAATTATTTTGTTTTAATTGCATTAAACTCTAAATAAAATTTGTTATGAATTAGTTAATTTAATTTATAAATATTTTGCTTTATTGTTTGATGATGCTATTATTACAAAATTATTGATGAACTCTGTCGCATAAATTTGCATCAATTATTTTTTAAAAATGTTTCTGTATTATTGAAAAAATTTTCTATTGTTTTTGGAAATGCATAGGTTTCTTTTTTTAACCGGAATATTTTGTAGGTATGTGCATAGAATAGCCATAAAATAACTGATAACAATTATTTATTTTATTAAAGCTCACAAAACAAAGACTAAGACGTAATAAAACTTTAATTCTATGCAAAAAAAAAAAAAAAAAGTCTGGGTCGATATATAGAATACCCATAAAATTTAGAATTTAATGTAAGAACAAAACGAATAGCAGCAATTTAAAAAATTTATAATATTCCAAACGATTTTCTTTTCTTTAGAAATTTTATATTCACTTTGAAATAAAATTGTCTTTGCTTTCACCAGATGATCATTTAGAACAATTTAACAATATTTAATTATATAATTATTAACTCGTGAAAGAAATTTAAATAAACCAATAAGAATAGATCATGAAAGAAATTTAAAAAAATAGAAGTAAACCAATAAGAATAGCTCATGAAAGAAATTTAAAAAAATAAAAATAAACTAATAAGAAACGTTGAAAGTGGTCAAGGGCAAAAAAATAGGCAAGGAAGATAAAAAAAAAAAAAAAAACTCCTCTTTCGGAAACAATACCCATAATTTTACGGGTAAAAAAACGAGACAGTGAAAAATATTCTCTTAAAAGATATAGGAAAGAAAAAAAGTAGCTTTACATAAATCAGCAGGCTGTGCTTTTGCTGAAACACGCATAATAGAAGGGTAGGGAAACGGGCCCCAATGCAAATACTACAACCCCGTTTTATCGATCGTTTTTGAGAGGATGGCTTTCATGCGAGTATAAGCGTACCTGCTGTTACACAATCTGCAAGGCTAGTTTAGAAATGAGGAAACTGAGCGCCAATATTTAAATTTACCTACAAAACTTATTCCTACTCCTGAATTTTTAACGTTTTCATAATGAATATTTAATTTTTTATAATTTTTAATGCTTTATAAATAATTTTATTTTACTAACTGACCCGTTTTTTTTTTTTTTTTTTTTTTTTCCAGTAATTAAAATATCTGCAATCTTTTCTATATCGATGAGCCAATTTTACATTTATTTCATTAAATATAAGAAAGCTAAGTTTTAATTAATCTGCATCGTATTCATAGTAGATTTGGCTTCTAGATTAGTTTATTATATAATAATTAGTTTATTGTATAATAATTAGTTTATTATGTAATTGAATTCTTTGATTAATTACGAATATATCAGGATATTCCTACTCCTGAATTTTTGATTTTTTCATAACGGATATTTAATTTTTTATAATTTTTAATGCTTTATAAATAATTTTATTTTACTAACTAACCCGTTTTTTATTTTTATTTATTTATTATTATTATGTTTTCGTAATTATAATATCTGCAATCTTTTCTTTATCGATTACTTAATTTTGCATTCATTTCGTTAAATATAAGAAAGCTAAGTTTTAATTAATCTGCATCGTATTCATAGTAAATTTGGCTTCTAGATTAGTTTATTATATAATAATTAGTTTATTATGTAATTTAATTCTTTGATTAATTACGAATATATCAGGATATTCCTACTCCTGAATTTTTAATTTTTTCATAAAGGATATTTAATTTATTATTATTTTTAATGCTTTATAAACAATTTTATTTTACTATCTGACCCGTTTTCTTTGAAATTTTTTTCTGTAATTAAAATAACTGCAAAAGTTTTAATTAATCTGCATTGTACAAATTCATTGTACATTTGACTTCTAGTTTAGTTTATTATATAATTGAATTTTTTGACTAATTACGAATTTTATATCTAAATGTATTTTTTCAGACAAGTTTGCAAAATGAAATTTCATTAGTTTCACTATCACAAGTAATAGAATTTCTGAGTAATTGAATAGAATAGCATACATTTCAAAGCTATCACGCACTTTTTGACACACTATCTTACAATTTTTGTTTATTTTCGTTTTCCCTATGTACTAGTTCATTTGTGTATGAAATATTTGTTAAGTCAGTTACAAATTAGAACTTTTATTATTATTATTATTAAAATGTTTGCAAGCTTTGCATGTCTAGAAGAATTAAACTTCTTTGTAATAAGAATGCTGGATTGTAAAAGATGGCAGTATTTTAAATTATCTTTATGAAGTTTCTTCCTTTTTTTTTTTTTTTTTTTTTTTTTTTTGTAGCGTTTATGATATTATGACCTACAAGTGACTAAGGTACTTGTTGGAACAGTTTTCATCTGAAAAGTATACAAGAATATAAATAGTATTCTTGATGCTTTTAATATTAATATAATTATACAAGAATATAAATAGTATTCTTGATGCTTTTAATATTAATATAATTATACAAGAATATAAATAGTATTCCTGATACTTTCAATATTAATAAAATGAGTTTTAGTATTTCAAATATTTCCATAAGAAACTTTAAATTTTTTTACTCGTAAAATTATTGTTTTGAGGCACGGATTTTCGTATCTCAGACGACTTTTAACTTTTCTTATTGATTATTTTTTTAATTTCTTTCATAAGCTATTGATTTCTTTTAAATTTCTTTCACTTGCTATTCTTATTAGTTTATTTACACTTTTTCACGATTTTTTTTTCATAATATTTTAAATTTCTTTCAAGAACTAATAATTATATAATTAAATAATGTAAAATTATTTTAAAAGATCGTCTGGTGATAGCAATGCAATTTTATTTCAAAGTGAAAATGAGATTTTTCAAGAAAAAAAAAATCGTTTTGAATTCTATAGTTTTTTATTTTTTAAGATTCTAGTTATGCGTTTTGTTCTTATATTAAATTCTTAATTTTTATGGGTAACCTGGATATCGGCCCAGCAGATTATATTTTTAAATTTTATTTATTTATTATTTGTTTATTTTTAAAGGTTTTTAAGGCATGGTAGATAGCTCTTTTATAAATTTTTTTATGGGTAACCTGTATATCTGCCCAACCGATTATATTATAAATTTATTATTATTTTGTTCATTTTTAAAGATTTTTAAGGCATGATAGATAGCTCTTTTGGTATCTAAATTTAGTGAGCTCGATTCGGAAACCTATAAGCGAAATCGAACTGAAAATTGCCTATCTATATCGGAACTTCCATAATAAATCCGTTGGCTGAAAGTCATCTTTCCCATTCTTATAAAACAATATTATTTCATTTGAAAGAAATACATATTATATTTAAATGAATTTTTAAAACATATCAAAGCCATGCACGAATTTTATTGTTTAAAATTCATTACTATTTGAAAACGGAAACAAAAAAAAACTTTACAATTATCAAAAATAAGAAAATAAAATGGAATCGCTAATTTCAATTATTTAAATTCAGTGAATTTTTCATTATGGCCAGTGCAAATTCAGTATATTTTTTATAGAATAAAAGCAAATCTAATAAATTAAAAGTTTAAACAATATTTAATTATGAAAACTAATAATAATATATACATAAACAATTATTTACATACTTACAACACATTTTTGTAACAATATTTACTTTTAGAAACCTATTCGAAACTACAGAGCGTCCTGTAAAGGGTGCATAAACTCAGTGCGATTCCTCATTCTTAAAGGATAAATAACGTCCAGAAAGCCATACCTTTATGACACCAAGTTTTCGGAATAATTACATTTCAAAAAACGATGACGTTACATACAGGCACAAAGAAACTTTAATTAAAATATAAAATTTGGTACAACAAATAAAATTAATGCGGACAATTAAGTATCAGGATGTCCGCTTACTTACACATGTTCCACGGGGGTATTACGAGATTCCTAGTAACTAACTGAGAAATGTTTTTTATGCAAATGTACAGCAGCCGGTAGACTGGTATAAAACGGTACTATCGAGAACCAATGCTTTATTAAATGGCGATGTATATTTTAAACTGAGCCCCTATGACTGGCGAAGACGTGTCTGGAGATGCCCATGGCAGTTATGATATACTAACTTGGTACTATGTGATATACTTGTCACCTACCACACAGCCCAACAACCAGGAGTTATGGTTTGGAATGTCATTTCATTTGATAGCCGGGCTCCTTTAATTGCTATCCGTGACACCTTACAGCACAGTGGTATGTTGACGATATTCTGCACTGTTTTGTGTTGCCCTTCCTTTCACTACAAACCGGGCTTATATTTCAATAGGATAATCCCGGGCCATATCCGCCAATAATTTTTGCTTATTATTTTCGTCCTGCCGTGGCCTTCTAAAATGCCAGATCTCCCCCGAGCAGAATCATTTGTGATCTTTTCTAGTCTAACATGACGATTGTAGAGAATTGGCAAGAAATCTCGCTGGGGGCATCCACCAACAAGACGCATCAATGTCAATCTGCGTAACAGCTTGCATAAAGAGAGGTGGACCAAAGTCTCATTGGTTTGCTATATGCAACTATATCTCTTGAATATTTATATACACATATTTCTTCCCATAAAAATATTTTTTCTACATTCATATATACTACATTTTTTCTACATTTATATATTGAACTTGGTTATAGATAAGCCATTTTCTACATTCCAATATTCCCACATTTACATCCGTCCCATTCAAATAGCTCCTTCTTGGTGGGTTATTATTATTTTTTTTTAAGTGTATCTGTTAACTTGATTTACTTGGACATTCTCATCAAAAGGATAACTTATAACTTACAACTGGATAACTTATATTTTTAATATTATAATTTAAAATAGGGGCTCCGATCTTTTAATGACTTTGAGCTGCATTTGAAAAAGAAAAGAAAAATATCTCAAGTCGCCCATAAATTATATAAATTTATCGATGGCTGTTAAGCAAGAATGTTAGTGAATACAATACAACCTGAAATATTCATTCTGAAAAATAAACATAAATGTCTTAGAGTGACAATCTTTCATTTCTTTTCGTGCAGATTTTTTTTCTTCAGCAGGTCAAAAGTTTTAAACATTAAAAAAACAAAAATCTTAGAAAATAAAATTAGAAAATACAATTTTATATTTAAATAAAATTAAAACCTTACGAACGTCATGGTATTTTATGGAATTAGAATTTCCAAAAAAATAAACAAACCAAGTGCATAAAAATTTCAATCCTTTAAGGAAATATCGTATATTTTCATGTTGCCGAGAATTTCTTTTAAAGCAAAGTACTGGAGTCGGCTTATATGCGGATTCTCTCATCTCCCAAAATGTAGGTACTTTTCCGTTAGACGAGAGCACGTGATAAATCACCAAATATCGCTAAGTAAAGCACGTTTTTATTTCTTTAGCTAATTATAGTTTTTAATTTTATGAAAAAAGGTTTTTTGAATAAAATGAGTTACTCGCTTTATTAAAATGAGTTGTTTTGGTTTCAAAAGCCTTTATACTGCTGCTTTGTTGTTTCGTCGCCAAAACGAAAAATCTGATGTTGTCCTAAGTTTGAAATCGACTAATAGTAAAGTACTAAAACGTACACCAGAAATAATAATACAATATCGTAAACAATGAACGTTACATGAATATTTTTTAATTTCGGTTTATATACGGGTTTTAAACTTTAGTAAATCTTTTGAAAAAAATCACACTTTTGGCTTGTAGGATCGGCTTATATTCAGAAATATACGGTAGACATTTTCTTAATAGACATTAGAATCGCTGGTTGAACAGACCTTGTTTAAAATAATTTCCACAATTGTATACGAACATATTTATACGTTTTTACGCGGTGCAAATGGGTAAAAGGATCAATGACGAATTAATATAACTTATTCTAATAATTAAATTCTCACCCCCACCCCCGATTTTAATTATATTTATAAAAAATTACTGATTTAGCTATCATCAAATAAAGGAGAAGGTTATGATTTACTTCTATCTGTCTAATGAAAATATATATATATATATGTCTTCTATCTATCAAATGAAATGAAGAAAATAAATTTATTCTTATTTGAGGAAAAAAAAATGTTGTATAAATATTTTACAACTTACATTTAAACATAAAAAGCTGTACTTAAACAAGCTGGTATTTTAATGGTACCATGTATTTTTTTTAATCAATTAAATTTCTTCGAACTGCTTTAATATCTATCTTAACAACAAGTCGCTTTAACTTATAAAGTATGATGTGTCTTCACATGTGCCCCAGTTCATTTCTCCCCAAGCTATTTTTTGACCTTGACATGCCATAAAACATCGGTAAAACTGTCAAAAACTTGTTATCGGTAGATAAAAATGGTAAAGTAATAAATAACAACTAGTTCAAACAAAAGATTTTTGTATCCTGTCATTTTTGCATCTTTGCTTTTTGTAAACTTTCCAAGTTCCCACTGGATATAAAATTGGTACAAGATAGTATTGTTCTTTGATTAAAGTCAATATTGGTGGATGATGATCTTCGGTGATGATAGTTCAAGATGTTTCAGGATGGGATAGCTAATTATTAACTCACACAATTAAAAATCTTCTTTTCTTTTTACTTCATTAGCACGCTTTGAAGATTATTTACATTATATACATTGAATGAAAATCCAAATTAGCAAACATACACGTGGGAATTTTTCCTTCCTTACTCCCGCTTTGTAAACAGTCAAGAAAGCTACATCGACTAATCCAAACTTAAGAATGTAACTAACTTCCGTGTTTAGCGCAAGAGCGTCACCGCCATTGTGACATCAGACAAATATTAAAAACTTTTAATAGATTTTATTACTGTCTCTCATATCTAGGAAACCCACAGCTGAATTCAAAATCGACCCACATAAAACTGTTTAGATAAATATAAATTATTTAAACTTTTCTTTTTGTTTAATCTTTTTTACCTTATAAATATAAGGTTAGTTAAAATAATATTGATAAATTTATAAAGAATTTTAGCTTATTTTATCGTTCTGAATCTTAACTCACTTGTTTGTTATATACAAAAATAAAAGGTAATGTTCGTACGAGTATCATCTATAGACTCAAAAACTATTTTACTGAAAATTGCACTGTGCGCTCTTATTAATTCCGGGAATGTTTAAAACAGTGGCTCTCAAACCTTTTGAAGTCGGGGCGAATTTAAAAACTTACAAATAATTTTAGGCGCCCTATGCACAAATTTCTGAAAAATAAGCATCCACTACTTACACCTCACAGTTTTATATCCAGATGATTAACACCACAGACAGCTGAGTCTCAGAGGCTACTATGGAATTTTTTTAGTATTGGAAATTGCTTAGACTCTAGCAAGCAACCATGGAAGTTTCTGCTGCACCTTTCTCGGAAACCTTCTTTGGAGCATTATTACTTTATAAGTACTTTTTACGTGAAGAAAGAAGAAGAAAAGTAACCAGAAAGGCTTGCTGTTCATAATGAAACCTGTCTTTAGTGAGAAAAATGACAAGAAAAAGAGTAATTATATTTATTTTTATGTCTGGGCATATATATCTCTGTTTACATTTAACTCTTCGCTGCTGTAACCTTTTTATTGATTCCACACGAAGGAATTCAATGTGGAGGCTTTAACTACACGTTTGCCGCAATGGTACTCCGAGAAAGAACTATCCATTGTCCATTGTCCATAGTTCTCTGGAATACCACAGGGGGCACCCTATGAGAACCACTGATTTAGAGAGTGGTTTGAATACAATCTGATGGTAGCTCTGTTGTTTTTATAAAGTTTATTATAAGAACAGCAGAGACGATTTTATTTATTGACGATTGGATCCATATTTTGATTGCTGTTAAAAAAAACATTTTGTAACGAGACATTGAATACAAAAAATCAATTAACAAAATACTACAAAATTGGATTCCCATGTGCAACCAAAGAATTTAACTAGATAAAGAAGGGGAAAAAAATAATGGATTGAATTTAACTGGATGCAGCCATACTCACTTCCTTCATTGTGATTTTCCCGCGGCAATTTAATCCCTGTGACCATGAAAACCCAGTTTCGCAGAAATTAGTTATCAATAGAATTAAGATTCTCTGAATGTCCTGTCACGTTAAAATGAAAATAGGAATGAAATTTTGAAAATTTTGCAATATTCTTGGTGCCCTGTAAGGAAGCTACTGATTTTCAGTGGTTCGATTTCAGTGGATTTGGGAACCTGTGCTCTAGAACTATACTTATTTTTGTACCTAGATACTAATAAAAACCATCAATTTATATAATATTAAAGGAAATGAAAATTATTTTCTTTGAAGGTTAGTACTGAACTGCGTTTCACTATTAATTTTATTATTCTGATTTGCGATATAATTGTAAGCACAGTTTCTGAGAAAGCTTTTAAGTTTATTGAAAATCACAGAAATACCAATATTTTTGTTAAAATTTAAAAAAAAATTCATTGCAACAATTGTGAGAATAAGCAAAAGGACTCTTTAATTTTACGACTATTCAAATTAACTACCATAACACATCAGGAACGTCTATTTATTTATTTCATCCAAACGTGTTATAATTAAATAAACAATGGCAATGTTTGATAATCTTACAACATTTTTTGAAAATCATTATTTATTAACAACATCAACAACAACATTATTTATGGAAAATCACAGAAATATCATTTTTTCCTGCTAAAATTTTTTAAAAATCATTACAACAGTTGTGAGAAAATAAGCAAAAAGGCTCATTAAGTTTTTGACTATTCGGATTAACAACTATAATTTGTCAAGAACGTCTATTTATTTATTTCATCAAAGTGTGTTAAAAATAAATAAACAATGGCAATGTTTGATAATGTTACAACATTATTTTCCTTTTTCTCATTTCCATTTTGTGAATCATGAATAATGTAATCATAGTTAATAAAATCATTTTTAATATAATTATAGTTAATGTAATCATGATTAATAAAATCATGTTACCATAGAAACTAAAGTTATTTTTTTGTTAAATTATAACTAAAAGAAAACATTACCCGAAAAATTTGAAAATTAAACAAGAGTAATGAAGCAGTTAAAATATCATTGATAACCTTACAACATTATTTTCCTTTTCTTCATTCCCATTTGGTGAGTCATGATAAATTTAATCCTAATTAATGTAATTATGATTAATGAAATCATGTAACCATAGAAACTAAAGTTATTGTTTTGTTAAATTATAACTAAAAGAAAACATTACCCGAAAAATTATCACATTAAACAAGACTCATGAAGCAGTTAAAATGTCATTTACTACGTTAAAAATGTTCAGAATATTTCCCATTTAACCACCCTTTCCTCTATAAAAGAAATATTAACAAACTGGCACTAATGTTTTATTACAACAGCAAAAAGGAATCCTTAGTCACCCTAGTTAAATTTAATGAATGAATTTCTTCTATGCGATACATAATAATTTAATTTACAACAGTAAAAAAAAAGAAAATCTAATGCAGTACAAATGAAAGGGTATGGGTTTTTATTCCTTTTTTCTGGTAATTATGCTAAATCCTAAATTAGAATTCCTTTTTCTCCCTCTCTTTTTTCTTTGTCGCTATATAATTATCATTCTCTAGATTATTAACTTCAGCACTATTTATGATTCTACAAACGAATTTGTTGTCAATAAAATATCAACTCTTATACAATATTTTTGTTAATTTACTGATTAAATGATTGGTAATAATCTAAATAAAAGTAAAATCTGGGCTTTCTTTATTGTTTAAAAGCTCACTTTTCTTTGTCGCTAGATTATTAACTTCAGCACTATTTATGTTTTTACAAACGAATTGTCAATAAAATATCAGCATTTATGCAGCATTTTCGTTAATTCAATGATTAAAAGATTGGTAATAATCTAACTAAAAGTAAAATCTGGGCTTTCTTTATTGTTTAAAAGCTCACTTTTCTTTGTCGCTAGATTGTTAACTTCAGCATTACTTATGATTCTACAAACGAATTTGTTGTCAATAAAATATCAACTTTTATGCAATATTTTTGTAAATGCATTGATTAATTGAGTATAATAATCTAAATAAAAGTACAATTTTAGGAGTATTATTTTGATGAGTTTTTTTTTTTTTTTTTTTTTTTTTTTTTTTTTTTGTTTAAAAACTCACTCATTCAGAGAGAGAAAAAAGATTGGATACGGACGAACAGAAGAAGAAAATCGGCAGATTCCTTACAATAGCTTCTACAATGTACTAGAATATGAACAAATGCCTAGCAATTGTATAATAATCGCTAATATACGTAATTTAACCTTTGTAAAAAAAAAGTTCTTTGTGTTGATGTACAAATACTATATATATAATACGCATCTTTGGGCTTAAAGGCCAATCACGGCCTCTGTTTCGAGTGTCAAGTATGTTATCCGGTTTAATATGGAAAGTGAGAATCTAACTCCAATTACCGCGCATCCGTTCGTATTCTGGTACATTGTAGAAGCAATTTATCTCATTGCAGATCAGAGACCAATCCATCTTAAAGGGTGTGCCGCGATCTGTTAGTGTGTAACGAAATATAAAAGTATACTGAAAGCAAATTTTTTTTATTATAAGTAAGACATAAGATAAAGTATAAAATAATTGTTATGCAATATGCATTTTCCCAAATACTGTCTTTATATTTCCATTGCTTGATATATTAATATTAATTAAAATTTAATAATATTATTTTCCTGTTTTTTCACTTCCATTTTGTGAGTCATCATTATTGTAATTATAGGAAGAGAAATTAAGGTTGTTATGCTGTTAAATTATAACTAAAAGAAAACATTACCCAAAAAATTAGCAAATTAAACAAGAACAATTAAAATATCGTTCGTGTTAAAAATGTTCAAAATATTTCCTATTCAACCGCCCGTTCCTCTAAAAAAGAAATATTAACTAACTAGCATTAATGTTTTATTACAACAGAAAAAAAAGGAATTCTTAGTAATGGACGTTTAATTTAATGAAAGAGTTTCTTCTACGGGATACATAATAATTTAATTTATAGCAGTAAAAAAAGGAAATTAAATATTAAAATTGCATTGCATTTTTAAAATTAAGTAAATTCAATATAAAAAAGTATACTGAAAGCAAATTTTTTTTTACTGTAAGTAAAACATAAGATAAAGTATAAAATAATTGTTATGCAATATGTATTTTCCCAAATACTGTCTTTTATTTCCATTGCTTGATATATTAATATTAATTAAAAATTTTACATAACAAACAAATATTTTACATATTTTTGCAAAGCGCATGGGCCAGCAAAAATTGTAGTAACTGTTGTTAAAAGTAACAGCACAGGTTAATGTCTATAACAAATTATAATCAAATGAATTAATGAGTTATATCTCTTGTTATACCCCGTTTGGAAAAAAAAATGGATATAATCTATGGGTTTATAGAAGTTTTAAAATGGATTAAATTTATACCATGGTAATTTTGAATTAAAATATAATATTTACAAGCGAAAAATATGTTTTAATTAGCACAGTTACAGATATAAAATTACTCTTATATGGTCTACCTTAATGTCTACTGAGGCTAACATTAAAAACAAAAATTTTAAAGAACTTTTTGTATGAATTTGTTCCTTATAATGCAAAATATTAAAATGTTTGTTATAATGCAGTAGTCTGTAACAAGGACAACACGGTACCATTAATTACAATATAAATTGGGCCTGAATGGTCGAGTGGCTAGCGCTCTGGAGCTCGGTACCACAGGTTTCGGGTTCGAGTCCCGGCGGTGCCATGGATGTTTGTAGTGGTTCGGAATCCACTTTAAGCCGTAGGTCCCGGTCTCATATGACTGTAGATTGTCACGGAGCAAAAGTCCGACTTCTACCTACGGGTGCTCCATCACAACAGAAGCTGGTTCCTTCCCCTTCAACCATGAGTCCATACGGGTTCGTGGGCTTGGTCTAGATTAGATATCTACCAAGTGGGATAAGTAGCAACAACAATATCAATTTAACGTTACAATATATGTATATGAAATAAATTTTTACACTGAAGTGACATAAAAAGTCATGGAATAATTGTTATGCAATATCGGCATTTTCGCCCGGCGAAGTGCAGCAATTTCGACGTGGCATATATTAACAAGTCGTTGGAAGTCTTCTGCAGGAATTATTGAGCCATGCTGTCTCGATAGACGTCCATAATTGTGAAAGTCGTTGATTGTAATTTGGGCAGAAACAGACCTTCGATGATGTCCCATAAATGCTCGATGGGAAACGTGTACGGGCAAAAAATTAGCAAATTAATCAAGAACAATGTAAGAATGTTCTTCAAAAATCGCGAACGGTTTGGCCCTACATGGCGCATTGTCATCCATAAAAAATCGTTGTTTGGGTACATGAAGTCCATGAATGGCTGCAAGTGATCTCCAAGTAGCTGAACATAAGGATTTCCAGTCAATGTTCGGTCCAATTTCCAGAACCAAGTCCATGCCATGAAAACAGCAGTAAACACCATTTACCACCAGCTTGAACAGTGCCTTGCTGACAGTTTGGGTCCATGGCTTCGTGGGGTCTGCGCCACACTCGAACCCTACCATCAGCTGTTACCAACTGAAATCGTGACTCATACCAGGGCACGGTTTTCCATTCATCTAGGGACCAACCGATAAGATCAAGTGGCCAATAAGTCGCTGCAATGATGTCGTTCTGTCAGTAAAGGCATTTCGAGTCGGTATATTAATATTGGAATAGCCATAACAAAGAAAGCCATATTTTTGCAAAGCGCACGGCCAGCAAAATTCTAGTAACAGACAAGTAACTAGTACGTATAACAAATTATAATCTGCGGTTATTTGAGCAGTGTTGCTTGTCTGTTAGAATTTACGATATTTGCAGACGTCGCCGGTCTCGGTTGTTAAGTGCAGGCGGTCGACCACTGCGCTGTCCATGGTGGGATGTTTGAATGAAATTTCATTTACGGCACATGTTTCTTGACACAGTGGATCTGGGAATGTTGAAAACGATTTCCGAAATGGCATGACCCATGCGTCTAGCTAACATTAACTAACATTCCGCGTTAAAAAGTTTGTATGAATTTGTCGCGGTCATTATCACGTCAAAACCTCTTCACATGAATAACTTGAACAGAAATGAAAGCTCTGCGAAAGCACTGCGCATTTATACCTGTTCTACGCGATACTACTGCCATCTGAAAATTTGCGAGTGGCTATCCTCTGACTTTTTGTCACTTCAGTGTCAAGACTTTTCAGTGTCAAGACCTTTTGTCACTTCTCAATCAATATTATCAAATTTTAATACACCGTTATATATATATTGTACTCCAATAATAATAACTTAATGAATTTTTGCTTTAATTCAAATTACTTATAAGTTTTCTAATATTTAAAGTCGTTTTCTTTTATTTATCTCTATTTTATATTTATTTTGTTTACTCTAATAGATGCGTAAATAATGCGTTTTAAAAAGAAGAAAATGTATTATTATAACACATAGTTCCTCTAAGAATCTAGAAGAACCCCTGGTTTAAATCATCCTAAAATCCTGTTTCGCCCGCACAGCAATAATGCATCATACTTTACGTAATAGCTCACGTGATTTCTCCATCCCATGAGAATTGTTTTAATGTCAGTCTGAACTTTGGCTTCCTGCAGGCATGGTGTGGTCTGGTTGCTATTGAGGCATAATGTTTTTAACCGGAAATGTATCGCTGCAAGTTGTTAATAGCTGTGAATTATATTAGAATTGTGTTTGGGTTCCTGTGATCGTCTTAAATATTATTATGTAAATAAATATTAATTAATTGAACTTCAGTCTTCTTACAAGAACTGTGTCATGTAGTATCCAACATTCTTATTGTAATAATTGAAATTTTAATCTTCTCTCTACGTAAAAAGAAAGTTGAGCTAGCCGAGGAACGTTGGGTGCTGTAATATAATCTAAGATAATAATCTGTTATTATGTTAATTTAATGTTCTAATCCATTTGTGTAAAAAAAATCTTTATTTCCTATTTTCTTTAAAATTTTAAGTATTCTTGTTAACTAGTTTTATTTAGTATTAAAGCTTTAAAAATTTAGCTATTACTATACATGTTATTTATACATATACATATTATTATTTTTTACATATTAGTAATTATAACTATTACTTGGCAATCTATAATATAGAAAAGAACTAAACTTGGTTACATAAATTAGAGGTTCTCAGACTGAGGGCATGGATAGTTGAAACGAGAGCCCTAATCAACCAAAATTGCAAAATAAGCAAAGAATAAAAATATGGTCAACTTTTTTTATGAGCACTGGCTCGAATTATCAACATCTTCAAAATCATTAATAATTGCTCTCTTCCAAATTGGTAAGAATTTCCCTATTTCTTTTAACAACATTTAATGGTTTTCTTTTCTTTGGTTGCTAGAAAGTCATAAATAAATATTAAATACTGATAAAGAATTTGATGATATTTCGTCAATTGAATTTTGTCAATTTTTCCTATTAATTAACTGAAATTAATAATAATTGACTGAAAGAATTAAAGCAGATTTTTTTTTAACTGTAACCAGGCTTCCTCCTACACACTGGCAAGAGCCCCTGTGCCGTTCAAGAGAAATGGTCAGTAGACCTCGAGACACACCAGAGTGGAAGTACAGGTACTACTAGCGCAACCGGCGCAAAGCTGAGAAACGTTTTGTTGATCTACAGTTTCTCATCTCGAGAGGAAATATATTTAACGCAACCCTGCGTAATAGTTGGTCTACAAACTCTCACCCGCACAGGAAGTATTTTTCGTGCCCCCTACACAAACCTTAGTATCTTGTTTTCGGTTTAGAAGTGGAATCCTTCCATTAATCTATTATTATTTGTATTTAAATGTGTTAAATATTGTCTGTCTTTAATTGTAAGTGTGTGGTGTTAGTGCGTGTGTAAATAAAGCTGTGAGTTCTCAAACCTGTGTCTCAAGTCTCAACCCAACCCCACCCAGTTACAATCCAGCTACACAACCTGCACACTATAAAACTACAAATTTTTTATTACTTTAATTCTGTATAAAATTAGCTGTCCATTTATCACTTATAAAAAAATTAACAAAACATAACAATCATCAAAGCTATTTTGACATTTAGTATAAAACTTAGAAAAGGTTAAGTAGGCGGGAAATGGGGTCAAAAATAAAGAATCTGAGAACCACTGACACGCAGGTCATTATAAAAATTTTTATTAACTTAAAGTGTATTAGACAGGCGAGAATTTAAAGTCTATAACTTGGGTAAGTATATTTTTATAGATAGTTTGTAATGTATCTGTTTCTGTATTTTTATTTTGTCTAGAATATAACAATGACAAAATACAAAATGTCAACTTTATACAAAATACTTTTGTTTTAGAAGCGAAAAATCAGGATCTATCTTCCCTTTTATTCCATTGATCTACTACTGCTAAACTAAATACTTCTATATGGGTTTATCGAATAGAAGATTCGTCATTCAAAGCCAAAATTAGGCGATCAAAATGGTAGATTGACGTGTGCTTCAGACAATTCAAATTTTATTTAGTTAGGCTGATTGGGTGTTTTCGTGGAATTTTCTTCTTACATAATAAATTTTTATCTGTCCCTTTTAAAAAGTTACCAAGATAAGCCATCCTTACAATTCTGAGAGGACCACAGGTTCTATATTCGCAAGTGAAAAGTAGTTGAAATCTCTAAATCTTCACATGCTTAACTCCTGGCTTAGTGGTAATGTGCGCCGCTGGTGAGCATTAGAGCTGAGATCTGACAGCTGCTATAGACACTTTCAAAAACGGAGAGACTCGATGGCGTTTATGTGGCGGACACTGAGGATTAGTAACAACAAATCTTCCTATATTTTTCATACTGTGAAACTTAATTTTTTTTTTTAAGGATTGCCTAGATTTTTATACTTATTTTATGAATAAAAATCAAAATATCATTAAAAAAATAAAATCCTCATATAATAATTAATAAAAATAATAATAATAAATAAATAATTAATAATTAATAAAATAAAAATCCATTAATTATTTCTATAATTGTATTTGGATTAATTTAATTTAATCCGGATACAATTATAGAAATTTAAAGAATGACAAAATTTTTAAAAAAAATAATTAAAACTTAATCTTTTTTATTTATATTTTCATGTTATTCATGCTTTTTCCACCAGATGGTAATGAAAGGAAAATTTAATTGTCACCTTTTGAACTAATAGCGGTCTTTATACTTTCTACAACTGGTTTTAGAACATCTTTAATCAATTTTTAAAATTTTTCTTTACTCTTCGATTTAAAAGCTATGTTCATATGAAATGAATCCTATGATTAAACTGTTTGCGATTTAAATTAAAGTAAATGATATTCCATATAAAGTTCTATTAATAATCAAAATATTTAGGCTCTTATAATTAATGTGATAGAATATAGCGTATGAAATTACAAAAGAGGTTTGTTATCACCTTGAATTTCTTCAGAATTATTTCTTTATTTTTGTTGAAGTCCCTTTTGTAAGAAATTGGGATTAAAATTCCTCCATTCGTAAATTGAAGTAAACAGCTGAAAAACTTTCATTTCAATTTTAATTTATTGATGTTTATTTTTTATTTCATTAACTAAGAATGATGTAGTTTAGTTCTTAAGGTGAATTATGCAACAGAAAATATTTTTAAGGAAAAATAAAAGTGTATTGTAAAATAAAATAAAAGTGTATTGTAAGATTTTCAAGTCTAGAAATTTTAAAAATATCTGAAAAAAAAAAAAAAAAAAAAAAAAGACAAGTTCTCTTATGCCTCAGAAATGATATATTTAAAAAACATCATTTCGAATATAATCACTACAGCCTAATTACATTTCTGTGTAGATTTAATCAGCTATTCTACACATTTTACTTTCAATTTCAACAATATCAGATTGGAATTAATAAATACAAATTTTAATGATCTTAAATTACTATTTGAATGATTTATTAGAATATTATCTCACAGAACAAGTTTCAGTCTTTGTTTTACGTGAATCTTATATTTATCTTTTTTTTTCCTACGTTTGCTGAAGCAGAAAAAAAAATCCACTTTCGGGTCGACTTGCTCCGGTTTTCTAACGGTAAAAGGTGTGAGTAGAAACGTTGCCCTACGGAAATATTTTAGAACTTCCTTCAACAGGTCATTGGAAGAACAGGTCTCGAGAATCTTCTGCCAGAACTAAAACTTATCTCTTATTTGGCGAAATGTAAATTACTTTACAAATATTTGGCCATTGTTTCGATACTTTCGATTTTCAATACTATCGTTCAATTTTTAGACGTAACTAAAATTTAACAAACAAAATTCTGCAATTCGTATAAACAATTTTTGTGCATTGTTGTTGGCTTCTAGTGTTAAAAAGTTATAATGATAAGAATAACTTTTATTTTGGGTAATAATAATAACTTGGAGATCTTATTATAATTTTTGACTTAAACTGCTTTTTTTTTAAAAACTCATTGACGGCCAACATTATTTCATGATATAATGGGTAAATGAAGAATTCGATATTTTATCTGTCACATATTCTCTAATTTTCCACACCATATTAATGTGAGGTATTTCTCTCCTTGCAGATTTATTGCAATTTGTTGCCATTTATTCAGTTTGATTTATTTTTTTATATGGATTAATTTATTATATGGATATTTTTTATATGTATTATTTAAACATCAATCCACACCGATATCAGTACATAGCTATCCATGTAAATATACATATTTAGAAATACATAACATCAACAGAAGTACATCAACATAAACATGCATATGCACGTTCTAAAACTCACCTTCCAAAACATTTTCTGAAGTGTGATTGATTTTCAAAAAGTTGAACTTGGAAATGCAAAAATGTGAATTTGATTTGCAAAAGAATGAATTTGCACTGCCAAACCTGTATATATATTGAAAGAGATATAAAATTTATCATGCAGTTAATTTTAAAAGCAGACAGTTATATTTTACCAGTGATGATAGAAAAATGAGAGTGATAAATTAAAGTCGGATTAAAAAGTTCTAGGAAACTATTTCCAAACATTTCCGACCAACGTCGTCGAACAATGGAATTTTTTCATCTTCCGCAAACATTCCGAGCTCCATGGTTGACATTAAGTAATAAGGAAAATTTCTACGTCTGGAAAGAATTCAACTGAACCACTACGAGCCCATAATTCATGCTTTACGTTTTTTTATTGATTGTAAAACTTCGGTAACCGAGTTCCAAATAATTAAATTGTTAGTTTTTTTTTTCTTGGCCCAGTTATTTGAATTACTTTTCGACATAATCAACTTGTTTTTTTGAAAGAATGATAAAAAACGACTGCAAAATTATTTTTCTGACTTAAATTAAAAAAGTTTAACCTTATTTCGTTACCTAATATATCTTTATCATTGCTATTTTTAGTATGATGGCTTTAGTTTCATTTTATTGTAAAAAGAATCAAATGATCTAGAATCCAAACCGATGGTTCAGTCTAATAAATTGAATACCGACATTTGTTTGTTTTGAATTTCTTGTTAAAACTTTATAACTGAATTTTATTTTTAGTTGTCTAAAATAAATTCTAAAGTAGAGACCAGAAGGTATTATTTTATTTAAATTCGTGTCACAAATCGAATCAATCTTAGAATCATTTTTCGAATAAATTTATATTGATGTTGAAAGTATTTATTACTTGACTAAATTTTGCTATTTATTGTAAAAAGTTCTGATAAAAGTTACTGACGACCTAGATAATCCAGCATAGATAAGTAATATTCTCTTTAAAAAATTACGCAATATTATGAATTTTGTATTGTTTTATTTTGTTATAACGTTTATCATTGTAATTACGTAACGTTGTTGTAATTACGTTTATCATTGTAATTAACACTTTCATTGTAATTACGTTTTACTAACCTACTAAATATACCACTAAATTAAATTGATTATAAATTGGAATTTTTCTTTTCGTGTTAAATGTAGAAAAATAAGCGAAAGAAATTCCGAAAAGGATAACTGATAAGCTAGTAGAATTCTAAAAAGGATGATTGAGATATTTTTTTAGAAAAAAATTCTTAAGTATTCGAAATCTTTAACATAGTTTTTACTTTAACAATAATAATTTTAGAATTTTGAAACCTAATTGAAAATTTTGTTTATTTGAATTTAAAAAGGTTCATTACTGTATATATCTGTCTATGTAGACTTTTTATAATACGAAAGTGTTATACTTGAATAAACACGTCAATGCGAGCGAATGAAGTGTTTATTAACAGAAAACAAAAATATTATAGTAACAAAACATTTTTAAATCAAAGATTAAAAATTAATTTTTGTAGCACAAAAATTATAAATTCTGTGCCTTTTTTTAAAAAATGGTATTTTTCATTCATATATAAATGTATAAATGGTCAATGAAAAGAATTGATTATACACTGAAGGGACAAAAGTCATGGGATAGCAATATGCAAATTTTCAGATGGCAGTAGCATCGCGTAGAACAGGTATAAATGCGCAGTGCTTTCGCAGAGCTTTCATTTCTGTTCAAGTTATTCATGTGAAGAGGTTTTGACGTGATGATGACCGCACGACGGGAATTAACAGACTTTGAACGCGGAATGTTAGTTGGAGCTAGACGCATGGGCCATGCCATTTCGGAAATCGTTAGGGAATTCAACATTTCCAGATCCACTGTGTCAAGAGTGTGCCGAGAGTATGAAATTTCAGGCATAACATCCCACCATGGACAGCGCAGTGGCCGACCGCCTGCTCTTAACGACCGAGACCGGCGACGTCTGCAAAGAGTCGTAAATTCCAACAGACAAGCAACACTGCGTCAAATAACCGCCGAAATCAATGTGGGACGTACAAGGGACTTGTCTGTTAGAACTGTGCGGAGAAATTTGGCTTTCTTGGGCTATTCCAGCAAAAGACCGACTCGAGTGCCTTTACTGACAGAACGACATCGCTTGCAGCGACTCTCGTGGGCACGTGAGCATATCGGTTGGTCCCTAGATGAATGGAAAACCGTGGCCTGGTCCGATGAGTCACGATTTCAGTTGGTAAGAGCTGATGGTAGGGTTCGAGTGTGGCGCAGACCCCACGAAGCCATGGACCCAAACTGTCAGCAAGGCACTGTTCTGGTGGTGGCTCCGTAATGGTGTGGGCTGTTTTTTCATGGCATGGACTTGGTCCTCTGGTGCGACTGGACCGAACATTGACTGGAAATGCTTATGTTCAGCTACTTGGAGATCACTTGCAGCTATTCATGGACTTCATGTACCCAAACAACGATGGGATTTTTATGGATGACAATGCGCCATGTCACCGGGCCACAACTGTTCGCGATTGGTTTGAAGAACATTCTGGACAATTCCAACGAATGATCTGGCCACCTAGATCGCCCGACATGAATCCCATCGAGCATTTATGGGACATCATCGAGAGGTCTGTTCGTGCCCAAAATCCTGCACCATCAACGCTTTCACAATTATGGATGTCTATCGAGACAGCATGGCTCAATATTCCTGCAGAAGACTTCCAACGACTTGTTGAGTCCGTGCCACGTCGAGTTGCTGCACTTTGCCGGGCGAAAGGAGGGCCGACACGATATTAAGAGGTATCCCATGACTTTTGTCACTTCAGTGTAATATTTATGTAAAAAATATTCGTCTTAGATAATTTTAACATTTAATTTTGTGAATTTTAATTATTTTGGGAAAGAGAGTAATAAATAAAATTCTCATATAGAGCTAAGTAAACATATGTCTTTCTCATATCATACTAAGTAAACAATCTTTCTCATATCATACTAAGTAAACAATCTTTCTCATATCATAAGTAAACTTATGTCTTTTTCATATCATAAGTAAACATATGTCTTTCTCATATCCTACTAAGTAAACAAGTATCTTTCTCACTTCATAATTAAACAAGTATCTTTCTCATTTCATAATTAAACAAGTTTCTTTCTCATTTCATAATTAAACATATGTCTTTCCCATATAAAGTTAAGTAAACATATGTCTTTCCCATATCAAGCTAAATAAACATATGTCTTTCTTGTATCCTACAAAGTAAATATATGTCTTTCTCATATCCTACTAAGTAAACATATGTCTTTCTCATATCATAAATATTCCTGGCTTTTTATTCTTTGTTATTTTTACGTAAGGATATAAAAATTCAAATTCTTTACAATGTATTTAAAATGTATTTAATTTTATAAAAATCTGGTTTATTTTGGTGAAAATGTACAAACTTCTTTATTTTTTTTCTTCCTTTCTAAGATTTTCTGGATCTTCATATTTATATCCAAATTACTTCTGTCAAACAAAACTTCAATTTAAAGCGAATGCGTTGCTTAGCAACGTAGGCAAGTGCTGCCATCGTTGCAAAAAAAGTCGTGACCTTTAATAACAACGCATTTGCATAATTTTACAATCTTTATTCGTAATTATTATACAGATTTCAATGTTGCCGTAATAAAGTTCTTTATGGCGTTTTCCAGAACCCATGGTGGTGATTTATTTCGTTAATATCTGGATGGAAAAAAATCTCTAGCACTCCTGGAGTTTTCCTGACACTTTTTATTACTGCGATAGATAGGAAAATATTAGAAAATATTATCTATTTTTATACGATAGATAGGAAAATGTATGAACATTGAAATGTGCTAAAAATCAAATTTAAATTAATTTAAAATAAAACCTGTAGAACAGGCGTGAAAAGTGATTTGTAATCTCGTCTAAAAAGAGGTGATAAATATTCATAAAAAAATAAGGATAATCACATTTATAAAAAAGATTTTTATCATAAAATACATTTCCCTTTGTGTGTACGTTTCTTTTAAATACTCTATGACTTCCGTTTCCTTTAACATGTGGTGGTGGTGTCGTATCCCTCATGGAAGGAGGGAAGAGGGGGCAGCTTTTTTTTTTTGATGGAGCACCCGTAGGTAGAAGTCCGACTTCTGATCCGTGTCGTTAAAGAAGGAGGGCAGTGCCTTACGGGAGGACTTTTAGGGGAAGCTACCCTGCATATGCGTATCGTATGGGAGAAAACTCGGAAAACTCCCACCAAGTAGTCCGACTCACGAGGCAAGATGTTGAACATCACAAACGCCATCGTGTCTCCTCGTTTTTTGAAATAGTGTGTACAACAAAGCCGCCAGTGGATTGAACATCTGCCCTAATGCTCATCAGCGGCGCATGTTGCCACTGAGCCACGAGTTAGTCAATATGTGATGTACTTTCACTTAAAAAAGACAATCAGAAAATTTAATGTTTTTTACGAGATGATACGTAAACATTTCTATTTTTAATAATTAATTTATAGTAACATAATGATTTCCAGACTTTTTGATCCAATAACTTTTCTACAAAGTCAGCCGGACCAAGGTATAGAACAGTATACCAATATGTCATAATATTTTAAAAAATGAATTAATAAATAATGATAAAATTTCTTTAAAGTTTTTCATCAAAACATGGTACATAATCATCATGCACAGAAAATAAAATTATTTTTTATAATGTAGATGTACATTTAGATTCATATAACAAGGACCAGATGTATATAAAGGTATGTGAATTTAAATACAAAAAGAACTGGTATGAGAAAATGTATTCTATTTTACTTTCCTTTTAATTCCTTTCTATTTTACTGTAGCTTTTTATTTAAATTTAGCAATTTGCATTACGTACAGTTAAAAATCTATAATAATTTAAATTTCATAGTAATTTGATTTCACCGTAATTTGAATTTCATAGTAATTTGAATTTTATAGTAATTCGAATTTCTTAGTAATTTGAATTCATAGTAATTTGAATTCACAGTAATCTAAATTCATAATAATCTAAATTGCTAATGAACTTGATTTACAATTGTCGGATAGCTACATCTCTAAAATGCTTATGCCTGATGGCCAATTGCTGATGTTATGCCTAATGGTCAATTAGCTTTTGGTACAGCAGGCTTCAGAGTCGAATCCTGGCGGTGGCATGGATGTTTGTTAGTGGTTTTAACTGCAGTTAACTTAAGTTTAACTGAAGGTCCCGGTCTAATTTACCTAAAGTATGCAAAAACTGACGGTAGAGAACCAAAAAAAGCTAATAATTTTTTTTACAATGTTAAATTCAGTCCTATAAGTGGAGTTTATGCATGTGTTGACTATGATTTTTTTCTAGAAAATAAAAATCCTATTATTACTTTGTATTACTAAAAATAAAGACAGCTTGTAGGACAAGATCCACGATACTTATTCTTGGTCCACATATTGGATATCTGGTCCAAAAGCGGCTTATTGTAATAAATATTCATGTGAAAAATTTTGTAGAGTGGACACAGTAAAAGTGGATTTCTACCGGTTCCTAAAATATCATGCCGTCTAACGCCAGGGAATTAGAAGTTTGTATAGATTTCCAGCAAGAAAGTATAGATTTTCAGTTAGCTTTTTGATTATTTCTATCTTTTAAATGAGGGAAATTAAAACTTTGCCTATAATATTATATTTCATTTCCACAACAATAGATTAGAGACTCTATATAGATTTATAATATGGGAAAAGTTTTTCATAGTTACTTTATATTGATCTGAGCTAATAATCTTATAATAAAAGCAGCATACATTATTATATACATATTATATATTATATACATACCTACATACATATTTATTTAATTTAAAAAAATAGAATAATGGAACGTAAGGTAAAAATAATCACAATTGAAAAAAATCTAACAAAATTATTGTTGATGTTTTATTCTTAAAAAGTTTTAAATGGTATTGAATTAATATAGGATGGAACATTATAAATGAAATGATGATAAATGGATATGATGGATGGACATGATAAATGAATATGGTGGAACACGATATTAATATGGAACATGATTAATAAGTTCAAGTTTTCAATATTCTCTTTGACTATTTTTGCTTTGTATTGTTATTTCTCTTTTAATCATACTCCAATTTTCTTGCATATTTAAACACTTAAATTTCTCAAATTTTGATTTAGACTTAACTTAACAGAAATCACTTCATTTTACTTAACTGAATTACAACCAATTTAATTTAACCTGTATTAGTTTTTCAAAAACTTCAGTTCTTTAAAAAAAATTATGAAATTTAACAATATAACGCCTACAACGCATTTTTCATTTTTCCTAAAATAGAAAACACAAAACGATAGCAGCGTTTTTATTAAAAGGAATCCATATCTCAGATGGTATCTAAATAATTAGAGCAAGAATTTTCAAGCCCTTGAATCCCTAATTGTACGAATATCAGCACGCTGAATTAAATGCGAATCAGTAAAATTTGCAAATAACCTGAGGTGCTTGAAGGAACAGCTTGGAATGTCAGATTGCACATTAGGAGAAGCATTGTTCTCCCTCCAAATAGAGCATGCCCAGATTCAGGATTCTCCACTGCCTCCGAATGTTCTCTTGATGTTCTACTCGATCAATAATTTTTCCCTACATCCTCAGAGTAGAGTAGTCACAGCTTACATCAAGGTCTTAATATTTATCTTTCTAGTCAATTTTATCTTGAATTCCTCTTATGATGGATTTTAAATAAATTATATACGAGAATTTATTTATTTATTTTTTTTTTGTTTTGTTTACAAAGTTGGTCAAATATTTTACTAGATAAAGAAATATCGAGTTCTAATTTTGTTTCTTTGCAATTATGTTTTCAAATATAAAAACATCGTATAAAAATAAATAAGGCTTAAACGTATATAAATATTGGTTTAGATATATAAACCAGCAATATAATATAATAAAGCACCCAAGAATTCGAGCTGATAAAATCGATGAGGTCTTTTATAAGGTAAAGAAATAATGACATTTACTTTTTTCTTTTTACAAGGTGTTTAAATGTTTTCCATGCAAACAAAAAATTATACTACAAAAAATAAATTGAAAATTAAAGATTTAAAATTAAAAAATTCTTTCAAAAAAATTAAAAAATTATACAACAAAAAATAAATTGAAAATTAAAGAATTAAAATTAAAAATTTTAAAAATTAAAAAATTCATTCAAAAAAAATTAAAAAATTATACTACAAAAAATAAATAATAGGCCACATGAAAATTCAAGTTCAAGTTTTTCTATTCTTATTCTATTGACATATTCTTAAAATTTGAATTGATCGCTTAAATAAAAAAAAAAATTTCATTCACGGTTGATCAAACAAGTAATATAAAAAGAAAAAACTAATCTATGCTAAATCAAAATAAAATTGAAAAATGTCTTCGAAAAAAAAAAAAAAAGAGAGTTTATTTGTAGTAGATCATGTGATATTTTTTCTTTAATATTTTCTTAAACATTTATTGAAGTACTTACTGATTGAAAAATGGTAGTTTATCAAATTAGTAGGTGGTGTTTCTTGATATTAATTGTAGTGTTTTCCCGTAGAAATTTACAAAAATTATTTAATTGGATCTTCTTAAACTCAGAAGTTTTGGGTAATTATTTTCTAAATGATTACTTAACTTATTTTATATACCAAACTCAAATTTTAAATCCTGAAAATAAACAAATGCATTTTCAAGCGAATACTCTGGGTTCGAATAATCACATATGGAAGACTGGAAGAAAAAAAATTTAATATTAAAATTAATTAATTTACTTAATTGAACTAATTAAAGTAATTTATTTAATTTAATTTAACTAAAATTAATTTATTAATTTAATTAATTTAAATTAATTTATTTAATTGAACTCTCTTAAACTCAAAAGTTTTTGACAGATATTTTCTAAATGATTACTTAACTCATTTTCTATACCAAACTCAAATTTTAAATCCTGAAAATAAACAAATGCATTTTTAAGCGAATACTCTGCTTTCAAATAATCACATATGGGAAACAATGAATAAACTGAATCTGGAATTCATAATATCACAAATAATTTTAAAATGATATATATTCTTATATATTTCTAATTAGAAGGAGCTTACTAATCAAAGGTTTATTCCATCAAATCAGTGAAACTAATATTTTATTATGATAGAAATATTTGACATCGTCGTGAATGAATTAATTCATTTCTACCTTTATAGTAGAAATGAATCTTAGTTCGCTTTTTCTGCATGATCAACTTTTCACATCAAAGGTACTTAATTTTTTTCCTGCCAGTATAACTTGATTTTAAATACCTCATTAGCAACTCAAATTAATTCAAAAATATATAGTTATGCATAATCAGCAATGTTTAATAAAAGAACATACTAAGTTAATCCGATTACGATACGAAGGTAGGATTACGATAAGTAATTATAAAAAAAATAACGACTGAAACATTTTACTGGTTAAATCAGAAGAATACGAGATGATATAACCAATTTTAAGGACGACATAGCAAATAAAAACAAACATTTTTAATATAGCAATACCTGGACACAGATTTTTCATGTCGCATAAATATACGAAATAAACAAACTTACTGTATTCATTATTTTTTTACATATGCTCAAAAATGTCACCTTCCTCATTGATACATGTCTATAAGCTTTGATAATGCACATTTACGAAAATTTGCCAGGTATTTCCCGAATAGTTAAACCCGACACGGAAATGTTTGCGACAATATCCTCTACAAACTTAATTATAGTCATATACAAAGGCGTTTTATATATTTTTAGATGCCTTTTAGATTTTTAGATATTTTTAGATTATTTTTTGATAAAGTTCTACGTACAAAGGCTTTTAGATGCCTACAAAAGAAAAAACAAAGGCTGGAAAAATACGGAAATTCTAATGGCCAATTGACTTGTCCATCTCGAACAATCCACCCAGCCCAAAACGTTTGTGCAAATTTTCTAACGAGAAAAAAGAAATGGATTGGTTCTCAATTTTATCGAAACCATACTCGCCATCTTTGAAATGATAAAAGCACTTTTTTTCCTTATTTTTTATTCTAAAGTCGTTTTTGTTTGAACTCAAAAATAGCCTGATTATAAATTTTGTTTGATTCTTTGATTAAAAACATGAAAAAAAAATTATTTAATGATAATTCTTAGTAAAATAATTACTTCGCGATAATTTTTGATAAAAAAAATGATTTCATGATATTCTTGATTAAAAAATGATAATTATTTCTTGATTTAAAAAAAATGATAATTCTTTCATTAAAAACATGAAAAATGTTTTTTGTTTATTTAAGAAACGTGTTTATTTATGTAAATCTCATGCTAGCGCGAGTAGGAATCACTTGTCCTGCAATTGATACACAAATGTTTGTATTTGTATAATATGTCATCCCTTGAAGGTTTATTACACGAATTTTGATTCATCAGTATAGAGGGAAAAAAACCTGATGTCTGTTGGTCAAATTTCAATTCATCATTCATTGTGTGAAAACATTTTTTATAATAGAAAATACATAAATCTGTTATGAAGGAATTAATCTCATTATATCTTTAGAGCTTTAGATTGTGTAATCATCACCTCCTTAATCTATATCGTCAGTTCAATTCTTCAAATCTGGCCCGCACTCCAGCCCTAGATAGTCGTCTTCTGCAGGATTAGTTGTTTTAACTCATATTGTTTCCCTAAGAATTTTTTTCTTTTGAATGTATAGTGACAAGTGATAGCTGGAAGCCCTTTCATAACCATCAATGTACTTAAGCCAACATGCATATGTGAAAATAATTTTTTATAATATAAAATACATAAACCTGGTAATGAAGGAATTAATCTCATTACATTTTTGGAGCTTTACATTGGATAATCATCGCCACCCCAATCTATATCATCAGTTGAATTCTACAAATCTGGTCCGCAATCTAGCCCTAGATCGTCGTCTTCTATCGGATTACCTGTTTTAACCCATATTGTTTCCCAAGAGATTTGAACGTATAGTGGCAAGTGATAGCTGAAAGTATTTTCATAAGCATCAATGTCCTTAAGCCATGTGTTGATAGCTTTGCATCCATGGTGGTACGAACTCTAATTGCATAATGGGAAGTACTATTTCTCAGAATCATTAAGTAAATTTCAGTCACTATATTGCAAAACACTGGCTCACACTCAGTAGCAATATCAATATTGATACCATAAACGATTGCAACAGAAACATTGATGAATTGAGCTGCCAGAGATGGCTTTAAAGAAATCAGTTTTGGCTTTATTCCAAACGAGTTGAGAGTCAGAAGGCATGGCATCAAATTCCGTTTAAGTAGACGGCTCATTATCAAGTCGAAGACTTTTACTAGACAGTGAGTAACCCTTAAACGTTTGCTGATGTTTCCTGATCCGCCATTCCGTGGTACCGAATTTCCGTGTTTGTGTTTGGAGGAAACTGCTCTACATTTCTTTTTCGGTTGCAAGAGAATTGGGTACGCCGTAGTCCTGTATTGGTGGCGGTTTGGTTTAAATCTTTCATCGATGCTTTTTGCAACCGTTTAAAAGTTGGGTCCGCCGTGGTTGGGCATTGGGAGTTTGGATTAAATCTTTCGTCGCTGCTTTTTACCACAGTTTTTCCACCTGCCGTTTAAGCTGTACCTCACGTCATTTTTCTTTCGCTTCTGGCTTGTTCAACTTTTTTCGGATTGATTCTAGCTTTCTTCTCTTAGCTATTTCAGGAGCTAACTTGGAACGACCTATAGCACTTTATATTACATATAAATATTTTTATTTTTAAATCCTCAATTCTTTTGTTTGTTTTTTAACTTACTCTTATTTCGTTTCTATTACCGTTCTCTTTTATTTTAATTAAATATGTACTTATATAAAATGTGGGGCATAATATTTCAATGGGCATTAATCTAAAGCAACGCTTCTGAAACATCAAGATAAAAGTATGTGGCTGCTCTGCTGACAAAATACTTTGTTTAAACAATCCATAATTTGATATCACTTTTTTTTATAATTCCAGTTTTTTTTGACGCCATGTACCTCACATGGTGTCAAATAAACGTCAATCGTGGTGTCCCCAGGACAACATCATGCCCATTTTATTCATTATTATTATTTTTTGGGAGGGCATTTCCTTTTTCAATATGTTAGAATATGTTAATTCCCAGTTAGAACTAAGTTTATATGTGGCATGCGCAAAGTCATATGTGTCAAGATCATATGTGTCATTCAGAATGTGCCATATGCAAGTGACATTCAGCTAGAGAGCAATGGACAATTCAAACTGAAATACAGAGCACGTGACTCGATAGTGGCAAATCGTAAATTTAACAAAGCATATTCCATGTAAATTTTAAAACACACGTAACTGAAATCCTATATCTAATTAATTTTTATTTTAAGCATAGTTTTTGAAATGAAAGTGTCTCGTTGGAGGATATTTGATGGTGTTTTAAATAATAAGTTACATTTTGTAAGGTTCAGTAGTTTCTTGATGCCACAAAGTACTTAGCAGAACATCGTGTTTACACATAATAAAAAAAAGGTATGCATGAAGTAAAAATGACAAATTTTACTTGAATGCCAACATATTTCTCCTTAATAATACATATTTTAAGGATTTATGAGTTGAACTTAATTTAAAACACTTAAAATATTTAATTACTTTAATATTTAGTCAGTATTAAAATTTGTAAATCTTTATTCTTATTTCTAAAGAGATAAAATGTGATAAAAGAATTTAATATAACGATAAATTATAGATTAGAATTTGTTTTATCACTTCGTAATAATGATATTTACTATAAAATATATAATGATTTGGTAAAATATATAATGATCATAATGGCCCGACTCGTGACTTAGTGGCAACGTGCGCCGCTTTAGGTCATTAAGACTGAGCTTCAGTCGCCTGGCGACTTTATTGGAGACACTGTTTCAAAAAACGAGGAGATTCGTTTGTGATGTTCAGCATCTTGCCTCGTTAGTTGGACTAACTGGTGGAAGTTTTCCGGTTTTTCTCCCATACGATGCACAAATGCTGGAAGTTCCCCCTAAAAAATCCTCTTGGAAGGCACTGTCCTCCTTTTTCAGCGATACGGAGCCAAGTCAGACTTCTACTTACGGGTGCTCCGTCACAACAGAAGCTGCCCCTTCCCTTCTATGAGAACATACGGGTTCATGGATTTGGTGTAGATATTTCTGTCGACCAAGTGGGATAAAAAACCAGCATGATTATAATGACAGAGTAAGTTTTTTATATTAGATATGAAATATATTAATTAAAAATCATAAATAAATGTAAATCACAAATAAACCATATTATTCAGTTTTGTCACCAAAAATTTTTCGTAAAGCATGTTTTTTTAGAAATACGAATTGTATTGTATTATTTGTTGATTGCTAAAAGTAACTGCAATTTTACCTATAATTACGCGTGATATATAACACAGAATGGATTTTGTTCTGATTTGATATTGTTATTCCTAATTGACATCTAAAATTATAGTTAATTAAAAGAAAAATATATATAAATAAATAAGTTTATTCTCATGATATAAAAATATCAAAATTAAATTGTTGATTTCAGAAAAATGTAACAGTAATTTGCCATGAACAGTATTATTGTGTTCTATTAAGTGCTTTTTAATCTGAAAATTTAAAAGAGAGATGGCAATTTTAGTGATAGATGCCGAAAAAATATTAAAAAAATGCACTTTTTGTATCTTTAATTTGTACATAAATAAAAACAGAGTATATTCCTTTATACAACAAATAAAAAAGAATGTGTCCATAATATATAAATATCAAAACATTATAAGAGACAAACTACAGCATACGCTTATACACTGAAGTGACAAAAGTCATGGGATAGCAATATGCAAATTTTCAGATGGCAGTAGCATTGCGTAGAACAGGTATAAATGCGCAGTGCTTTCGCAGAGCTTCCATTTCTGTTCAAGTTATTCATGTGAAGAGGTTTTGACGTGATGATGACCGCACGACGGGAATTAACAGACTTTGAACGTGGAATGTTAGTTGGAGCTAGACGCATGGGTCATGCCATTTCGGAAATCGTTAGGGAATTCAACATTCCCAGATCCACTGTGTCAAGAGTGTGCCGAGAGTATGAAATTTCAGGCATAACATCCCACCATGGACAGCGCAGTGGTCGACCGCCTGCACTTAACGACCGAGACCGGCGACGTCTGCAAAGAGTAGTAAATTCTAACAGACAAGCAACACTGCGTCAAATAACCGCAGAAATCAATGTGGGACGTACAAGGGACTTGTCTGTTAGAACTGTGCGGAGAAATTTGGCTTTCTTGGGCTATTCCAGCAGAAGACCGACTCGAGTGTCTTTACTGACAGAACGACATCGCTTGCAGCGACTCTCGTGGGCACGTGAGCATATCGGTTAATCCCTACATGAATGGAAAACCGTGGCCTGGTCCGATGAGTCCCGATTTCAGTTGGTAAGAGCTGATGGTAGGGTTCGAGTGTGGCGCAGACCCCACGAAGCCATGGACCCAAACTGTCAGCAAGGCACTGTTCAAGCAGGTGGTGGCTCCGTAATGGTGTGGGCTGTTTTTTCATGGCATGGACTTGGTCCTTTGGTGCGACTGGACCAAACATTGACTGGAAATGCTTATGTTCAGCTACTTGGAGATAACTTGCAGCCATTCATGGACTTCATGTACCCAAACAACGATGGGATTTTTATGGATGACAATGCGCCATGTCCCCGGGCCACAACTGTTCGCGATTGGTTTGAAGAACATTCTGGACAATTCCAACGAATGATCTGGCCACCTAGATCGCCCGACATGAATCCCATCGAGCATTTATGGGACATCATCGAGAGGTCTGTTCGTGCCCAAAATCCTGCACCATCAACGCTTTCACAATTATGGACGTCTATCGAGACAGCATGGCTCAATATTCCTGCAGAAGACTGCCAATGACTTGTTGAGTCCATGCCACGTCGAGTTGCTGCACTTCGCCGGGCGAAAGGAGGGCCGACATGATATTAAGAGGTATCCCATGACTTTTGTCACTTCAGTGTATAGCAAATGTAAAGAAAAAGTGCCGGCATATTGACAATGTGATATAGCGGACGAGTTTATGTATATCCTAAGTTAAAATTTCAACAGCGAAAATTTTAAATTATAAGATGGGGTTTTAAAAATAATTTATGTATTTTCAGGCAACAAAATTACAAACAGTGAATTACTTTTACATGTTGCATATTAATTTCTTCTTTCTTTAACGCAACAAACAAAACTTTTAAAGTCCTGTTGTATTTTTTGTTAAAAAAAACGAAAGAGGAAGTACCTGAATAAGCAATATAATGTGGCATAAAGGTTACTGTACTTAAACAATTAATGATTGACATTAAATTGAAGATAATAAGAGGTATGAACGTGATTTATTCTAGCATGTTTTATCGTTTCCTGCTAGTTTAATTTTTCCTATTCATTTCCTACTAGTTTTGTACCTCTTCAATTGTAATTGTTTTGTACCTCTTCAGTTGTAATTGTTTTTTACCTCTACAGTTGTAATTGTTTTGTACCTCTTCAGTTGCTGATTATTCAAATGCATTTTAAAAGTGAAACTTGTAAGCGTGCTTCCTCATACCTGCTGTATAGCCCCTGTGGTGATCAGGAGAAATGGTCAGTCGACCTCGAGACTCTCACCCGAGGAGAACTACTGTGCGACCTGCTCTCCCGCTGAGAAACATTTATTTGCAGTCTCTCACCCCGAGAGGAAATATATTTAGCCCAATCCTGTGTATTAGTTGGACTACAAACTCTCACCTGGAAAGGTAGTAATATACTACCTTTCCGGGTGAGAGTTTGTAGTCCAATCCTATCAAACCTGCCGCGCATTCTACGCAAACCTGAATATCGGATTTTCGGCTTAGAAGTGGAATCCTCCCATGAATTTAACATTATATATCCTTAAATGTGTTAAATATTGTATATGTGTCTTGTTTGTGCGTGTGTAAATAAAGCTGTGACCTGTGTCTCAAGTCTCAACTCAACCACACCCAGTTACAATCGAGCTGTACAACCTGCTTACTACAAACTAACTTTTTATGATTAAGAGAATTGCGAATTAAAGTAAAAATGATTACACTTATTTTCAAATACCAAAACTTTTTAATTAAATTCATCAACTGTTTATACATACTCGTAAGAAATATATATATATATATAACTCTGATGAGTTCTATACATACTCGTACGAATATGTATATATATAATTCTGATGGTTTCTATACATACTCATAAGAATATGTATAGAATCCATTAGAATATTAGGAGAAACAGTGTTCATTGACTAAAGAAAAAAATTTCTGTTTGAATCGGATGAAAATAAAAATTATTAAGAAAAAAAAATCGATTTAAATTTTAAAATTTTACCTCTAACTGTAAAACTACGATAATGCAACACTGTTTGGGAATTTAAGGCCAGGAGAACTGGTAAATTGACTATAATTCATGATTTTAAAATGTACAGAAGTATTTTGAAATGATTTAAATTGAACTTCTACTTCCAACAAAATAATGAACCCAAACACAAGGTTCTCATTACTAGAGGCTTCCTTAAAAAGTAAATATTACTCCACGTGGAAATCTATGACCTTGACTTCATTGAGAATCTACGTTACTTTTGGTCAGCAAGAATTTAGAAAACATAAATTTTCAAATAAAAAGGAATTTAAATTATTCTTTTAGAAATATGGGGAGAATTAAATCATTAATTTTATCAATTTCAATAAATTTTGCTTAATATGAAGAGCTGTTATTGACGGTAATGGACTTTTACGAAGTATTGCAATTTGTTTTATTAATTGTTTAGGTGCCATTTTGGAATGCAAGGTTTTATTAAAAATCTTTTCCTTTCAAATATGTGCATAAATCGCAATTATCAGGATGAAATAATATTATTTTTGTTCATTATGTAAATGTAAGTAAATATGTTGTTATAAAAACAAGTGCTGTTCAAAACATTTTTAGTTTGCGATTTGCATTGCTGATTCATTTATTATCAGTAATTAAATGCACAATATAATCAGCAATTAAATGCACAATATAATCAGCAGTTAAATGCACAATATAATCAGAAATTAAATACGCAATATAATCAGCAGTTAAATGTACAATATAATCAGCAATTAAATGCACAATATAAATAGCAATTAAATGCACAATATTATCAGAAATTAAATGCACAATGTAATCGGCAATTAAATGCACAATATAATCAGACATTAAATGCCCAATATAATCAGCAATTAAATGCACAACATAATCAGCAATTAAATGCGCAATATAATCTGAAATTAAATGCACAATATTAAAAAATTACTAAATTGGACATGCATTTTTATAAGAATTATCAAAAATTATTGTTTCTGAAGGCAGTAAAAGAATATGTATAGTGATTAAAAGAACATGATTGAAAGACTGCAGTTCCGCTTAAAAAGAAAATAAACTAAAAACAAAATAATTTCTATCATAACAAATGTACGTTAAACTTTCATTTATTTACATTGATTTAGCATTGTTAACTTACATAATTAGGAACATTTTAAAATGCAATGGCTTATTTTATTACTATAAGCATTACATATAAAACCTGAAGTTTGTAAGCATTCTTTCATATTACAAATAATATTTATATTGCATGATGCAAATTTTGATAAAATCCTTGCAAAATCAAGGATTTTCTATAGAAAAATAAATCAAAGATTTAATAACTGGTTATTAATTTTTAATAACTCCCTTATTATACAAGAAAAGAAAAAAAGATACCACAAGTTCGGACTTTTTCGATCAAGGACAACATGCAGCGCACGAGGCAAATCAAAATATTATTTGGCCAACCTTGAGACGATTACATTCTATTATCAAGGATTTGTCACTTTTATAGCAGAGCCAAAACCTAGAAAAATACACGCTCGTGTGCTATTATTATTACTTTCATAGTCACTAGTCAATCGAATCAATATCCAAAGTTGCTTTTTTCATCCTACATATTTGACGTGTCAGCATTCACTACTGAAACGACCGATTTGGTCCGACTCGTGGCTCAGTGGCAATGTGCTCCGCTGGTGAGCATTAGCTGGTGAGGTTTAATCCACTGGCGGCTTTGTTGTAGACACTGTTTGGAGCCTGAATGGCCGAGGGTCTAGCGCTCTGGCGCTCGATGCCACAAGTTTCGGGTTCGAGTCACGGCGATGCCGTGGATGTTTGTAGTGGTTCGGAATCCGCTTTAAGCCGTAGGTCCCAGTCTCATAAGATTGTTAGACGGATTGTTAGATTGTCACGGGGCCTAGTCAGGCTTCTCACTCACATCATCCCCAAACTGTAAAGGGGTAACTCAGCCCTACGCATAGTGATGTGATGTGGTGTGGTGTAGTAGTAGACATTGTTTAAAAAAACAAGCAGACTTGATGACGTTTGTGATGGTCAGCATCTTGCCTCGTTAGTCAAACTACCTGTGAGAGTTTTCCGGGTTTTCTTCTTTTACGATAAGCAAGGGACTTTTATCTCCATCTTCCTTATCCTGTACTATAAGGAAAACTTTTAGGGGTAGTTCCCCTTAAAAGTCCCCTGAAAAACACTACCCTTCTTCTTCAGGGACACGGAGCAAAGCCAGATTTCTACCTACTGGTGATCCATCACAACAGAAACTGCTTTATTCATGAAATGTCCGTCCCTCACTGCAGGACACTGAGCATTAGACACAACTGCACGCAAAATTCATCTATTACAAATTTACGAGGGTAAAAAGTTTTTCTTTGGGAAAAAAAGTACTAGTAAAATATTACATGACCTACAAATGTAAAATAAAAAAAAATATAAAAAAATTGACAGTTTTTATTGTATGGTTAAAAAACTGCTGTCAGATGCTTCTATTTTTTTAAAACGAACAAATAGAACAAACAAACATCTATATACTTTTATTTTGTATCTTTTCTTAGTACTGCTTTTCTTCTGACGCAAATTTATTTACTAATTTTTTACTATTTTCGTCGCTATACAAATGTCGCTATTTCGTAAAAAAATTCCTTCTCTTATAACTTTTTAAATTCCATAAATCTTAAAGGACAATTGTTTTTTAATTATATTTAATCCAAGACAATTATAAAACAGTGTTTGTAAATTTTTATTAAATCATCATTTTTTAATACTAATAATACAATGTTTTAAATTGGCTAAAAGAAAGAGTCTCGATATAAAAGTTACCTCAATTTCAGAAATGTAAATAAATTGTACGATAAATCCATTGTAGTAAAAAAATCAGAGGTTGACTTTTCTGCTTAAAATCTGCTTAAATCCTCATTTTGACTTTTCTGCTGAAATCCACATTTTTTTATTACTAATACAATGTTTCAAATTGCCAAAAAGAAGGACTCTCGATATAAAAGATACATGAATTTTAGCAATGTATATCAATTGTAGGATAACTCCATTGTAGTAAAAAAAAAGGTTGACTTTTCTACTTAAATCATCATTTTTTTTATTACTAACAATGTTTTAAATTGGAAAAAAGAAATATTCTCGATATAAAAAATACTTGAATTTAAAAAATATAAGTCAACAGTAGGATAACTCCATTGAACTAAAAAATATCAAAGGTTGACTTTCCTGTAATTAATTAAAACACAAAATTATGCATCACTTCAATTTTTCACATCTACAATTGAAAAAGCACTTTATATTTTTTGGTCACATTTTCTTTTCATTATTTTTAGTTGGCGATCAAAAGAAATAAAATCCAATCAAGTTTCTGGCAAATTTCTTCAATCAACTGTTGTAAATGTTCATTAAATCATTATTTTTTAATACTAATAATATAGTTTAAATTGTCAACAAGAAAGTCTCTCGATATAAAAGATACCTGAATTTTAGTAATATAAATCAATTGTAAGATAACTACATTGAACTAAAAAATATCAAAGGTTGACTTTCCTGCAATTAATCGAAACACAAAATTATGTCCAATTTTTCACATCAACAATTGATAAACACTTTGTATTTTTTAGTCACAATTTCTTTTCATTATTTTTAGTTGGCGATCAAAAGAAATATGAAAATCCAATCAAGTTTCTGGCAACCCGGTAGATGAACTTAACTTTTAAGACTGTCTGTCATACCGTTTCAGGAAAGGTGAACCGCCAACAGTTCAACCGAACCATGTCGCTAGATGCGATAGCAACCACCGTTCTCGATGTAACTTTGCGGATGCCGCCAATATTTTTGATGGACGCGATTTTTAATTATGGGTTCGATAAAAGCAGGCAAGATATGAGTTATATTCTGGAATCGAACCTACCTGATTGGAAACAGAGGAATGTAAGCAATGCTGTCATTTATAAAGTGTTACCTCCATCAATTATTGAAGGGATCGCGTTTAGTTATTCGGATCTGGTAATGTATATGCATGGTAAGTTTATAATATTTTTTCTTTGTTTATATTTTATTTCTTTTTTTTTTTTTTTTTGTGAAAAAAATGTTAATTAGTGCAAAGGTTGTTTATTATTAGAATTGAAAGGATCAACAATAATATAATAATAGAAAAAAATTATGATAAATAGTACAGAACGAGTGTTTTTAAAAGGCAAATATATTAAAATGAAAAAATTTTAGATCTAGTAACATTTTGTGAATAAGGCACACGATAATTTATGTATAGAGGAAAGCTAAAGTGCGTTTGTTATACAGACTAATTGTGTTTCTATAAAGTACTTTGTCCATTATCATTTTGATTTTTGTATCGTTACTTTTTCTGTTTATATACATCTAACTAACTCCCTGGAACTACAGCCCATGGTGGGCCAAAGCCTGGCAGATTTCGAGACAGGAGATGATTTCTTTTTTACGGGGTAGGGTTGTCGGCCCTACGCCCAATGCTCTACAGTCAGATTAGACCATGGAACCTAAATCGTCGAGTTTCTGGAGCCCGGTGCCACAGGTTTCGGGTTCGAATCCCGGCAATGGCATGAATGTTTGTAGTGGTTCGGAACCCACTTTAAGCCGTAGGTCCGTGTTTCATATGACGGTAGAGCGTCATAGAGCCCAATCAGACTTCTCTCACACACATCATTCCGAAACTGTAAAGGGGCAGCTCAGCTCTAGGCACAGTCATGTGGTTTTGGTGTAATAGTAGTAGTAGTAGTAGTAGTAGTCATATTAGAATGGGAACTACTGTTTAAAGTGAATTCCAAACCACTACAAACATCCAGGAAAGAGAATGCTATTTAAAAATATTTCACCAATAAATAGTTGTTGGATATAAAAAGTATTACTATTTGCTGCAGTTTTGTTTAATCGGTTGCAGATATCTAAGTTTGATATATTTAGAAATTGAATGTTTCAAAAAAACAACAACAATTTTTTTTTAATAAATATTCATGTAATCTATTATGTATATATATATAAATTCCATTGATCTCCTATATTTTGGTAATTTTCTCACAATTCTCCTACGAAATACTAAATGAATTTCAAAAAAATCCATCCATTTTCACACGTTGCCCATGGGTTGGTATTGGATATACCAGTTTTTACCTTATAAATATATCACCGTCATCCACATTGGCGCAATAGCCCCATGGTGGGCAAAGGTCGTTTACCTACTGGCAGATTTCGAGACAGGAGACGGTTTTTTTTTATGTCGTAGGGTTGTCAACCCTACACTCAAAGCCTTTAAGGCTCGTTCCCACCGAGGCGAGAGACGTGAAGATTCAAGAGGCAAGCGACAAAATTTTTTCGACCCCTTCACAGCGAAACGTCAGAAATAGCATTACGCCTAGTGAAAAACCGCTTCGAGTTGAAAGTTGGGCAACTCCAAGCGGTGGACTGCAAACCGGTTTCAGGCGACCTCGGTGAGGCTAGTGATTGGTCAAATTTTTTCGCTTGCATCTTCTCGCCTTGGTGAGCACGAGCCTTTACAATCATAGTAGACCAGGGGCCTGATGGCCGAGTGGCTAGCGCTCTGGCACTCGGTACCACAGGTATTGGGTTCGAATTCCGGCGGTACGATGGATGTTTGTAGTGGTTCGGAATCCACTTTAAGCTGTAGATCCCGGTCTCATATGACTGTAGAGCGCCACAGAGCCTAATCACCCACATCATTCCCAAACTGTAAAAGGGCAACACAGCTCTAGGCACAGGGATGTAGTAGTAGTAGTAGTAAGATATACCTGTAGCGGGAAATAAATTCCTACGTTTTACTTACCCATTTCACATTACTAGTCATAACTCATTACCTAATCGCTTTCATAATGGTTCTGTCATCACGTGGTCCCATTGTGTCGTGGTTAAAAATCATGTTGCTGTGTTAAGTGACTCAAATTTATCTATAAAACCTATTGTGTTGTAAAAATCGTCATTGATTAGTTCTATTCCTTATTGCCTCTAAGTGGAAAGATATTTTCTGTTCCATGTTATTGGAATGCATCGTTGGATTTGTTTTGCCTTAAATCCAGTCAAAAAGTTAAAGAAATAACATATAATAATAATGTTAATAACATGTTTATCATGTTCTGAGAGTACATATTCGTTGATAACACTAGGACGAAACTAACAAACAATTATGTAATCATATGATTAGACTAGAGACTTGTTTCTTATTCTGTTTTTGTATATAAGTATTTATCTTTTTAATTCTGCTTCTACAGTTTTTCCTTCATCTTTTGATATCTGTTTATTTCTAAAATTCTGTCCACATTAGAAGGCGTGAGTTGCGAGCGTCGCTCACGAACATTTTCTAACAGGTTTGTTTCAGTTAAATGAAAAACGCAAAGCATACGATGACTTTTGCCAGCTGTTAATAGCGTCCTTTTCCAAATTAGTGTCGGTTTTTGGTTAAGCGACAAAGGATTTATGACCATCCGAAAGACTACAGATGGTTTGGTGTTAAGGGCACATAAAGAAATTTGTTTCACGACGTCACATTGAAGTGCTAGGAAAAAGCATTCGCATGCGACGCTCGTAGTTCACATATTCAAATGTGGACGCAATTTAATAACTTTTAGTTTTATCGCTGTAGCTTATGCGAACTTCGGATCTTGAATGAATTCATTCTCTTATTTTCTGTTTTTGGCTGGTTTTTTTACCCATAAAATTATGGGTATTGTTTTAGGTAGCGGGGTTTTTCGTTTCCTTGATCACTTTTTCTGGTGTCCTTGACTAGTTTTTCGTTTTCTAGACCCCTTTCAACAACTCTTATTGGTTTATTTATTTTTTTAAAATTTCTTTCATGAGCTATTCTTATTGGTCTATTTAAATTTCTTTCACGTGCTTTTTTTTTTATAAAATCGCTTGCAATTTTATAGATTTTTTTAATTTTTTAAATTTTTTTCACGTGACTTTTTATTAAATTATTTTCACTTGCTTTTTTTTATAAAATCATCTGTAATTCTATAGTTTTTAATTTTTTTATTTAATCTGTTTTCTTTTTTCAGTTTTGAACGATAACTGATGAACATAATTTATTGCCTGAATATGATTTTATTGATATTTTTTTCTTTGTTTATTTAAAATTGTTAACATGTGTTTTGTTATTACATTAAATTCTAAATTTTATGGGTGACCTGTATATAGGTCCACCTGTTTTAATTTTGATCCTTTTTTCGGGGTAGGGGGGAACCTTTAATGGATGGTATATTATAAAAACCTCGTCCATTCATTTTTATTTTTCCCTGCGTTTTTGCTTTCTTGGTACATATATATACTCTGGCACTCGGTGCCATAGGTTTCGGGTCCGAGTCCCGACGGGGCCATGGATGTTTGAAGTGATTGGAATCCACTTTAAACCGTAGGTCCCAATCTAATATGACTGTAGACCGTTGGGCGTAGGGCCGACAACCCTGCTATGGTCCGACATGGAATGTAGTGGTAGGATATATATATGTATATATATATAAACACACTATATTGTATCTATTTTATTGATAAAAAATTTATTAGTTTCAGAAGATTCAGAGAAAAAAAAAAAGGGTTGAATAGCTAACATTTTTTTCTTTATTTTCATTCTAATTGCAAAGTAGATTTTATTTCTAAACGTATTTTATTAAAACAAAAACAGAAAAGTACAATTCGTTAGATTTTTCTTTGTTTGTTTTTAATGAAAATTTTTGCAGTATTTTTATTATTAAATATAATTTAGAGAGAGATAACGTTTATTTTTAAAAAAAAATTTCCTAATGCACAATATATTTATTTAATTTTTTAAGATAAAAGACATTAAGTTAATGTTTTAATTATTTAATCAAAGCATTTGAAAAATGGTGATTTCTTATTTTGAATTTTGATTTATGATGAATGCAGAATAATGAAGAATTACGAATGAAGAAGGATTTATGAATTATGATGATTGATGAAAAATCATTTGAAATTATTATTTATTAAAAATAAATCCCTTAATTTAGTTTTTTAAGGTGATAAGTTAAGATTTTAAGACAGAAAAATAGTTTTGCACTGACGTGCTACATTAAATATGTATTTAAAAATACATTAGATATGTATTCGTTTGTAAAATAAATTACTTTGGTTGTAAATGTCAATATGAATAGTGCTAATAAATTTAAAAAAGCATTGTCTTTTCCGGAACTTCAATCTATTTGATTCACATGAAAATAATTAGATTGATTTAGTATCATAAAATATCTTCAGATTTCGTTTCTGTTTTGGATAACCTCTTTGGATTTATGGAATTTTTTTGTAAATACGTATAACTAAAATTTCATTTACTGCTTCTTTAAAATATATTGAAATTTTAGATTAGGGTTATTATATAAAAGAAATATACTTAACTTTTAATATTCTTTTCTCTTAGATTTTATAATTAGCTTAATATATTTTCTAAAGCTTA
Source organism: Caerostris darwini (assembly GCA_021605075.1). Taxonomy (NCBI): domain Eukaryota; kingdom Metazoa; phylum Arthropoda; class Arachnida; order Araneae; family Araneidae; genus Caerostris; species Caerostris darwini. Next base: position 153,250 of record BPLQ01007492.1, read on the forward strand.
TCCGGTACAATATAGTAAGAATATAATTAGTTACACTTTTACGAAACAAAATCCTTTTCCAAAATTGATTGCTTAAAAATTTTTAGTAATAAAACGTTGCACTATTTGGTTTGTTAAGTGAAGTAATATTTCGAAAGAGAATTATATGCTACCTTTGTGCCAATAAAATGTCTTGAACTCTATTGCGAAATTGTCCTTAATGGTCAAAATGATTATAAAAATAAAGTTTACCTTATTATAAATTAAATATACTGACTGTATTACAAAGTAAACTGCAATACTCAAAATCAACTGCAATACTCAAATTGTATTGCAATGTATACATTGCCTAATACCTCCATTCACATTTAAACAGTTTAGTCTTGATAGTTTTATTTATATAATTAATCTTTTGGAGATTTTTTAAAACTTAAATGTTGTGTAGATCACCTATTTGATACATTGTACAGTGCATTTATATTATATTACATATACTGATACAATCTATTTGATGCATTGCAAACATTGTATTTTATTGTATCAGAAAGTTAAAAATTTTATTCAGTAGAAAGGAAATAAACGTCATAAGTTAAATAGTTAAGCTTGTATTGGAATCTATGTCTAATTGTATACAAATGAAAAAAAAACCGATATAATTAGTATATATAATATAATTAGTTAGTTATAATTATTAAACAATATAAATAATCATTTCCACATAAAATAAAATATGTTTCTTAATTGCAATTGAGGAAAAAAGTTTAAATTGATTTTCAATCAATGAGCTATTACACATGGTTTCTGTTTCTAAAAACTCAAAAGTTAACATGTATATTTAACATTTAAAACAATTTGGAAATTCTTTAAATTGGTATAGCCATAGACATTTTGTGAGAAAAAATTCCGAATATATTATTAGAAGTAAATCAATAAAATCCAGATCCAATTTTATCCTAAATCTAATAAAATTCAGATTCAAATCCAGGTCCAATTTATCCTAAATCTAATAAAATCCAGCCTCAAATCCAGATCCAATTTTATCCTAAATCTAATAAAATCCAGACTTCTTGCAGTTTCAAAAAAAAAAAAGGAAAGGTTATCAATAATCACTCTGTTATTGACTATCAAACAATCTTTCGAAGCCTGTTCAGTTGAAATAATAATTGCAACAGTAAATTCCTATTCACTGTATTTTTTTTTCCCCCTCATAATTTTGGCAAAATTTTAAATAAATATTAACATAAAGGTTATTTTACTAGTCATTTAGTATTTAACGCGCATTAAGTAAAAAAACATCATTAAAAATTTAAACATTTATGTTTTTGAAAAAATAATAATAGGCCTTTATTTTGTAACGTAATTATTCAACTTATTAGACGATTAAAAGAACGTTTTTTTTTTTCTGACTGGGCATTGTAATATTTCCGCATACCACATTTTTTTTCACAAATTGCATGTTTAGAATATTGAATGTTATTGATGGAATTAACGAAAGATAATTTGTTGATAAATAAACAGAGCAAATAAAAATTGCAGTTGCTGAAACAATTTGTCTGTAATTACGTTTCTGGTGATTGTTTTTTCTGCACACGAAAATTTAACATGCTAATTTAAAAAAGCTGCTTACAAGAAGACAGTCGTAAATGAAACAATAGAAGAATTGATTTTAATCTCAACGTTTTTTAAAGTTTCCTCTATTAAAGATTAAGGTAAGCTTTTTATGAGTATTTGGAAACCTCAGCATCATTTGCATATTTTATAGATCATGTTTTCCTAAAGATTAAAATTGAATAAGCATGAACAAAATGCAACCAGACTCGTAGCCCAGTGGTAATGTAAACAAGCAAGTATGCAACAAGGCAACATAGAAGATTGTGCCATAACAGAGACGAACAATAGTGACTAAGTGCAATAACTATTAAATAATGACTAAGTCGCAACTGATTTCATTTTTATTACATCCACTTGATTGCATGATTCCCCGCTTATTTTTATCTACTGATTAACAAGTTTAATGTAATTTATCTATGCAATGCTAAAATAATTTCTAAACGAGTAAAAAATAATAACAGGCCTTTATTTTGTAACGCAATTATTAAACAGACAAATCTATTACATATAACAATTGTAAAGACAAAATTGGATGTCTATCTATTAGTCAGCTGCAAAAATAAAATTAAAAAAACTTCCTAGTTCACTTTTAAAATGAATTAAAGATTAACTTAATAAATATAAGTGTTTTTAGTCAGTAAATATATTTTAAGTTTATCTTGGAAAGTTTTTAGATATTTAGTACATTAAAGTGTACTGGTGTTCAAAATTGATAGAATTTTTTATTTTTTCACATTGTCACTGAAAAAAAAAACCGTTTTGAATAAATGACAGATAAAATGAATGCTTCCAAATAAAGTTGCAAATCTCTGATGTCGAAAACGTCAACTTATACATGCTTGTGCGGGGTAGAAGCGCATGTGACAATTTCCGCTTATCTTTATCCCAGGCACCTAAACAAATTTGTCAATTTTTTTAAACAGTTAAAATGAGTAATCGCCAAAGTTTGGATAATGAATTAAGGTGGAAAATAGTGGAGAAGTGGGAGATGGAAACATAGCAGTCTCAAATGTAGATTATCAAATAAATAAATGTGACGTCTAGCATCGTGTCCAACGTATGAAACCAATTTAAAGATATTGAGTCCGAAGAAAGAGATATGTTTACAAAAAGACCTGCTGTTTGATTCCCGCTTACTTTTGCGCACACATTTAACATTCTACAGAGAACATCGACTTTGGACTTATCAGTGGAGGACCGTTCTATTCACTGATGAGTCCCGGTTCAGCCTAACCACTTATTTTTTGTTTATGCTAATCTGGAGAGAACCAAGTATTTTCACTATCAGTCCTGTAACCTTAGAGAAAGATACCACAATGGCAGTGGGTATTTGAGAGTCCAGATAAGCATCATGTTAAATGAACCCATAGATTTCCATGTATTTGACAGACGGTATGAGATTGCTGTGAAGTATAGGGATGAAATCTTGAATTCTTATGTTCGCCTTTTCAGGGATGCAATTGATTCTAGTTTCATTTCAATGTACGACAAAGCGCCTTTACATAGGGCTCATCTGGTCGATTTATTTCTGGAAAAGTATGATATTCGCTTGATTGATTGGCCACCCAGATCTCTATATCTAAACCTTATAGAGCATGCCTAATTTTTTTCTTTTGAGGTAATTGGAACTCGTCTTCCACCCTCAAGAACAATCTAGTGCCTGAAAACAGTGTTGCTAAAAAGTAAGACTAAATTTCCCTGGGAGTGCCTGATTTTCGGTATAAATTTATGTTGTGAGAGGTGTATAATTATAAAAAGGGACCATACTACCTATTAATCCATTTTTTGTCCAATATGGTAAGCTCTGCTTCAGTACTTCTAACGCTGAGAAGTGTTACATAGGATCAAGCGTATGTATCATAACTGTTGTGTAGTTATTTTTTGTATTATGTCAATCTATGTTCATACTTAATTTCATTTAAATCTATTCAAAATTTCTGGAAATAACTGAACAAAAATCAAAATTATGCTAATTTTGAACACTAATGTTGTTTTATAAATCTTTCACGTAAAAATGAAAATAATATAATTGTTTTTGGACATCTTTGGTTCTGAAATGGCAGCAATGATTTGCCATAAGAAATCACATTATATACTTTTAATCAAACCATCACAAATAAATTCATATATATTCGAATTCGTTGATGATGTCCGTTTGTTGTCACTGCTTTCAGAAACGAGAAGATTTAATGAGGATTTAGACAGCTCATATAAGTGCCTCACATCGACAATCAGGCTGATTGATGGGAGCTCACAGTGTTTTCATCCATATGACATGCAAATACAAGGTAGTTACCCTTAAAAGTCTTTCTTGAAGGCAATATCCTCTCTTCATTACCTGTCGGTTAGTTGTTTGTTGTACTCATAAATGGAACCAATGTACAGCAAATAACTTTTCCAGTAACTTGGTGACATTTGCAGTTAAATCTAATGAATAGAATGAAACCAAATTTCGGAAGATATAGGCAGATGAATTTCGCAAAAATAAAGAAATAAATAAAAATAGCATCAATAGTTGTCGATAGAAAAGCACTGCTGTCATGTATGTACTATAAAATTTGCATTATTTAGGTACATAAGGTAGTTAACTGCCAATATTTTTCCAATTGACTGGCCGTTTTGTTCCCTGGATATCCCCCCACGGGACTTTTAGATGAGGGAATACTTTAAATCCGTTGTGTATGCTGGGGACGGTACAAACCAGCGTTCTTTGAAAGAGAACATAAGATGGGCTGTTACAAACATGCGAAGTGACAGTTGCTCGCATCAGTAGAGAACACAATACACTGGGAAGGTTAGAACAAAATTGGTGTACATGATCCAGGCAACCTTAATATTAATTAATAAAAAATATTTTCCGTGATACTGTATGGGTATTTTTTTTATTCGAACATTAATGAAATTGTGCATAATCCTTTTTCTATTGCTTCATTATAATTATTGACCCATTCTCGGTTCCGACAGAGCTAAAAGCACTCCTATCGGCGACTTTTGGTACTAATTTTTTTTTCTACTTTTTTTGCGGAATTCATCTCTCCGTGCTTTCTGCAGCGTGTTTATAAATTTGGTTTCATTATGTCAAATAGTTTTAGCTTCAAATGCAACCAAACAGGGAGTTATATATATGGTTCATCTGACAGATACCATCTTATCAATTTGACATTTATTTCAACAATATTCAAAAAATTTTAGAATAATTGAGTTGCCACAGCAACGGCAGATATGTAGCAGATTCAGCGTTACACAAATTGCAGCACGGATGATCTTTGTCCCCACAATTTAAAACAAATATACAAGTGTGGCATCTAGAGGGTTGGCACCCTCTCGTAGTGATTAAGGGAACGATGCTACCCACTCCCGTCATAAGCATGGAACAATTCGATTATTGATACTGTTTATTTAGTTATTGGTATTTTTTTTAAAGAAAGAGAACACTGAAGACACATAATAATCAGATAAAAAATTTTAATTCATAGAGATTTTAACTGTCTTGAATTTCAAGTTAATAAACACTTAAAAACGAAATAAATATTCTAGACAGTCCTTATCAATTGGGAGCAATTACATCCTTATCCACGTGCAACTAATTGAAATTATTTATGAGCAAGAATAACTTTTTTACGAGTTTCGGATGCATGTTGACAATGAATTCTCGTTTTTAAAACAAAAAGAACTCAAGACATGGTCCTTTTTGTAACAACATGCTAAAGAAAAATGCTTTTATTATGTAAGTTTATGTAATTAAAATATCGATTAAGAATAAATATTTGCAAAAAACTGATTTCTAATCAGAGATTATTTCTTGTTCCAAGATGCGCGCGCATCGTGAGTTCGCAGAATATAATTTAATTATTCTGCGAACTCATCAATAAAACAGGCAATATCTGTCATACACGCACAAGAATAGTATTTTATAATCAGTTAATTTTTGAATATATGGATGCTCAAATAATGTATTTTTTGAATACATTGGTTTTCAGTACTTTGGTCATTATGAAATAAATATATTTTGTAAGTGTGATAAACCTCACGGGCCAGAAAAATGTTCAAGGCGGGCCGCGGGTTGGCCACCCCTGCTTCAATATAAAACTCGTGTGATTTTCTTCATTATATGTGTTAGTTTTCGATTTTTTTTAATTTGGATCACAAGATAGTTATTTCATGAAAAAGGTTTCAAATCTAAATAATAATAAAAAAATAAACTTTAAATACTATTTTAACATAACTTTTTAAGGGGATACGTGTACTAAAAAGTTAAGTGACGAACGCTACATTTTGCTCAGGTATAATTGCCCGAAAAACCTCATTGTACAAAGTACATTTTTAATATATCCAAAAGTACAAGCGAAGAAAAGGCATCATTGAAATAAATAAGTTTTCATTTAACATGAAGACACGTGTATTCCAGGTCACTCCACTCTCGTGTTTGTTTAGTTCAGATCTGTTGCCTTGAACTTGGAGAGAAAGGAGGAAAAAAAATATTACGAATGAAAAGTTCCGGGTTTTCCTTTGATCGAAAGATGTTTAATAAGCCTTTCATTTCTACGATGCATTTTTAATTACGTGATTTTTAAGCCTCAATTCATTCTACTATTGGTCACTGCAACTATTTTTACATGTAGTGATAAAAATAAAAAGAACGGATGTTAGAAAAAGGAAGACTAAACTTTAAATATGAATTTTCAAAAGAATTCTTTTTTTTTTTTCTTATAGAAAATAACTGGCGTACCGATTACAGAGTACTAATGGGGATAAACCCCTTAACCTCATCTTAATTCATATATATATTTACAATTTTAATTGGCTGCTTAATGTTAGTATAAGATAGATAAAATTTCAAAAATATAATATATGGTACTCTTATTTTAATTTTTTAAGTTAAAATTCGGTACAATTAGGGACCAGTTGTCGATGCCATAAAAATATTAAAGAATTATATAAATATTGTTATATGCTGAACTATAGAAAATAACGTAACCAGTTTTACAAAGCAAGCTTAGTACAAATGGTAAAGGCAATTTTATAATGATTTAAGAGGCACAAGTTTTTTTTTTTTTTTTTTGCTTTTTTCCAAAACTGTTCTTGTAAAAAACGCTTGTCTGCATACTAACTCCGTATATGATTGTGTATTATAAATGTTTAAAAGGAAGATTTAAAGTATAATACTATAATTGGACTTTATCTTTTTCACACATCTTTATGTGCTTAAAAACCATCTACATCCTTAACTGAATGTTTGTTATAATGTCACTACTTAAGTGGTAATTTCATATTTTTCAGTTTAACTTTATTCTTCGTTCTGACCTGTTTACTTAATACTAAAGAAGCCCATTAAAAATGAAATTTACGAATTCAGAAAAAGCAATCAAGAATTGATTTTTGACAATCGGAGGAAAAAAAACGCATGCTTTTTTCCCCCACTTTCTTTTAAAACAAGTTAATCTTTGCTTCTGACACTCAGAACGATTTAACAGAGCTTGACACCTGGCAATGCATTAGGGCTGAGATTCAATCCACTGGCGGAATTGTTGTAGACACCGTTTCAAAAAAAGGAGCCTCAACGGCGCCCGCGGCATTCAGCAGTGTACATCGTTAGTCAGGCAGCTTGGTGGGAGCTCCCCCTTCCCCATAAGATACGCAAATGCGGAGCGGTTCCCCTAAATGCCCCCTTCAGGGAGTAGCGGTCAATAGATATTATCACAACAGAAACTGCCCCTTTTATCTCCCTCCATGATACCCATCCCGTGCTGCAGGTTACTGAGTTCGAGTCACAAGATTTTCCCCAATTTTGGTAATAAATTCATACTTTAAGATGTTTGATAAAAACATTTGCTCAGGGGTCACTGTGGCACTAAAATTTCTGAAACTAAACATCGATTTTCTAAAACTGTACATAAAACGAATTAGTACCCTGCCTCTCCAGCAATACAAAAATGCTGAAGTATATACTTAAATCCCATCTTTTATTGAATCATTGTTTTAATAATGCTGCTAAGATTAAAGGATAAATATTATTTAAAAAGCTAATCCCAAACTAGTAACTTGGAAGGAAAATCAGAAGAAACAGTAAGAAAAGAAACACCAAATTAAAAAAAAAGAATAAATTTATTGACACTTGAATATTAAAATACAAGTTGTATACAAATACAAAGCAAAACCTCATTTTTCATCTTAACATACTTGTAAATCTTGTTCTGGAAATAAAGATAATGATGATAAAAGCTCCAATGTATAAGCCCTGGAGATACTATGTTGCTTATTAGAAAAACATAGTTTCCCGAGAGCTTGAACACTGAACCTCATTTAAGATTCGAAAACATCCTATAAAGAAAAAAAATGATTAGTAACTACAAAATTACATTTAAAAATATATTTATTGAAGAAACATAATTATTATAAATACTTTTACTACTGAACCCATATGAAAAGGAACCCCCTTCAGTTATCTCAAAAAAGATTCTTTGATTTAATTTACCAATTTTACCTATTAGTAAAGCATAGAAATTGCCTTCTTGTTCTAGGTAAATCAGAAAATAAAATTAACTTTCAATTTTAAAATTGTCGAATCAATAATATATACAATACATAAGCTGTCTTTAACTAAATTAGGACAATTTTTATTTCTTATTAATATAATAGATCAATATATTATATGCCTTTAAGACACTTTTGATGTATTCTATATGCATGTTTTTTTTTAAATTAGAAAGTGCCATGAGCTACTTAGCAAGCTACTCTTTCTTTTATCTCCCTACATGCACAATATAAAGATAGGCAACTGTATTGAGATTTTTAATGCCACATGTATTTATACTACTAATAAAATGAAAAACTTAATTATTCTAAACTATGCTTCAGAACAAAGAATGAAAATTTATTCTGTTAGAACTAGTACAACAGAATTTTATAGCACTATAGTTATTTTAACTTGAAAAATCAAAACTAATATTTTAATCCTCCAGGACTCAATTTAAAAATATTTCTTATATTAAAAGTAGACTCACTAATTTATTTATTTTTTTATTTCAGTCTTCTTTGTCAGCCTACTGGTATTTCTAGTCACTACAAAACAGCTGGCATTCATCTATTTTCGCTTGGTTTCCCTTGGGATCATCATCTATGCATATGATTTGAATGCAAAATTTGTAAGATCAAATACTACTAGAATAAAAGATGGACAAGTTATAATATTGATGGAAACAATAGATCATTTCAAGTTATTTGCATTATCAATTATATTTTCAGTTATTAACACATGGAATATAATTCCTCATGTTGCTACAGTGACACTGTTTTTTGTACCAATACTAACTTGTGCAATACCATTACCATTAGAACTGATAAAAATTTCACCAATGTTATTTGCTTTTACATGCACTCTATTACTAGGTTACAGTATTTATTTTAATGGATGGGACATGTGTGAATTAGTTTATGATTGTATGTTATGGTGCAGGAATACGATGGAAGATTATGGCTTTTTAGAAATGATTGAGATTCACTGTTTTAATCTGCATATACCTCAAGTTTTTAGAGCTTATTGGATAATAAGAGTATTAAAATATATTATTTCCTATAATAGCAATTTAGAATATCTAACACTATATAATGTAACCAGAGGAATTATGACAGATTCATGTGAAAATATAATAGCATTAACAGGATTATCATGCATAATTTCTACAATAAGCCAGGTAATTGGGAACTGCATACAGACTATTCTTGAAACTAATGGTTCTAAAAGAGATATAGGGCCAATATGTGGATGTCTTTTCTTCTTATTTACTCTTCAAACGGGAATACAAGATTCCAATCCAGAGACAAAATATACACTTATCTATCGAAATTTTATACTTAATCTTGCAGCACTATTGCATTTTTTACAATATATTGCAAAGCCAACCCTGCATTCTCTTGGAGCATCAAATAATCCATCAACTGAAAAACATCTCAAGACATTAGCAATGATCTCACTTCCTATTATAATACCAATTGTGATTCTTTATCACGAGTGGAATACTGATAATGATAATATTTGGTTAACAGCTGTAACATGCTATATGGCAGAAATTCTTGTAAAAACTACAGTTACCATTTTAATTTATTCCCTTCTTATAATTGATACACATAAAAACTGCTTGTGGGAAAGTCTTGATGATTACATATTTTATCTAAAATTTGGTTCAAGAATTGCTGAATTTTTAATAGGAATTAATTTACTTCTTAACAGTTTATGGATATTTATTTTTAAAAAGGCAACCATGGTAAGAGCACTTATGACATCCTTACATGCATACTTTAACATTTGGATTCCAGGTTCAGATGGCTGGCAGTCTTTCCAAATGCGAAATTCAGCAGTAGAAAAAATCAAGTCCTTGCCAATAGCTACAAAAGAGCAACTAAATTGGAAGAAAGATGTCTGTGCAATATGTTACCAATCTCTCAATGCAGCTCGAATTACAAGCTGCAATCACTTTTATCATGGGATTTGTCTCCGCAAATGGCTTAATGTACAAGACACATGCCCACTCTGCCATAAAAAGCTTTTCAATAACTAGAAAATTCATTATTAAAACATATTGTTTTCCATGTAAGTTAAACATATTAAGGTACATGAAAACTGTGATATTCATTTATATTTCATAAGAAGTCATCAGGACAACTTTCAAGAAGGCAACACTTAACTTATTATAACTTGTATAATTTTTGAAATGTAATTTTATTACTGTAAATAAAATTTATTGATTTTTCTATAGATAGTTTAGACCCTTTCTTTTAAATACTGCTTATATTCTTAATCTAGTTGATTAAGATTAATATATGGTTCAAGTTAAAAATAAAAAAAAAAAATTAACATATCACTTTAAATTTCTCAAGGCAAAATAAAATTACACAAAACATTTGAAAAAAAAAAATATATATATTTTTCATATTTTATCAAATTTTTTTAAATTACAAAAATTTTCTTTAATAACATACCCAAAGAAAAAAAATTTCTATCACAACTGCATTTATAACCAGCAATAAAATTTAAAGATTTTTTTTACATAAATCAGTCATTCACTACTAAACAACTCGAAAGCAGATTTAAATTTAAATTTTTCATTAGCATTGCAATGCCAAAAACTTCACCTTCTTTTAATATAACTAATGAAAAAAGTACTGCATTTGATGGTTGCTTAGTAAGATCTCAATGATTAAGCTCAGGGGAAAAAATGCTGTACAAATAAACAACATAATTTCTCATGAGCTTTGTCATTGAATCCTATTTCATTCCAAAACACTAAGTCAATGCCTGTCCAAGAATAAACCTTAATATATAAAGCTCTTGCATAAAAAAACTGGAGATCTATCATTTTAAGAAAATTTTTTATCTTCAGATATTTATTATGAAATTTCTGATATGGCATTCAGGTACACTAAAATATATATCCTTACCTCTTTATCAACAGTTGAAGATGCATTAGAGGCAACAATGTATAAGCTCTCAAGATAAAATGTTTAGTTTAACTATCAACATAGTTTCTCAAGAGCTTTAACATTCGATCCTCAATATTGATTATTAATAGCTTCAATAAAAACAGGACAATCTATAACTTTTACAAGTAATCTTCTGTAATCAAAACTTTGCTTTTCCTAGATTGCATACAACTGAGATACATTTTACAGAATATACTTTATGTTAAAACTACAATTAACTTTGAAATAGAAACTTGTGTTTAAATGTTACATTAATTATTATTTGATTAACTAAATTTTTATTTATTAAGATCAACTATACCAACTTTAAGTTTTAATGAAAAATCGGAAAGAAAAATTTATATAAAATATATTTAGATAAGCTACAACATAAACATGCATTACTAAAATTACAAAATGAAAAAATAAATACTTACATAATTAGACCAATTTAATAAGCTTCATGGATCTTAGCTAATTTTACTTAATATTATTTAAGTTTTTTTTAAAGTTTTAAACAATTTCAGGAAAAATGTTTTATACAAAAAAAATAACACTGCAGAAAATCAATTAATACTCAACTTGGTTTAACATGAAAAATACTTGTTTCTCATTCATTCTTGAGAAAATCGTCATTCCAATTCTAAATAATGCGAAAATACTCGCTCGAAACTCGGAAAATTAAATACAAAGTGAGCTGCATGCCTTCCGAACTTGTTGCAATTAATAATGAAATAATAAAAAGCGAGATCCTTTCAATAAAGTTTATTATTGGTGAAAACTTTTCTGCAATTTATAACAAAGCTATAGAAGAAATGGAACAAAAGTTAACTTAGAACTATCTTGACCCCTAATAACCTCAACTTCTTAAAGGCGGGAAAATTGAATTTATCTCTCCACGATAATCGATGCTCTCAATTGAAAAGGCATTATATGGATACCGTGCAACAAGTTGTAATTCTAGAAAAATTAGAAAAAATATAATTGTTTAGTTGATATTGTAAGATAGCAAAGCAAAAGAGATAGTTTCTCCACTCATGACTCAACAAGATTTAAACAAGGAGAAAAAATGGTTTGAGAAAATTAAATAAAATTCCATTAATTCTACATAAATAACATCGAAATGCATAAATATACATCAATAAAATTTTTCATGTGCTTTAAATTTCATTGCAAAAGATCGATTGTAACAGTTTCAGCATCCTTTATCATAAATTTTTGGAGACAAAGAAATTTTGTTCTTTTAAAAGGTTTTAAGATCGGTTTATTCAAAACAATTTATCATTTCGAAACTTCTCTTAAAATAAATTTAAATAGAATAAAATAAAGAATTTATTAAAAATAGCGTAGAATACTGAACTGCGTTTAATCGAGATGTCCTGATGAAAACAATCAATACTAGAAACAATACTCCTGGAACAACAACACAAAAAAAAAGAGAGAAAAAAAATATATATTTACTGAAATAAACAAAGATTAAAAGATACCACTCAATCCACTTAAAAGATCAAATGAGAGATCCATAGGTTCCTAATCCTAAATGATGAGGAATAGAGAAGCAAGAGATCCAAGGTAAAATAAAATGGACGACGCTAGGATGAAGATGCCGCATACCCTAATACGCAGGATCTAACAAAGAAGTTCCGCCATAAGGACAACTTACAGTTATAACTTTTTAATTTAACTGAATTTATATTGTGCAAATCTTAAACTAGATATTACATATACGCGGAGTCAGTTTCCTATAGATATCAATGGAGAAATACATTCATCCATCCTATTATAACCAGTTTCAATAAATATCTCATCAGATTGACCGGGAAGACAGAGTGAGGCTACTTCCTCCCGCAACGGATATACGTCAAATCTAATCCACACCCACGAAGAATACGATAACGATTAAATAAGCTACGGGGCGGCTCTTCTTTCTGAATGGACTCGGAAGGCTAAGTCAGAAGAGAAAAAGTTCAAAATTAAAAAAATAATAATAATAAGGGAAGGCATTAAATACACTGAAATAAGTGTTTTTTAAAATATTTTAAACATATCACTTAAAATCTTTACACACGTGTTTAAAAATTTTATTCATGTTTCGACTATTTTATGTAATAACCTTACTTCACATTTTTCACATGATTCGGATGAATCGCAATTAAAAATAGCAAAGTGCATACTGAACAGAACATTTTATTTTGAATAAAACCTAAAATTTAGACACTGATAAGTGTGTTACGTGTCTTAGGGTCGTTTCTTAGAATTGATATAAGCTCTAGTGCGAGAAAAAATGAATTGAAAAGAGTCTTGGTAATATCAGGCAAGTGGAAAATAGGCAAAAACACTTTTTCATGTACATTTATTAATATTTTTAATTAAATAAACAACAATATTTTATGTTATATTTTCTTTTTACAGTGTATATGAATATAAATATGTACTTACTCAGCTGTCGCAGAAAGTATGCCATTAAAATGCTTTGATAAACATTTTTTACATTCATTTTTATCACAAATTAGTTGAATTATATAAAACGAAACATAATTGTTGCTACATTATTTATGAAAAGCCGCTTACCGAACACAGTTGATTGTGAGGAAAGCTAGAGCATTATGATTGCAATATTATTCAGAATATTTCCTTTGCCTTGGATATTTTTAAATGAAATACATTTACACATTAATTTTATTTTATTTTTCAAATTCTAAAAACATTAAAAACTCATATTTATATTAAAATATTTTTCAGAAGAAATAAAAGAATTAAAACAAAGAATGACAAGTGTGCAAGACAACAATTGAAATCTCTACTCTTCACAAATGAATTCAGGTTTACATTGATAGTGTATCTGGTACTCTTTAAGTTAAGCAGAATACATGAGATAAAACCCGTCCAACGTGTATGAAAAAAAAACAGTTTTACGGGAGAATCATAGTTTAAACTGATCACACTATTTTTCGCCGGAAAAATTCTGCATGCTCAAAAATATTAAGACAAAGTCTTTGATTTATATATAGTACTGTAAGCTTATATTGATAATCTTGAGATCTCATAAACTAAAGGTGATTGACAAATAAGTGATTAAGCCAACAAGTGAATGAGCAGATCAACCCAAACTACTGATCTAAATCAAATTTGAACAAATTTTAGAAACCTTTGCTTATTTTTTCTTTTCGAAAATCTTTAAATTAATTAGAAAAAGTGTTACTCCATGAACATACATTTCTTTCTACTCAGAATTCACAACTTTCTATTTAAGGAAAAAGGGGGTGCCATGAGTGAATTAAATCCCAGAAAAGAAAATATTTCTTTAAAAAAAAATAAATTATTTTTTTTTTAACTTTAATTAATTCTTTTTTTTTTTTAAAGTGGCTTTCTTCAAAGAACATATTTATTGTAAATTATTGTAAAGTAAATATAATACGAAATGCTATAAATACTCTACAGCTTATATTTCCTCCAATCTCCGTATAATTTCGAATAGAACACATACACACTCACACATACAGACAAAACATGACGCACACACTCATAAAACAGGTTATACCTTGCATTTTGTAAGCTATACTCAAATACGAACAATAATAGATATACAACATTATATTTTTAAAAAAATCACAACCAGGTTTGTCAAAATGCAACGAAATCTGTTCACAGAAAAGCGTATAATGGCAAAATTTTCATCAATAAAACAAATATTGTAAATGAAACATTAAAAAGAAAAATTTAAATATTCATAAGAAATAAATATTTGCCGGATTGAAAAAAATGCATGTGATATCATCAGCACGACGGCATTGGATGAAAGAAAACCTTCAAAAAATCACCATTGAGTAACACTGGCATTTTAAAGATACTATACAGCAAACAAATGATACTGAAAATTTTCTTTTAAGTGGATAAATATATATAAAAAAAAAAAGATTGATACGTATTCAATTAGGAAATACAATTATATGAATATTTTCAGAGTGTTAAATATATTATATCAGAATATAGTGCTGATTACAGAACTAAATATCGACAGAAAACAACTACTACTCTCACAAGATTAAGGATGAAGTACCACAAAAATATGAAAATTTCTGCTGATGGCGTTAGAAAATACTAAAAATGTGGCAACTGCCCTGATGTCGACTTTACTCCTCATCATGTCTTTGATTGCCCAGCTGTTGCAGCCGCCATGCATTGTCTGGTCCATCTCTCGGAAGAAGATTTATAATCCGAGATGACAATCAACATAGCCAATATTATTCGAGAACACCACGATATTTGATTTTCTTGTACTCTTCAAGAATACGACAACAACTAGATAGTGATGGATGGATGCTATTTTTCACCTAATACTTTTTTTTTTCTAGTAGTAAAAGTTGTTTAAAAGTTTTTTTTTTTTGTTTTTTTTTAATCTAGCAGCATTAAAGTAGATTTTAAAGAAGAGTTTTAAATAAAAAGGATCTTACCATGAACAAACCAATGACATCTTATTAATCCTCATCTTTGGTGACTGAGATAATTACTGTGAGCATTAACGGGCATTAGAGGTCATCAATAGGAAAGAGCTTTGAATGTTTATGTTCTACTTCAGTGAAAATAGTTTTATCTTTTCAAAAACCGCAAATAATAAAGTGAAATTTTCAACTATATTATATGATTAGTTTTTCACTATAATTTTGAGGAATGACGATAATTATAGGGATATAAATGCAAAAAAAAGGTATAGGTAATGTGAAATTATAATGTTACAAGCATTTCTTCAGAAATTCCTTCATTTAAAATACCTTAGAATTTTATTATGGGATTTTATCGCTTGTTTTGTGGGTAATTTTTCTTATGATCAGCGTCTTTTCGTTCTTTTGGCAAGATGAAGGAGGTATGAATCATGCTTTCTACTCGTCAGGATTTCTGTGCTCGAAATAATAAAAACGTCACTTATATATATAACTATATATAATTACAATCATTCGTAGAAAAAATAGACAAACAAACAAATTTTCACAGATGGTTTTAAAGCTCCTTTTTTTATTCTTTTGATTTATTCTTACATAATTTAATAAAAAAAATAATTTTTTTATTTATCTTTACTATTTTACTGTACAGAAGAAACTGTATTTCAAATAGCAAAACAGTTTAGTTTTATTTTAGAACAATTCTTTATCATGGTTTGTTAAATATAATATAATTTTCGAAATTATTTCCCTATTTTGAGAACTTGGCATTTATTTAAAGCCTTTGTATTTTATATTTACAAGAACAAGGAATATCTCAAGCTATGCCTGCCGAAAGATAAAAATATTTAGGTTAGGATGGAAAAATACACTGGAATGCCTTAAAAGATAGATTTGCATATGGATAGGGAAATGCTAGCGAAGTAAGATAATTTCAAAATGTAAGCACCATTGTTTGATTTGAGAAATATATGAAAAATTGTATTACAGGTGGATTTGAGTTTTTTAAAAAAAATTAAATACTCAATGAGTGTAAGAACAATAAGAAGAACAACTAAAAAAGCTGTATAGCAGACCAAAAACAGGATGTATCTCTCTGTGAAAAATACAAATTTTAAGGTTAAAATACACTAGCTCACAAGGAAGTTTGTACAAAAGATATATTTCCTGATAAATCAAATTTTCATGTGAACTTTGTCTTGATTTTATTTCTCATAATAATGATGCTTCAAAGATGTATTAGTATATAGGTTTTTAGTAATAAACTAACCTCTTAAAAAAGTATAATTTTTTGTATAATTTTTAAGTAGTTAGTATAATTGGTCGTAAAACGTGAAAAAGGAAGTAAAACGAGTTATTGCATGGTGACTGATTGTGTAGAAGAAATCTTGATTTGTAAAGGTGAAATGATTAGTCAGTTGCATATAGAGTTATTAGGATCATGAATTTGTAAAAAAAATCGGTGACAAAACATGGGTGATCTTATACCATAATGCATAATTCAGCACTGTAATGCATAAGTTTTTGTACAACAAATTTTATTTTATAATTATGTTTACAGATTTATTGTCTCTTATCCACAATCTTTTTTTTTTCGTTTGTTTGTATAGTTGTATAGGCGAGGGAATTCATCCATCCCATTCGACGCTTTTTAATTAAAATAAATATAATTAACAAATTAATCCATATAAAAGAGGAACACGTTAACAAACAACGGCTGAATTCCAGTTGAAAAACTAGAGTTATTTTCTAGAAACTCGGTAGCCTTAAAGTCAAAAACAGAGACAAATAAATAAAATCGCTTAAAAAGGATACAGAAATTAGGGGAAATAAAAATACCAAAATTTACTTCAAAGTTTTATTCAATTTTTATACAGTTGTTCATGAAAATTATCTCCGTTCTTTGAGTCATTATCAAAATTATCTCTGTTTTCTAAAGAGAGAAAATTTGCGTTATTTGATTTAGTCTTTGCAGAGTTTATTGCTACTTCTGCAATTCTTAAATTATATATGTTTTCATATTATTTCTTGAACGTAAATTTTTTAAACAAAATTTAAAGAATGCTATTAAAGATTAACAGTCAACTTCAGTAAAAGCATAAAAGTTCTTTTCTAAGTAAGAAAAATATTAATGGATTCTGAAATTTTTGAATTTTCCTGACTTTTTTATTTTTATTTTATGCATTACCTTACTACAGTTTATCATTTATTTTTTTTAAATAATTAGTAAGGGGTTTCTCAATAGAAAAGTACTCTCATAGCATTAATTAAAAATAACAAATTTTTAAATTAATTAATAAAAGGTAAACATAATATCAACCAAATTTATAAGATTTAAGGTATTCAGCTATATAGTTATTAAGCACAAAATTTCATATAATTTTTCAATTTTTAAGAGCTAATTAATTACTTTAAACAATTCTTGAACTTTATTCATATTTTAAACTAAATATTTCAAAATTAATAGATATATTTTGTAGATTATATAATATACTTACTGAAAAAAAAAATTAAAATTTCAAGGTAATCGATTATTTTTATCAACTTCCACTGGATGGCGCCACATATTATAATTGTAACTTGAATTCTCAAGTTATTTATGTGCTATTTTAGGTTATAACTTGAAATTCCGCATGAAGTCTACACATATTTTCTCTATTTTCATAATTTAATTTCCATATTTTGACTCTTTGTAAAAAATGTTTTGAGAGTGCTCTACAAATTTTAGTTCTCTTTGTCTCAATTTGTAATGCACAGTTGTGTAGAAAATAATAAAAAAATGTTCAATATATGGCAATATATTTTACATATTTTATATTAATTATATTACAAATATTAATTATATTATTTTTATATTAATATAATTATATTAATTATATTTATATTACATATTTATATTACAATATATTTTATATTTATATATAACAATATAATGTTCAATATATTTTTAGTATTATCCAAAAATCAAGTAATTAACACTGTTTTCATGAAATTAGTAGTAGATTTGATGCTAGTAAGATCGTGTAATATCAAAATGTGTGAAAAAATTACTTTTTCCAGCAAAACGAGAATATTTGCTATTATGACTCTCACAAAGATCTTTTAAGACAAAAATTTTCTTTAAAATCTCATCAATAATCCTAATCATGCAATAAAAGTAATTAATAGGATTTTATTCTTTCAAATGTCAAAATTTGTGAAAAAATGACTTTCTTCAGCAAATGACAATATTTGCTATTTTGACTTTCACAGAAAAAAATAGAGACAGAAATTTTAATAAAAAAATAAATAAGTAAAAAATACATGATTTTCTAATGTTCCTTTAAAAAATAATATTGTGATTATTTAATTAATTAATCAATGAACTTAAATTTTAAAACAAAATATATGCTGGAACATTTAATCTGCTATTCAGTTAAACAGAGTTTCTTCTCTTTTTATGTACATCGGCTGGCCCTCGCTTTCCACTTTTGTATTTTTCGAATTTCCCACCAATGGTTAATGCAAGGAGGGCATTGCCTTATGTCAATGCGAGACTTTTATGCAAGGTGTCATAATCGCCATCAAGTCTCCCCGTTTTTGAAAGTAGTGATTGCTACGGATCCTGCCAATCCAACACATTCACAGAAAAATAAAGAATGATCCCTTACTTTTGTCGAAATTTATTTAAATAAATAAATAACTACATTGGCATCACAGCCACTCTTTGTTGAAAATTATTGAAAGACAACGCTACAAAAATTTATTATAAATAGTAAAAAATTTAATAACGGATGAAACAACGTTATTGAAAATTTTTGTTACATAATAAACTAAAAAATTTTTAAATATATAACAGAAAAGTTTTAATATATTTTTTAAGGAAGCAGGGTGGATTGAAATATATTACATGACAATTTAGTAGGATAGAATTATTTAATATTATTAGTGGATTATTAGTGGATAACGCATTTTTGCTCCTGAACATTGCTTCAATAATTTTCAATAGTGAATAACAATGATTTCAAATCAGTCTTTTTTGTTCATGTTTAAACAGATTTCGACAAAAGAAAGTAATTCTCATTCGAAATTCGACGAGAGAGACAGAATCGAAAGTTATACTTCCGAGCTATTGGAATTAAAATCGAACTTCTCCTTCATATAGTTTTTCACACAGTATAAGTCATGATATATATAAACAGGCTTTACAGTAATATAAAACTGTAGCGTGCAGGTTCAGCAATCAGATTGTAACTGGGCGGGGTTGGGTTGAGATACTTGAGGCACAAATTTGAGAACTCGCAGCTTTATTTACATGCACATACACACATCACACACACAATTAGAGACATACAATATTTAACACATTTAAAGGCAGATAATTATAGGTTCGTAGAGGGACTCCACTTTTAAGCCGAAAACCGAAACTCGGATACTCGCAGGGTTCGCGAAATATATTTAATCTCTGGGTGAGAGTCTGTAGGCAGCTAATACACAGGATTGGACTAAATATATTTCCTCTCGAGATGACCAAATAAACGTTTCTCAGCGGGAGAGCAGGTTGCGCAGTACTTCCTCTAGAGTCTCGAGGCTGACGGACCATTTCTTCTCAATGTCACTGGGGGCGCTTTTGCCAACGTGTAGGTTTGGTTTGGTTTGTCGCTCTACTGACATTTTTTGCACTCGAGGTTTAATTAGACCGTAACCTACAGTTTAAAGTGGATTACGAACCACTAACAAACATCTATGACACTGCCATGATTCGAACCTGAAGCCTGTGGTACTGCCAGTGTGTAGGAGGACGTACAGTTACAAAACTAACAAGTTCTTAAATTGAAGAAAACTAAAGAGTTCCTAAGCCTGCGGTGTATTAGAGCTACTGTCAAATTAATACAAAGTCAATTAAGTCAAAGTAATACTTAAGATGTAAGTAGTACAACTTAAGATGTACAAAACCTATCTTACGCGAAATGGAAATTTATCAATCTTATACTTAGCAGCCATTAGCGTACTGAAGATTACCGATAATTGCTTTAATTAAATTTAGGGCTCAGCGGCTTACTTTGACGTTAATTGAGATTGCAGCTTGCAGCTTCACATATGGTTTGCGTATATAATACATATTCGCACTACATTAGCAATATTAGTATTATTATTATTATAATGTGAGAAAGCTAAAACATTGAGGTTATTAGTACGGAAAAGTAATAGGTCTGTTATCGTTAAGTATTCCTTGTTTTACATTTACCAAAATGTGGTATAAGAGAAAAAAATTTAGTAGAATTATATTTATATATTTAATACTACAATATGTCATTTTTTTTTTGTCGCATATAAAAGATATAAAAGCCAAACAATAAAAGTTTTGAAATTCATGAAGATAAAAATTTCAAGTTCAAGAGATATTGTTTGTTAAAAAGATTCGTGAATGAACTATTTTTTCAGCAATTTCTTAATATTAGTAAAGATAAAAAATAACGTATTATCGAAAGTTTTAGGAATTAATCACAAAAATGTGATTGGAATCATATTATATATATGATTCTGAGTAAAAAAGCACGGCGTAATATTTTAGATAACTACGTGCCATTTTGATTTTGTAAACATATTTATTTATTTGTATGAATGTATCTTTTATAATGGATAAGTTTAAATATTATTTTATCTGAACAAAAGTTTTTTCGATTGATATTTTTATGACAAAACGATTAAATTCATTGGTCGATTCACAGATAGAATAACTTAAGGGATTTCGTTATCTAAATGCACAAAACACTAATAAAAAATTATATTAACTAATCATTTTATCCACACTTGAAATTCTGACGTTGCCAGATTATTTTACATGAAAAATGATATATTCACAAACTAACAAATTTTCTAACGTTGAATCCAATAATTAATAATAATATAAAAAATATATTATTGAACATTAAATGAATAATTACAAAAGTGAGAAAGGAATCATATTTGATTCCAGATAGATAAGCATATAGAAAAATACATGCTTTGATCAGCAAAATGCCCTGTTTGGTGAAAGTTTATTTCTACAGGGGACAAATCGATTGCATACCACCAAATCTGTCAAAACAGGCCTATAAAGCTCAACAATTGATTAAGTATCCAAATTTTGTAATCTTCATTTTAGATTAAGAAACTTTTGACAAGTATTGCTATCGCTACCGTGACACAGTAGAAATTGCGTTTGAAGATTAAAATTCCAATCCCATCAAACAAGATTCCAATCTTTGCCTTAAACGTCTGTAGCTGCATTGATCGTATTGATGATTGTATATTTTAAAGAGAAAATGTTGTCTTGAAATTTATGACTCATTTTACAAAATATTAGCACTAAATATTTATTACTATATATTTCGTGCTAACTTAGCATTGAAGTCCGATTTTATTGCTCGAATTGGTTTGGTTTGTCGCTCTACGGTCATTTTGTGCAATTAGACCGGGACTTAGTTTAACGTGGATTCCAAACTACTAACAAACATCCATGCCACCACAAAAGTTTGAACCTGAAGCCTGTAAGTATCAAAGGACAGAGCCTAGAGCTGAATTGCCCCTTTACAGTTTGGAAATAATGTGGATGAGAAGTCTCATTGGGCTCTGTGACGCTCTACGGTCATAGGAGACCGGGACCTACTGCTTAAAGTGGATTCCGAACCACTACAAACAACCATGGCCCCGTCAGGATTCGAACCCGAAATCTGTGGCACTGAACGCCCTCTATTGCTCGAAGTATATTTTTTATGCGTATTATTTTTCAGAAAAATATATGTTTCTTTGTTGTATGCAACAGAACAGGTGGTCTGATGGCCAATTGGCTAGCGTTCTGGTCTTTGGTGCTTCAGGTTCCAATCCTGGCTGTGGCATGTATGTTTGTTAGTGGTTCGGAATCCGGGTCTAATTAGACTAAAGTGTGCGAAAATGATCATAGAGCACCAAACACAAACCAAGGAACAGAACAGTCAATTTTACTGCCTAATTCTTTATATTGTAGGTTGATTAGATGAATGGTAAACTAACGATTTTCTGTTAAACCCAGCCAAGTTACAACAAATTGTTAGAAATTTGAATGTTCTGTAAGTTGCATATTCACTTTTTTTTAATATTATATAGTACATTATGGGCGTTAACAATTTATATTTCAGGTGCGGACAATATAAATGCAAAACTAATAGCTCTTCCAATTCGTGAATTGGTTTAACCAACCCACCCTTTTCTATTCTATTTTTAAATTGCATAAATAAATATTCATAAATTTCACAGAGATAACAATTTAAAAACGTGATCTGTAAATATATATATATATATATATATATTTAATTATTATTATTTTTTTAAACTTAAAATAAAGATAGGCATTTCTAATTACAGTTGCAAAAAATATAGTAAATAATAAAAAATCGATCATAGAATAAATAAAAGAAACATGATGAGATATGACCTTAAATTTATACAAAAAATATTCATAATTGGCTGCTGAGCAATTGAAGATTCGCCTATTAGAATGTTTGACATTAAAACAACTTTTCAATACATAGATATAGATTCAATAGATATTCATTCAATCAGATATGTGTTTTAATCTTTGAAATTAAAACAACTTTTCAATACAAATGTAGCACTTCGGCAAGCAAGCAGATGTGAAACTTTTTTAACTTACTATTTTAGAAACAAGGTCAATATTTAAATATACACTGCATTCAGAGAAATTTCCACACGACTTTAACATGTGGAGTTTTAACAGTTATAAATTTAGAGTGAATATTTGCTACCAGTTGACTTCGAGAAATTCATACTCAACTCTTCAAGACAAAAACATTAAACTAGTATACCAGTATACACTAAACTGAAAATTTATGTGTAAAAAAGCCACATTTAAAGTATTAATAAAGCAATTTTGTAGTTATTTTGTTTCGTTATATCAGCTGTTAACGCAGTGAAAATTTGACTCTGTAATTGATCTCTCTAAGTTTTGCTAACATCCTAACTATCTCAGGATATATTTATAATAAGCAAAATAATAAGCAATTATTATAATAAGCAGTAAGCATTACTATTATAATAAACAATATCCTAACTATCCTCAAGATATTATAATTGCATTATTTATGGAGTTTTATTGATTTCAAGCTGACTTTGTTTTTATATATTTATTTGTAATTTGTACTCCTTATTCTGTGTTTGTAAATTTGTATATATTGTATTTTCGCACAAAATATATGTATTTATACAACTTGTATATTTGTGTAATTTATATAATAGATTTTTTTTTCTTTTTTGATCTACTTCTTCAGTTTTTGTCCTCAATCAATTTATGTGCATTTGTGTTTCATGGTAATCACGTTCGTTGTATGCACTCTGGATTTTGAATCAAATTTTCTTTTTTTTTTATTTTGTGTACTGATTAATTATGATTCTAGTAAATCCACTGTCTACCGTCTTTTTTTTCCTTGGGTTCTTTTATCTATGGTGTTTTCCTATATGCACACATCCACATGCACGCAATATTACAATGTTGTATTCTAACAATATTTCGTGACATCTATCAGTTTTAAGGCTTTTTCTAACCCAGTATGTCAGTGATTCAGTTCCTGTGGGGCGTGGGGCGTGTCCCCTAGGGGACGTGATAACATTAAATGGATAGTGCGATAATATCAGAAAGAAAATATAATAAAAAAATTAATTAATTTACTGAAAGAAAAGCAAAACAAAATACATTCTGTCATAATAATAAAATAAAATACACATAATACACTTATAAATAGGATTGTATCAGTACTGCGCAATGTATTTAATTATTAACTTATCAATATTAAATTAAAAACAAGTTTAATAATTATTAGTGACTCATTTGAGTTTGTCTTACACAGCGAAGTTTTTCGAAATAAGGTTTAATAATAGAAATAGACACTTAGTTCTTTTTCTATATATAGCTGAGATCTATATTTTGTCTTCTAAGTAGCCACTGTAGAAATTCTCGTTTGGAAATGTAGAATGTTAAAATGGAAATAATATAAGAAATGCTTTTGTTGTCAGGGCAGAGAACTCATTATCCACCTTTGTTCAAAATTCAAAGAGTAATTTGTTCCGAAATTGTCTTTTGATTTCGACACTTCTCGCTAAGTCTATGAATGTTTTTTCTTCGGTAATTGAGAGACCTTCATGAGTGAATATTCTGAAAAGAATCCTAAACCACTTGTAACTTACTATCAAGTTGTCATTAGCAATAAAATACTTTATAAAATTTTTTGCCAGCATGGCTAAATGATTTTTAATGGTTACAAAAACTACTTCCACATGTTGTTCTTCAGACTTTTAAGTTTTAACACATTCATCAACATCTGCAAACACTTCGTTTCTTTCTTTCCTTTTTTTTTTTTAATTTTTTTTTTAATTTGCTTTAAATTGCTATTCTACAATTCTAATTTTCTACTAAAAAGCATTAACTTTATCACTCGTATTCAACATATGTGTATTTACTCCAATGAAGTTGAAGGTTCAAGTTATTTAATTTCTCGAATATGTCGCTCAATTTCATCACAAATAAACCATTTTGGTTTCCCGTCAGTTTTCTTCTTCTAGGAAAATGACGAATTCATTTTTTAATTTGTAAACGTGTTGCAAAAATTTCCCACATGATAACCATCTTGGCTCTCAATAAAATGTAGTGCATCCATGTTTTTATAAAATGCAAAAAAGATTCTTGAATTTATTGTTCTCGTATTTATATAATTTACTATTATTACAAACATTTTTAACTCAATATTCAGACCCGGACTCATTTCGTTGAAAGTCAGAGCTTTTCAGTGTATCATGAAATGTGTTCAAACACACACAAGTGCTTGTATGCCTTGGAATCCTCCAGTCATCGAATGAGCATCATTGGTGCATATTCCGACGCAATTTTTCCATTGTATGTTAACATCGTTTTTTAAAAATAATTTAGAATAACAAATAATGCTAGTACTGTTGCTTTGAGTTCTGTTGGTTTGCGGAAAGGTAGTTTTTGTACTGCTGACATACTCTCACAAAATCGAACATAGGTAACGAAATGAACATCTTTATTGGTATCTGTTGTCTCATTAAGCTGAATTGAAAACAATTTATCACACCACTTCCCGAAAAGCTGATGCTGTATAACTTCAGCTATATCATCAATTCGGCAGGCAACAGTATTATTTGATAGAGGTATGGACTCTAAGTGTTTGGTAAGGTATCTCCAAATATTTCTACAATCTCTATTGCAGCTGGCAAAACACGATCTTTACCACTGCTGTGAGGCTTTCTACATCTGGCTATTTTATATGAAACTTTGTAAGAGGAAAATAAAGCTTTTTAATTCACAGACTAAGTTCTTAAAAATTTTTTTTTTTTTTTTGCTTTTAAAATGATCTTAATCTTAATATTAATTCGATGATTGAAATATTTCCAAATATAGTTTAAGTTTATAAGGTTTCGTGGTGTCTGCTACCAAAAGTTTTGAGCAAATGGCACACAAAGGCCTTTCTTCATTTATTTCAGTACTGGTAAACACAAAATTAAGTATTTTCCTGAATATTCGCTTGATTTTATTTTCGGAACCACGTTCGTCTGTGCACATACTTGTCTAATACTCGCCTACCCTCACTTAAAAATTTAACAGTGATTCGGTATAAATCTATTGCCGTGAATATTTAATACCGTGAATTGCAATTAACATGCAAATTACAACATACACATTAACGATAGATTCGATAATGATAGTAGGATCGGCTCGACTGAGACTGGCTGGAATTGAAGGAGGTGCAACATTTATTCTCTATTGCACCGTGGTCTTATCTACCAAGGTTGTTATGCTGCATAAGTTAGTAATTTCCATTTAATTTGGTGGACTCTCGATGCTCTGCCTTGCATAGTTAAAACTTAAGGCTAAAACTTTATGGCTTCGTACAAAGACTTTTGCCATGATGGGAAAAGAGTTTGGTTAATGTTAATTGTATATCCTATTATTTATCATAATTGATCCATTGAATGCAAAACGGACATCTACCGTTATAAAATTATTATTGGTTGCTTGCTAGTTGATCAGCCTTTACTATTTTAAACGCCATTTGCTACTATTTGTATTCTTGAAGTAATATGTTTATTTTTATTGTAGGTTTACGAAAAATATAGCAATTATAAATATATGATAATTGTATTTAATTTCATAATAAATCTAGGAGCCTAAAATATAAATAAATCAACATTTTTATTTTAAATAAGTGTTAGCAGTATTTATTTCATGTGCATGTAATTTTTTATCCACTTCATCAATCCTCTGTGGGCTTTCGAACCTACTTTGATAAAAAGTGTGGGAATTCTTTTAACTAATCCTTTCCTAATGAAGAATCCTTTTAACAATGTTATTGTGGTTTCTGGGTTATTTTAGAAATAAGGGTATTTGTTAACAAATGATTTGTTTCAATGTATTAGATATCAACACCACAATACTTAATCGTACTTTTAATGAAATTGTTTTTGTTGATTCGCAACATTTGATTTTTATGTTTAAAAATATCATCATGTTGAAGAAATATTTAGTGAAATAATTAATTTAATAGAATAATTTATTATGAGTAACAAAGTTTACTTTTTTACATAAAAATATATATATTCTAATATTTAAGAAATATTTTGGTTAAATCATTGAACTAAAGAAATATTTTGTTTATGTTGATGTTAAGCTAAATATTTTAACCAGAAATTATTAATTATATATAGAAATGAAAACAACAATTTTAAGTAAAAAAAATGCAAATTGAATATATTATTTTGATCCTTTTTATTTTTATTATAAAGACAAATAGCCAAATAATCGGCATTTGTAAAAGTTACATTTACAATAATAATCAGCAATAATAACAAATATTTTTAAGAATACAATGTGTTTTGGGAAAACGTGATAAAAAAGATTAAGGTATTTTGCATAATTGAAAATAATTTAAGATAGGTGGTTAGGATTAGAATAAAATTAGATTGTTATGGATTAATAAGCTAAGAAAATAATTACATATAAACTTCGAATAGAGGATTGAAGACTTTAAATAAACAATCAAACTATTAAAAACTATATGGATTTTAAATTAAAAAAATTCTTAAGAATTAATTAAAACAAAATTGCTAGAAAAAATTCCCTTATGATGAAAATGCTATTCGTTATTTAAAATTTTATTTGACTTCATCCTACGAAAACAGTGTTTAATTCTTTTAATATGAAGTGTAATCTGTGTTAGCAAAAACAGATTTACATATGTTATAATACATAATGTTTCCAATTTAAATAAACAGTTAAAAAGTAGTTAGTTAGTTAGTTATAAAGAAAAAAGTTAAAAAAATATTGCATAACTTTGTAAAGAAGCAACGGGAGGATACTTTACATTTTACATACATTTTACTCATTAATTAATATTTTGTAGCTTAACATTTTAAAGTGAAACTAAAGAAATTCACAGTGGCCTTTTATTTTTCTACTTAAAAATTATTATTATTTTTTTTTACTTAAAAAGAAAAAAACATGAAAAGAAGTTATTCTGTTTCATGTTTATCGTATATTATCATTTCCGGGCGTGCAAGTAGGGTAATGACATATGCAAGGATTTCTATTCATAGATCGTTTTTCAGGGATAGATTGTCCTTGTACTCATGAACCAGATAAAAAAAAGGTTCTTGTTTTATTATTGCTTTAATTCTCTCATCATTAATTTTTTTAAATGATCATGAAACTGAATGGGCATATTAAATATTGTAACATGTAGAAAAAATTATTGGATTAACAATATGTTGCTGTTTTACTTATTAAATTTTTTTTTCTCTTGAATATTATACAGACATAAATCCCTTAAATTTCAAAATTTAAAGTTTCAGATTTACATCACATATTTATAAAACTGAATTATAATCTCTTATTAATCATATAACCATAATTCACACAATTTACAGTTGTAATATTTATCGTATTTTATTACTATAATCAAAATTATAAATCCATATATATGTTCTCAAAAACTGAAATGCAAGGTACAAAATCAGCAATTATTTCCTGTATTAATTCTGGTTTTAAAGCATATTATAATTATAAATAATTGAGCTATGAATAATTGAGCTTTTTTCTCTTGAATATTATACAGATAAACTGCAGACATAAATCCCTTAAATTTCAAAATTTAAAGTTTCAAATTTACATCACATATTTATAAAACTGAATTATAATCTCTTATTAAATCATATAACCATAATTCACACAATTTACAGTTGTAATATTTATCGTATTTTATTACTATAATCAAAATTATAAATCCATATATATGTTCTCAAAAACTGAAATGCAAGGTACAAAATCAGCAGTTATTTCCAGTATTCATTCTGGTTTTAAAGCATATTATAATTATAAATAATTGAGCTATGAACTACTGCTTATTAATTTCATAATTTTATAATCATGATGATCATTATATTGGAATGATTATAAAATTTTATGCAGTATCAAAATGGAAAAAACATATTGAATTGTAGGAAAAAAGTGGATTTTGTATAACATCAGGTGGATTTTATCATATTATCACTAAAACATAATGAAAAAGAACAGAAAAACCACAAAAAATTGTGGTTTGGGAAAGTTATAAATGAAGTACAAGGGGTTATGACGAAACATAGGAAATAGAAACGCATTTTTCAAAACTGGTCTTGCGGTTTTAAATGTGGTTTCCGAAACGACACAAAAAAATAATTTAAACAAAAAATGCCATATAATGCCGCTGTCATTGTAT
This sequence comes from Caerostris darwini, assembly GCA_021605075.1. Classification (NCBI taxonomy): domain Eukaryota; kingdom Metazoa; phylum Arthropoda; class Arachnida; order Araneae; family Araneidae; genus Caerostris; species Caerostris darwini. The sequence continues at coordinate 182,519 of BPLQ01007492.1, forward strand.
TTAAAAAGGAACAGGGAGTGTTTTAGATCGTGGTACGAGAGAATCTATCACGATGCGTGTAGGGCGTTGAGTGGTGCAACTGTGGATGCAGAGGACGAAAACAAAGCACTAGATCAATCAATACCCATCCGTGAAGAGAGATGTATTTTTAGAGCATGTTCTGCAATCCCAGGGATCGAAATCGCATGATTTCATTCCGTATTGGAGGGGAGTAGATTCGCGTGAAAAGGTGCAACCGGTGCGCCTCCTGCAGCATCATACATAATAAATTGCTTACTCCTACTCACTTGCACTAAAATGGCCAGCTTGTTTTCTTTGGCACTATAAATTACTTTCCATATTTAAGTGTCTGCTTAGATTTATTTGATGCGCATTTTGTATTAAATTTGGTCCAGGAATACGTATTTATAATAGGGATCAACTGGTTGAAAGGGTTTTGATATTTATATTAACGAATTTCAATGAAATGTTTTTGCATAAGAAGAAATACCATTTTTAAATTATGATATTAAACATAGGAAGAATGAAGTATCTGCGAATTTGATGATCATGTACCAGTAAACTAAGTTATATTATGCATATATTAAAAATATGCATTATAACTGAAAATGCTAATATTTTACGAATTATATATATACGAATTTGAATTAAATACAAATTTTGTTTATATATTTTTATATAAGTTCGAATACTATTTTTAAATTATAATATTAGACATTGGAAGAAATTGGAGGAAAAAGGAAAGAAGAATCATCTATCCCTGAATTTGATGATCATGTACCAGTAAACTAAATTATATTTTGCACTATTCAGGCTTATATCACAAACATGCATTATTATTGAAAATGCTAATATTTTACGAATTATATATTTACGAATTTGAATTAAATACAAAATTTGTTTGTAAATTTTTGTATAAGTACGAATACTATTTTTAAATTATAATATTAGACATAGGAAGAATCAAGTATCCATGAATTTGATGATCATGTACCAGTAAACTAAATTATATTTTGCATTATTAAGGCATACATTACAAATATGCATTATTACTGAAGATGTTAATATTTTACGAATTATATATTTACGAATACATATTACGAATTTGAATTAAATACAAATTTTGCTTGTAAATTTTTGTATAAGTGCGAATACTATTTTTAAATTATAATATTAGACATAGGAAGAATCAAGTACCCATGAATTTGATGATCATGTACCAGTAAACTAAATTATATTTTGCATTATTAAGGCATACATTACAAATATGCATTATTACTGAAGATGTTAATATTTTACGAATTATATATTTACGAATGCATATTACGAATTTGAATTAAATACAAATTTGTTTGTAAATTTTTGTATAAGTACGAATACTATTTTTAAATTATAATATTAGACATAGGAAGAATCAAGTATCCATGAATTTGATGATCATGTACCAGTAAACTAAATTATATTTTGCATTATTAAGGCATACATTACAAATATGCATTATTACTGAAGATGTTAATATTTTACGAATTATATATTTATGAATACATATTACGAATTTGAATTAAATACAAATTTTGTTTGTAAATTTTTGTATAAGTGCGAATACTATTTTTAAATTATAATATTAGACATAGGAAGAATCAAGTATCCATGAATTTGATGATCATGTACCAGTAAACTAAATTATATTTTGCATTATTAAGGCATACATTACAAATATGCATTATTACTGAAGATGTTAATATTTTACGAATTATATATTTACGAATACATATTACGAATTTGAATTAAATACAAATTTTGTTTGTAAATTTTTGTATAAGTGCGAATACTATTTTTAAAATATAATATTAGACATAGGAAGAATCAAGTATCCATGAATTTGATGATCATGTATCAGTAAACTAAATTATATTTTGCATTATTAAGGCATATATTACAAATATGCATTATTACTGAAGATGTTAATATTTTACGAATTATATATTTACGAATACATATTACGAATTTGAATTAAATACAAATTTTGCTTGTAAATTTTTGTATAAGTACGAATACTATTTTTAAATTATAATATCAGACATAGGAAGAATCAAGTATCCATGAATTTGATGATCATGTATCAGTAAACTAAATTATATTTTGCATTATTAAGGCATATATTACAAATATGCATTATTACTGAAGATGTTAATATTTTACGAATTATATATTTACGAATACATATTACGAATTTGAATTAAATACAAAATTTGTTTGTAAATTTTTGTATAAGTACGAATACTATTTTTAAATTATAATATCAGACATAGGAAGAATCAAGTATCCATGAATTTGATGATCATGTACCAGTAAACTAAATTATATTTTGCATTATTAAGGCATATATTACAAATATGCATTATTACTGAAGATGTTAATATTTTACGAATTATATATTTACGAATACATATTACGAATTTGAATTAAATACAAATTTTGTTTGTAAATTTTTATACAATAACGGGCGCAACGAATTATAGACTTATGTCGATATATACGTTAATAATAATTAATTAATGACGCACGTGGATTATATGACAACGACTTAGTGTACATTAAATTTCGGTCACTAATTAATGACCAGAATTGCATCCATTTTGCTAAAGTTCTGTAAATCTTTAAGAAAAAATAACCCCAAAACAAGCAGATAAAAAAAGTAATACGAAATCCCAAATAAATTATATATAAAATTAAAAAGTCGTACAATATTAAAAAGTATATCTATCTAAGTACATACTTTTATTTTACAAAGACATTTCGTTTGCTAAGAAAATTATTTAAATTAATTTAAATTTATGTATTACTTTATCATGGTGTTTGGGGTTTTTGAAAAGCAGAAGTTATACTTAAAAATATATACATCATTAAGATTGTTTTTAATTTTTTATAAAAATGATTATGCTTTCTGAAAGAATTAAAATGAGAACAATTAGTTAATTAAACATATAGACGTGCTTTTTTCTAAAAGATTCTAACAGTCGCAATTATTAATCATGCATAACAAGAATAATTCAGGTCATCAAAAAATATAAAACACCTTTTTTGATAATTTATGATGTTACTTATGTTTTTTGGGGACGCTCGTTCCATTTATTCAATTGTTTTTCTCTTATCTCCTTTTATTTTTCTGTAAACTCCATTAATTTTGGGGTTTTATTTCGTTAAAATTCAGTGCAGTAAAGTGAAAATTATATATGAAACGAAAGTGTTATTTATAGCCATTCGTGTCTAAAAGGCATTGGTAACAACGTTAAATATTGGTAAGAATCTTTGCAAATTGTTTAGATACCTGATATTTTCGTTAAAAATTTCCGATGTATACGTGCTTTAAGTTAAAGATGCTTTTTGTGAGAAAATGGTACGTACTGCCATTTTTGGGTTGAGCATGTAAAGGACAGTATAAATGATTAAAGTTGTAAAATTCAAAATTAAAAAGTATTTTCATGGTTGGCCTGTGTAATTATTTAAAACAATGAGGGAAATACACTGAGTTGTACATTAAATTAAACTATAGAACACAAATAAATTAAAGTAATAGGTCCGAATTAAAACATTCTGCATGCTGTATTTCAGATTTAAAAAAAGTGCTTCGAATTTATATCACAAATATAGACTTAGTTGAACCCAGAGAACAACAATCTTGGGATCAATTAACAATCTTGCTTATTTCTTTTTGTTAATCAAATCTGTTTCGGGGTTTTCATGACTAAATTTATTGAAAAAAGAGAAAAGTCGAAGAGCAAAGCCCAAAAGTTTTGTTGCTTTTATTTCCAAAAACACTTTGAGTCACTGTAATTACTGGGCTACAAAATCTATGATTTCCAGATGGTGTTTTCCCAGATGATATTGATTTCTGCTAAAGTAGACAATTTTTTTCACAATCAATGACATCTACTTTGGACCATGTTGGCGCCTTTGTTGAGGTAGAAATCGCCATCAAGTCAGTTTTATAAGGCCACAGTGAGTGGGCTTTAAATGTAATATTTTGTCATTAGGTAGCCGATCAATAATAGTCATAAAAATGTTCGGATTCAAGTTTACTTACAAAGAAAGTATTTTTTCCGTCGAAATATTTATAGTTAATGGTTTGTAGTCCGATATTTCCGTCTATAAATCTTGTTTAGGGAAGAAATTTGTTTTATTTCTGATGTCTATCTAGATATTATTTTATTTCTTCTGTACCAATAATCAATTTTGAACTTAAAAATATTTATAATGCATTGAAATTTAAGGCTGCTATTTTAAAATATAAAATTGGTATGAGATTAATTTCTTTATACATTGTACATGTTATGGTACTTCTAAAAATAAAGCCCATTAATTTGAAAATAAAATTCTACTGAAGAAAAATTAAAATTATTCAAATATTTATGCAGATTTCATCTTGTAGTTAAAATTGTTACAGAAAGTTGTAATTGTTTTTCGAAAGTAATTGAAGATATATTTTTACTGGTTTTATATATCTTACTCTTTCTGAGTTTTAAAAATTATATGAAACAGAATTCTTCGAATTTTTTAAAATTGCACATTATGGTCCAAAGAAGTTGTTTATAAACGGAAGCCTTAATATTAATTACTAAGATGTTACTAGAAAAGCATAACTTCTAACAGAAATTTGTCTAATGAAAATATATTTATGGGAGAGATTAAATTAAGAAAATCATTAATTTGGATGACTTCAAATGAGCCACAAAAGTATTCATTCACATTAAAAGTCTTGTAATTATAATTAGTTTAAGTGTTACAAATGCAGAAAACCCTTTTTATCAAACAAAAGCATTAAAATTCTACTTTTATATGACACTTCAAAATTCAACTCTGATGCTATACATAAAAGTTAAATTTAATAAATTAAAAATGCAAGGATATTTGCAAAATCTTGCAAAGTCATACGAAAATATTCAGCTCAAATTGTCATAAACAGATTTCTGAATTAGATAACACAAGTAAAAGTTAATATTAGTAATATCATTAATTTCAAATAATTTTACGTTTTCTATATACAAAATTGATTTTCTGGGTTTTAAAATAGAACTTATTTTAACATAGAACTTAATTTTAAGAAAAAAAATTTACAATTATCTCAAAATCAAACATCATCATATGAACGAATCATATCAAAATTATTTCAAATTTCATGTTCAAATGCATAAAATGTACAAAAGAAATATCAACAATTTAGAAAACTATTTTATAAAGCTGGTGCGTAGAAAGAAAACTCAATGGATCGAAACAAATTTACTCAATCAGATATGAGGTTTAATTCCGAATATAGTTATTTTTCTGGATATGATTTAAGCATTAATGTAGTTTATATAATGCACGAGTTTTTAAGAGAAAAGTTTAGGCTTAGTGAAACTAATTGAAACTGGATCATATCAAATGATTGATTAATAAAGAACTTTATAATTGGAGTACAATGATTTTGAGTGACATATAAAGGTGTTGCATGTTTAAAACGAATGTGAGGAAAATTACGTGGGGAAAATTCAACCTACTTAATTTCTGAAGCTCTGTTGAATGCATATAGTTTATGTAATGGATTGAGTAAGAAAAAAAACCTATAAATTAGAACGATAAGAAAAATTTATTTTCTAATAAGTCAAAGGTTTAAAATATTTAGCAGGCTATATATGTTAATATCTTCAAACTCCATTACAATAAATGATAATACAATGGATGATAAATAAAAACTAACTGAAGCATTTTAAAATCAATTGATATGAAACTGTTTCAGATTTTGATCAAAAGTACTACCGAATTTGTTTTTTAATCTAAAGGTAATCAATACATAAAGAAAAAAACAGAAGAAAATAGCAGAGATGTCACTTTTTTTTTAATTGTTACATTTTTAAATTTTCTAAAACAGTTATCCAATACTTATAATTGATTTGATATTATTTTTTTTTAAATGCAGATATCCTGTTCCTGCGCTTTGAATTTATGAAATTAATTTTTTGGATATAGCATCAGAGCACAATAATAAAATGTCAAATAAAAATAATTTTTCAAATTATACTCTTAAATAAGTTGTGTGTGCAATACTTGTAAAGTAGATGGATATTTGTGTGACTTAATGGTCTTTCCTGTACGAATTTTAAGCAATAAAACTGTTAATTAATATCGTTCATTCTAAAGGTAACTCTTTGGTTAAGATAATATTAAACTACAACGAATGATTCAACTGAGATAAAATTGTATATCATCAAAATTTTGAAACTCTAAATTCATTCAAAAGAAACATGTATATAATTTTATACCTTGATATACAATCAGAGCACTTCCCGTCAGAATAAAGTGACAGATAGTGTGCGCCTGAGAAAATTTGTCTAATTGTAATGGATGACAGTGTGATATAACACTGGTGAATAACCATCAGGCTATATGTATTCTCAACTAGCTATCTGAATACTACGAAAATTCTCATTAACTTCCAAAAATTAAGGAGAAAAATTACGAATACATGTCCAAAAATCCACGGAAAACTCAAAAATAGATGTATGTAAAAAGTTATACAGCATCAAAATATGATATGCAAATTAGTGGAGTTTCTGTTGTTTAATGTCATTGGCCAAACAGGCTTACATGACCAGGCATTTTTCTGATTTTTCCTTAATTTTTGGGAATCAGTATATATTAAATAAGAAAATCAGTAATTCCGCTAGTAGAAAGTAGTTTTTAGGTAGTGAAGAAAGTTAGTGGCAATCAATATTAATACTTTAAATTATAGCCATTAAACTAAATGTCAAATACTTACAATTCCCATGAGAAGATAATTCATTTAGAATTATTTACTATTAACTATTAAAGGATACTATTATATTTTTATGTGATCCAGCTTCACCGCAATATATTGAGACATTTGCCATCATGTAAAAAAAAAACATTTTATAAAAATTCAGTCAAGCGATATTTTCATCAAAGATGTTTCTAATTTATGTACATGAACTTAAATTTATATATTTTGATTTTAATCAGCTTAAAAAATAAATTTAATTCCCATTTTGTTTAAGAAATGTAAAATCTAAATCTGTCTAAAAAAGTTATGCTTACTCAACATCAAAATTTGATTTAACTTTCCAACTTAGATCATAAATCTGAAGTTTACCAAGAAATCCCGTTTACTTAATTTTTGGAATTCAAAAATCTTTAGTGAAATTTTCATGTTTCAAGTAACTGTTTTTTCCAATCTTTTCGTGGAACTCATCTATACCATTATTCTGGCAGTTCACTATATATGAACACAACTTTTTACAAAAATTACACATCTGTTCTGTGTGGGGGCCGCAGTTCAGGTAGTAAGAAGGTCAATAATTTTATTCTGCTTCAGCTAAGTGCTGAGTTAATGTATTTGCTTTAACGTGCATTAAACGCATTATCTAGGTAAAGAGTTCCCCTTTTCAAAACTGGCATAAATATACATGTGAAATGAGATGGCCTTGCAGCACTTTCTGATTAATCTTCCTCTTCATTTACTTAGTCTTAAAAGTTCAGTTAAACCTTTCGGAAGTGCTGAATGTGAATGGTCCCCGCAGTATTCGGTTTCCTAGGAAACCCTTCTTCCAGAAAGAATTGTTCTTTCCTTTCGCCAACTCTCATCAATATGCAAAATCACCGAGGCCTTCAAAATTGATTTTTTGTTACCGAAAACCTCGTAAAATGTAAAGTAGGATCTTCATCTGTTTATTTTTAAATACCTTAGACACAAGGAAAGGAGTTTCAAAAAACTTAACTGCTTGGAGACTGCCTGCATGGCTTGGGGACAAAATTCTAATTTGGCAGAAGATACGGATGGGGAGCTGATTTTAATTTTGGTGTGCAAGTGAAAGAGTGATAATAAATGTAAGAGGAGTTCACCTTTGGAATACTTGGGACATTAATTTCTCTCAATCTTGCGATTTGTGTAGCACTGAAAAGTTTGTAATATATAATTCTTCTTTTTTTTAATCTTTAAGGAGAATATTTTACACAAACATTTTTAAAGGGTCACTATTTGTTTTTTAAAAAAATTGCGGTCTGCGTATTTAACTGAAAGTTAGTTTGTTCCTCACATTTGTTTTCAACATGAAAAACTTTTATATGTCACTCAAAATCATTGTACTCCAGATGCAAAGTTTTTTATTAATCGATCATTTGATATGATCCAGTTTCAATTAGTTTCACTAAGCCAAAACTTTTCTCTAGAAACTCATCCATTATATAAATTACATTAATGCTTAAATCCTTTACAGAAAAATAATTATATTGGATTAAAGGTGAGTGCTTTCACTGGATTAAAAAAGATACTATACCCAATTGTGTGCTACAGTATAAGTGTTTTCTAAATTTTTATTAGATTTTAACTTAAAGTAAGATTATTTTCATATCAAACATGAATTCACTAGCTACTATTTCTTTTAGATAGAATGTAATTCACAAGTATTCAAACAACATACTGATGTTTAATACACTTCTGTTCTAATTTTATTCTTTATGCTGTGAGGTTATTTATCATAAAATAACAAACTATTTAAGGTTTATTATACTTCTCCAAGCAAGAGCATTGACGAATAAAATACTGACTAAAAACAGTGTCGTTGAATACACACCTTAATAATTCCAATTTTCCAATGACGTTAAAAAAAGTTAAATGAGTTAAATTTTTATCAGATTTTAAAAAAGGGCTTATATATGAATCATATTTTTATTTTCCATAATGGCATTGTACCTAAAACATGTTTTTCATATTAAGATACTTCATAATTTTCTAATAAACATTGGTGCAATACATTATTTAACTGTCAAAATTGCAGCCAAATTATCACATCTATTACATATTCCCACACCAATGGCTCATTTATACATCTTTTATATGACATTTACATGTGTATATTGGCACCAAACTCTTTAACAGGAATTTCTACCATTAATCAGGGTTTTCTTTTTACTTTCTTTATTTCTTTCTTTTTAACTGTCAACATTACAGCCAAATTATCACATCTATTGCATATTCCAACACCATTGACACGTTTATACATCTTTTATATGACATTTACACGTGTATATTGGCACTAAACTCTTTAACAGGAATTTCAACCAGCAATCATGGGTTTTCTTTTTTCTTTCTTTCTTTTTTTTTATTTCTAATTTAAGATGGAGAAAAACTTGGCCAAGTTTCAGAAAGCCATATAAAGTGGGACTGAACGAAAAGTTTTGTCACTCCTTTTTATTTTATTCTCCTTCTTCAGTAAATGACTGCATTAGAAATTGGCAGTTCATTAATCGTCAAGCTGTTCAGATAGAGCTGGAGTGGTTGTGACCAGACAAAATGTCACTATAATGTGCATTGAGATGAAAACTGTTTTTATTAAGAAGTAAGTTGTCTGTTCTTTTGCTAATAAAATTAAAACAAACCTTAATAAAGAAACTAAGAACAGACATAAGCCAAAATATAATATATAAAATGAAAATAAAAGTTTTTTGTTATTTGTAAAGTAGAATATTATCTTAAAAATATTGTGTAATTCAAAGACATATTAAGTAATAGGATTTTAATGAATTAGTTATATTATAGATGTATCAATTAAAGATAAATTTCAATTTCAATTTTCGAGTATTCCATTTATGAAAACAAAACTATAAGTGCAATTATAGATATGCGTTACATAACTAAAATTTATCTTCAGAAATTCTGGGAAACTCAAAACAAGGGTTGACTTCTATTGATAATACCCTATTTGCAAATATTGGGGCAATAATTTAAGATTTATAAATGACAATTTTTTTTTATGAATGATTTTTTTCATTCAAATAGCATGATAGTTTGAGCATTTAATAGAGAATGATAACCATTAATAAATGCTAAAAAGTTAACAAATTACTGTGTCCATATGAAAGCTCATTTATCCTGAAATAATTTGCGAACAGAAAAAGCTACAACTATGAAAGTGAGTAAATAGACTACATCTGATATAATACATCCAATTGCAGTGACCCTAGTGTCGAAATTTGGAAGATAGTCATTGAACGTTGAAAGCAAGTGAAGATAGAGAAAAATATTAAGTTTCAAAACTCTAGAGCCCCTGTCAATTAGTACAAAACGATATTTGGTTCATCCGAATGAAATAAATTATCATACCAACACGTCATCCAGAAACAGTGTGACGCTTTCTTACCTATTGTTTTTGGTAATGAATAATCGAATGCAGTGTTGCTCTTGAATAGCCTCTATGATCTCTGGACTTTACTCCATTGGATTTCTTCTTCTGGGATTACACAAAAATATTAATGCATGCAACAACACTAACAAGATTGCTGAAACGATATGATTGCAATAATGAGACATCTTTCATGCTGATGAATTTGAAGGAATAAACATTCTTGAATACAAATATTTATTGTAAATAAACACGAACTCTTCGCATATCAGATATTTTAGGATACACAAGCAACATCATGTGAACAATCAAACTAACACATTATGTGAACAACAGCTTTGCAACTTTGTAATTGAAAATGTTGCTCCAATTTTTTTTCGTTTTTTTTATTTTCATTGGTTATGTTTCTAATTTCGCTACTAGGGGCGCTTATTGGTTGCATAAGATAGGATGTACACTTGGGAACAACCTAAATTAACAATGTTATTTATGCTACAAGAATTATCCTTGCGCAAAAACTAATACAGATGTTGCAAGTTTATGAGAGAAAAACCCATATTGAATAACATAATCAAAAATAATTATTATTATAAGATTTTTATTCTCAATTTAATTAATATCCCAGCTCGCATTTTGTCAAATTTTTTTTAAAATTTTGATCAAATTTTACGTCACAATGAAAATAACAAATAACGTGATTACTTTATCGTGATTATTTTTAGAATAATAATAAAAAATGCGGGAGTGTAACAAAAATAATGGTTCTATTATATAAAAGTTAGGTACTTACGTATTAACAGTACCTTGGCGACAGTTGCGCCAATAAAGAGGCCATGCGCCAACCGCAGCTACAAATTTGGCGGTTTTTAAGTGGCACCAATCTATTCTATTGGTTTGGTAACCTTAGTAGCTGTTGGCGACACTTAAAAACCGCCAAGTCTGTCGCCAAGGTACCGTTAATACGTAAGTACCAAAAGTTATATTAAAGTTTTAAAAAATTTCAGCAGTAACAGCTAGAAAAATCTCACACTGAACTGTTAAGCATTGTATCAAATTGAACTAGTGTTTCTGTAGCTTGCATAATGCGAATGCACAATGATTTACATCTAAAAGACATGTTAAAAACTCCAGAAAAGAAGATAACGACAGAGATTGAACAAGTAAGAGGGCATTACTATTTCGACTATAAGAGGAAATAAGATACTAACAGTGCCAAAATAATGAAAGTTTCGAATGAGGATGTTGAACTACCTAATTTAAACATCAGAACAATTAGAAGATTTACAAATGAATGAAGTTTTATTTTGAGAAAGTGGAATAGACCAATAAACCCGTTTATGGAAATTAGTTGGAATGGTAGACACAACAATGGGCAAGTTTAAATTCCCCATTGATTCTGAATCTACAGAAACTGCAAACTCAGAAAGTAATTTAGTTGAAATGGAAATTTTGTAACCAACATAAATCATTTGAATATTTCTATGTCTTTTATAGCACATATATATTTTATATACGCATGCATACAATTAAAAAATGAATTGTGGGCCGTTTATGTATGCATAAATGGAAAGCAGCAATTAAAGTACCACAAAAAAGTATTAGTGGCATGGAAAAACAAAATGCAACTTCTAAAAATTTTTTATATATAAAGAGAAAGGAAAATAGTCTTAAGAAGGAAATATAGTCTTAGGAAAACAGTCTTAGAAAGGAAATTAGTCCTTAATATATAAAATTTTTTATGTAAAAACTTTTTATATTAAAGACTAATTTCTAATATTTTTGTTAGAAATGCATTTTTATATCTGCCACTAAAACTTTATTTTTATCACGAGAAAAAGCATATTTTATTTTACATAAATATTACATTTTTATGCATAAATATTAAATGTTATTTTTATTATTAAATGTTATTTTTTATTATTAAATGTTATTTTTTTATGTACATTTAATTCTGTAGAACTATTCATAATTGCAGCAGGCAGGCCAATACATTTTATCAAATTATGAAACTCGATTCGGAAAAGGAAAGGAAATTAACGACATTCTCAATAGATTGTTTTTACTTGAGAAGAAAAAGCTATTTGCGAAGAATAAATCTAAGAGAATAAACCAGAAAACAACAAAGATCTTAAAATGTTGATCCTTCACCTTTAATTTTTTAGCTAATGATGAAGGATAGTGCACAGATTTTTAATTGTAAGCTTATTTCTTATCGATGTATTTAAATATATACATATATATGTGTGTGTGCACAAATAAAAGATAATTTATAGATTCTTTAATATCCTAATTAAAACCTACATGTATTCTAAATTTTAATAAAACCAGTTAAAACAGTTTGGGATCTCGAAAACTCGAGATCACAAACTGTTATACTCGAAAATATATAAAAATATCGAAATATATATTATACTACAAATACTCGACTTGCACCTATCCGTACTGCACTCTAGAATTTTATTACATTCTAACAACCGACTCACCTTTCATAATGGAAGGTCGCCAGGGGCGATTGTATTTCGAAAAGCTGACGCTACCAATCAGAGAATCTGCTACCAATCCCCCCAAAATACCCCTGAGCAGGTTTTCCCCCTCCCCCCGAAAAGAACCCCCTTTTCGCTCAGTTGCTGAGAGTTTCAAGCGATAAATATACCAAAAAATTCCAACCTAATAGCTAGTTTAGTATCTTTTAAAATGACATACCCAGCGTAGGAATTCGTTCTCGGCGATTCAGGAGAATTTTTACTACTCTGTAGTATAGTGTACACAATCAACATATGTTGTCCCCAAGTATAGTCACTTTAATATCTGACTTATATATTTATTGTTGCAATATATATATATAGTTATAAATTATATATTTATCCCTTTGCAAGTCATTTCAATATAAAGGCATTTAATCACATATGCATCCAATATGGATATGTGTATAACTGAACTTTTAATATAAGTAATTTTAATAAATAAAAAAAAAATTCTATTCATCTTTAGCTAGGAAACTCAATAAATTTTTCAGTGGTTTTTATTTATTTTAAGGATAGATACAAAGGATTTGTTTTGATTGATTAATGACTCAATCTTTTAAGTAAATGCCGATAAATGATTGTCTAGCTCTCTGTTAGCCATCCATTTTAATGGCACTTTGAAAAACACTGATAAGATTCGATTTTCCAACCATAAAATAGCACGATCACACGAGCGAAGCTGAATACATCTCATAAACTGGAAGACAAAATGTTTTGCGTGTCTGAAACAAATTGAAAATGAAGCGACAATTGTTGTTTCTGCCTTGTTCATCGTATCTTAGTTTCCAGGCTTCTTGCAATCTTTCAAGATGAATGAAAATAGAGATTTGATTGTGTGAATTTATATTCAAGAATTGGAGAACATTCAATCGTTCGGAATGTTAAATTCCCTTTACCTTGAAATGACTTGCGAAAAGAGAGAACTATAACTATATAACTATACAAGTGACTGTGAAATATTAAAGTGACTACATTTGGAAAGATCATATATTGACTGTGTGCAATATACTACTGATGAATAAAAATTCTCCTGATTACAGGGAATGAATTCATACGCCGTGTATGTCATTTCTAACGATACTAGAGTTACATTTTGTAATATATTTTTTTGTGTTCATCTGTACGTAAATATGAAATTTTTATTTATCCATTTTTATGTAGTAAAGTGGAAATCTAAAAAGCAAATTCAAATTTTGATTTGTCATCTCTACGGTCAATTGGCAATCAGGCCGCATTCGAATTTTGAAGCAATACAGAAGAATTTTGTAAAATTGCCGATGAAACTTTTATTTTCAACCATAAATTTAAAGTTTGCCCTTGTCAAAAACTGTTGAAATTAAAGTACACAATTTGAAATATGAAGAAAAGTATGAATAATTATAATAATAAAATAATAATTACTTTAATTATCTGTAAACATACAGTTAACATTAAATAATAAAAAAGTAAAAAGTAGAAAAATTCACGCATTAAATATAAGAGATTAATAAATTATTTTGCTTTACAAAGGAACTATGTAGTTGTGAAGTTTTCCACAGAAATTTAGATGTTGTTTAAGATTTAAAAAAAAAAAAAAAAAAAAAAAAAAAACATGTAAATAACAACTTTTTTTTTAATTATGTTATAAAAGTGAATTCGACGTTCTGCCCAAATATGCATGTCTATAGGAAAAGAATGCCATTTTCTATTAGATGCTTGTGATACAAATTTTATTAGACCATTCCTATTTGTAAGATTTTTTTTCAAATATTTTTAAATAGTGATCACTATGAGTTTTTATACTCAATGCGTAAAGAATTTTGATTATAACCAGTGCATATTAATGAATTTTATTATTTTCTACATGCAAGGAACCCGTTTGAGAATTCAGATACTGCATCATGAATCAGATGAATACATTTTGATGGACATTGCAATTTTGAAATAAAACTCAATATTTTAAATGCTAGCAGATATAACAGAACTTGTACAAAATTATACATAGTACTTCATAAATTAAACAAAATACCAAGCGGTTGGTGATAAAATTCAATGAACAATAATGAAAATATATTTTCATATAATGGAAATATTTCATATTTTTTTAATATGTAAATTATACTCGTGGCAAATTCTCAAGCAATTAGAAAAATGCAACAAATGCTACATCGCCTAAAGTCTCAACATATAAAAAAGTTTCAAATTTTTAAATTCTAAATATAACCTAATGTATAAAGTTTTAAGATTAAATTTTAATTTAACGCTTGAAGTGTCAGACTATTATTTGCCTTAAAAATTCTTTATTGACAAGATAATAAAGAATTCCTTATTGAGACCACGAGGCACAGCCCGACTCATGACTCAGCGGCAACGTGCGCCACTGGTAAACATTAGGGCTGAGGTTCAATCCGCTGCGGCTTTGTGCTAGACACACTTTCAAAAGACGAGGAGACTCGATGCCGTTTGTAGTGTTCAGCCACTTGCCTCGTCAGTCGGACTACCTAGTGGGAGTTTTCCAGGTTTTCACCCATACGATAAGCAAATACGAGGTAGTGCCCCCGGAAGGCACTGTCCTCCTTCTTCAGCGATCATCCCAAGTCAGACTTCTACCCACAGGTGCTTCATCACAACTGAAGCTGACCCTTTCCCTCTATCCATGAGAGCACACGGATTCATGGACCATGTCTAGATCTGTCTGTTGTTGTCTACCAAGTGGGACAAGAAACAACAATAGAATTCTTTTATACATTCTATTCAATCGAGTTAACATTTTTTATTTTAGTTTCATTATAGATGAAGATAGCAACATTTAACTAGTAGGAAATTACCTGCATTCCCAGGCATGTATTTTATAGAATAAGTGCAGTAATGTAATTTATCTTGAGTTACGTATTTGGATGACCTATGGCTTGGCAGCAATTTCATAGGCTCAAATCTGCTCCTAATATTTTAAATGTTATTAAGTTTCAATGTTATATATAGTTCTTTATACTTAAAAATTGCAATGTTTTAAAAGAAAACCTCGAAAATGGTTAGTCATTCTTATAGCATCAACACAGTTTCTCCACCACTCCAGTTTTAATAAGTATTTCACTCTCTTCTTTGCTCATGTGAATTCTTATAATATTGGAATGAATGCTTGGATCTGGAGTGTTTTTTGGTTATATTTTTATCTGGCCCCTCCCTTTTATTTTAATTGTTTCCTTTAATCATTAGCCTTACAGCTCATCAATAGCTTAATCATTAGCCTTTATGCTTTTTTTTTTTTATGATTTTGATTCAGAGCATTTCTTTCTAATCTTTTGTATTCAAACATGTCCTTTTGTGAAATCTCCGGAAGTTATGGAAATAACAACTTGATTTGATGATTTGATTTTCAAATTGATCTTATAACCGATAATGAGGAAAAGAAAATGACCATATAAGTAATGAGCTCCAACACAGTTTCCTGACCATAGAAGTGGTTGATCACACTACTGTGCCCAAAAAGTAAAACCAATTTTCAATTTAAATTTCCCGGACTTATGGAATTTCAATTTTTTCTTCTTTTTTAGGTTGCTGGCGCTGTCCTTGACATCTGTGTGAAAATTTCACGTCAAAATAGTCATTAGTGTTTGAGTTACGCGTGGTTTTGTGAGACGCTAAAACTGATTCCTGCGATTTTTGAAATGTCTGAATTCATTGAGCAAAGAACTTACATTAAATTTTGTTGGCGGAAACGTATAGAATGTTGCAGAAGGCATTCGGTGAGCATTCCTATATCGGAAAGAAATGTTTACAAGTGGTATAAACAGTTCAAAGAAGGCAGAGAACCCGTTGAAGACGAAGAGCCCTCTGGTCGACCCTCCACCTCAACCGAAGAAGCTCACGTCCAAAAAATTAAAGATTAGGTGCTTCCAAACCGTCGATTTACAATTAGAGACCTTGCTGCTGATGTTGGAATTTCAAAAGGATCGGTCAATTCCATTTTGGGCCTCAAACGCGTCAAATCTCGATTGGTACAGAAAACACTGAATGCGCCTGCATTGATTCTTCGTAATTTTTTCGCCAAACGCCGTGCGACTTCTGGCTATTCCCTAAACTCAAAAGACGACTTCGAGGACATTGAAGAGATTCAACGTGAATCGGCGCGCGTTTTGAAGGCCATCCCTGTCGATAACTTTTTAGCATGCATTGAGGATTGGACAAAAAGTTGGCATAAGCGTATTGTGTCCAGAGTGGATTACTTTGAAGACGAGGAAATAAATTTGGAAGAATAAATAAGGAGCCTCTGAAAAAAAAAGTAGTAGATCAGTCAGTACTAATAAATTTGGTAGAATAAATGAAGAGTTCGTAATTGGAGAAAAATAATTAATAATTACTTTTTGGGCGCAGTAGTTGTAAATAAGTGCATAAAAATTTCGTTATCAAAATTTGTAGTGTGAAGGCTGGGAGACCAGATTGTAACTGGTTGTGGTTGGGTTGAGTTATTTGAAGCACAGGTTTGAGAACACACAATTTTATTTACACACGCACAAACACCACACTCATACATTTAGAGACATACAATATTTAATACATTTAAAGATAGATGATTATAGATTCGTGGAAGGACTCCATTTCTAAGCCGAAAAACCGAAACTCGGCTAAGCGCAGGGTGCGCTAAATATATTTCTTCTCTGGGTGACAGTTTGTTGGCAAATTGACCATTTTTCTTGAACCCCACAAAGAGGGGCTCCTGCCTGTATGTAGAAGGAAGCATGGTTACAAATTTCAATAAAAATTCCCGATTTCATGTAGAGACACATCCTTAACAACACTAAGCTATAGCCATACATTACACGCTGAAACTTTAAAAAATCATTATAGGACAGAAATTCAGAATGGAAATTAACATTGCAGAAAAAAATTTTCCTCAAGCATTTAAAAATTTTTTTTTTTATAATTTTGTGCACAGTTATACAATACGCGTTACCTATTACGGCCATGTGGCATTGAGTAACTACATATTTTTGAATTACAATGCATAAACTTGCTGGGTTTTTTATTTATTTAGAAATGATTTGAATAATTTTTTAGATATCAACAATCCATTTTCTTTACTTATTTTCTATTTTCTATTTTTTATTTTTTTATTTTTTATTTTCTTTACTTCTATTTTATGACTGATGTTCATATATTTTCTTCCATTTGACGCCAAAATAATAAATTTTATCAATTTTAAATTTTCGCCAGTATACAATAAGTGATACAATACAAAATGATTGATATCATACAATATATTTTATATTGTTACATAAAAAAAAAGGGGACTGATTGGCGAGTGACTAGCACTCTGGCGCTCGGTGCCACAGGCTTCGGGTTCGAGTCCTGCAATGCCATGAATGTTTGTTGTGGTTTGGAATCCACTTTAAACCGTAGGTCCCGGTCTAATATGACCGTAGAGCAATGGACCTAGAACTGACAACCCTACCCCGTAAAATGATAACATATCCTATCTTGAAATCTGCCAGTAGACAGACAGCTTTAGCCCAGCATGGGCTGTTGTGCCACTGATAATAATGACATAAAAGACGATATTAATAAATTAAAGTGGTAGTCCTAATTTGAATGATTTATTTTCATATAAATTATTTCATCTCAGTTAAAAGAGTATAGTTCAAAAAGTTAATTATGGTGTTCAAAATTAAAATTTAAGTTCATTATAGCACATTTATTTATTTTAATTTGAAACCACGGAAGGAAAAAAAAAATGTTTCATTAAATAAATTTACCATCAAAAATTACGTATCTTGTTATAGATATTGCATTATAAAAGATAATTTTTCTGTAATTGCAGACATTGTCTAAGATTGATAAATCCGTAAAAAAAAAATTTTTTAAAGGAATAATAGACATTCAATTTAGAAATAACTTCCATTGTATTATTGATTTATTTTACCATAAAATTTCTATTAAAGTCTAAAGATAGTGAATTATATATAAATGAAACATTAACAATCCTTACGGAGTCCAGACAGTCTTAAGAATCAAGTCTCAAATATCAATTAAAAAGCTTTCAGATTGTTTCAAGTAGTTTTTAAATGTTAAGAAATCTATTAACTAGACAATTCAATAAAACAGAATTTCCGAATCGTAGATATCAGGGATTGGATTCTTGAAGGACGATGTCGTAACAGGAAGTTTCTGAAAATAGGAAGTTTTGAATACATATTGTACTATATTGTATTTCTTTAATGAATTTTGCCTCTGGTATAATTAATTGCACAATGAAATTGTTCGACCTTCAGGAAGAGTTTTAAAATTAGATCATTGAGTCATTTTGATTGAGTGTATGAATAAGTAGAAGAGAAAACGAAACATAAATAAAATTACTTTTATTGAAAAGCATAAAATAGGAAAACTAGGAATATATATATATATATATATATTGTTTTTGAACGTAAGTGGATCTGGTATTTGATTTATGTGTGCCACCAACAGCTCACAGACGATTGATGAGGGATGGGCACTGCCTTCCGGGAGGACTTATATTAGACCTATAACGGCTTCAAGAATAGAGCCACTTTCATGTTCCTGAGAACACTTTAATTTTTATTTACAAGCACTATATATATACACATATAATAAACTCCGGATTTTTACAAAGAAATAAAAATTAAAAATATAAATTTTATCACAAGTGCAGTTCACTCCTAAGTTGGACATTTTCAGAGTTTACGTCTGAAAATGGGTCGTGGTCGAGGTTTTTTCGAGGTCTACGTCGAATCTAATTGCCTGGTCTGCGGCTGACCTTAATTATCAAACTGTGTGATAAACGAAACCACAAAGAGTTCACTTTGAAAAACAGGCCGAAACTCCGCCCTATTCAGTCACTTCATAGAAAAAAGAAAAACAACATTCCTGGTCGACTCGTCGCAGAACTCTCTCCTTCTTCACTAAAAATCTCCTTTTAAGACAATCCGTCAGCTTCCCTCACTTCTCATTAGAGTAGACATTTCACAGCTCGTTGTCTATCACCAATCACGATGGAATGACTCGTGGCTCATGAAGTAGTCCCTATTCAATCTGTAATTATTTCTACCTGTGAAGGTCGCACAGACATACCGAATATCTGTTATCAGATTTGAGTGATAGGTTGTTCTCTTTAGTACAAACTCTAATTGCATGTAATATAACTATCCATAATACTGCTTGTCTTCTGTCAAGTTTGAGTGATGGGTTGCTATTATATACTTGTCAAATAACGTACATTCGTTTGTCCTAGAAATGCCAAAACTCTTCCAATGAAAAAGAATTGCTACAGGGGTAACTACCTTGCATTTGAATGCCGTATGGGAGAAAAACCAGAAAGATCCCTGCAGACAGCCTAAATATCAGCGCGAGAAGCTTTACACACTGTTACAAGTTTCCTCGACCATGAAAGCAGTGACTGCAATGAGCGCTGCCAGCTAAGTCCTCCTCTATAGCTCTAAATGCACACGCTATTCCTGGGCGATGAGTAAGGAAAACTAAGGAATAGAGAAATGAATTTCGTTTTAGAAAATCACTATAAATGTTAATCGTATGCTTAGAAATATTATTATCATAAATAATATATCGTAATATTTACAATTAATTATATCCTAAATAAAAACATTTTTTTATACACAATTATTATTGAATTACGTAATTATTATGGATACGCAAGTCACGTTTTTCATTTTTTACTTTGATAAATAAATTAAGTACTAAGATAATTCAGTTTATTGTAAAAAATTAAATCATCAAAAATATTATATTAATTGTGAGGTAGAAATTCAAAGCAATACAAGCTCCGAAATACGAATACGAAATTCGAGTTCGAAAGTAATTGAATTACCCTTTCGCTTGTAGTAATCGTATTATTATAGTAATTGGACAATAAGTCATTTATAATAAATTATCATTTATTATTTCCCTTATAATTATTGTCGGTCAATTGTTTACTCTACAAAATGTTTAACCAAAGGCATTCTGATTAAAAGTTTAGAAATATTAATAAATTATAAGCACGATATAAAGAAATTCAATTTAAAGAGTTAAATATTGAATTAAAAATTAATTTAAGCTTAAACTTAATAAAAATTAAGGATTCAATTTTATAGAATGCCCTGCTACAAGTGTTCAATGCTCATGATTGCAATAAAAACATAACATTTCTGAAATTGATCTTGGAAAAAAGTGATTCTTGTAAGATCCTTGCATGGTTTTTAAAGACAAAAAAAAAAAAAAAAAAAAAAAAAAATGTCAATAAAAAACAATAGGCATTAAAATACCTCAGCTTATTGCTATTATATGATAAAAAAATATATGAGGTAGAAAAAATATATTGTTAAATGAGTGATTACAAGATATAAAAAAAGTAAGAAAAGGAGTTGCGACAAAAAGAAAATGTTGAAAATATTTATAAAGCATTTTATATTCGTTACTTTCAAAAATATCTTTACAGATGTTTCTCATTGATAAACGTTTATTTTTTTATAAATACCGGGAGCTTTTAATCTAAGATCGCCTGCCACAACAGGCAGATAGATGTGTAAAACATCCCATTTTGTAATGTCCCAGTATACAACAATGGGATAACTTTAAGGACTATATATATATATATATATATATATCGGCCCCACAGGTCTCGGGTCCGGGACCCGGCAGTACCATGGATTTTTGTGGTGGTTCGGAATCCACTTTAAACTGTGGGTCCCGGTCTCATATGACAGTAGAGCGTCATAGAGCCCAATCAGAATTCTCTTACCCACATCATTCCCAAATTGTAAAGAGGCAACTCAGCTCTAGGCACAGTGATGTGGTGGGGTAAATTATTGCCGAGTGACTAGCGCTCTCGTGCTCGGTGCCACAGGTTTCGGATTCGAATCCCGGCGTTGCCATGGTTGTTTGTAGTGGTTCGGAATCCACTTTAAACCGTAGGTCCCGGTCTAATATGACTGTAGAACGTTAGGCGTAGGGCTGACAACTCTGGCCCGTAAAACTCTGCCGTCTCGAAAGCTGCCAGTAGATAGACGGTCTTGACCCACCATGGGGCTGCTGCGCCAATGACGATGATGATATACACTGAAGTGACAAAAGTCATGGGATAGCAATAAGCAAATTTTCAGATGGCAGTAGCATCGCGTAGAACAGGTATAAATGCGCAGTGCTTTCGCAGAGCTTTCATTTCTGTTCAAGTTATTCATGTGAAGAGGTTTTGACGGGAATTAACAGACTTTGAACGCGGAATGTTAGTTGGAGCTAGACGCATGGGTCATGCCATTTCGGAAATCGTTAGGGAATTCAACATTCCCAGATCCGCTGTGTCAAGAGTGTGCCGAGAGTATGAAATTTCAGGCATAACATCCCACCATGGAGCGCAGTGGTCGACCGCCTGCACTTAACGACCGAGACCTGCGACGTCTGCAAAGAGTCGTAAATTCTAACAGACAAGCAACACTGCGTCAAATAACCGCAGAAATCAATGTGGAACGTACAAGGGACTTGTCTGTTAGAACTGTGTGGAGAAATTTGGCTTTCTTGGGCTATTCCAGCAGAAGACCGACTCGAGTGCCCTTATTGACAGAACGACATCGCTTGCAGCGACTCTCGTGGGCACGTGAGCATATCGGTTGGTCCCTAGATGAATGGAAAACCGTGGCCTGGTCCGATGAGTCACGATTTCAGTCGGTAAGAGCTGATGGTAGGGTTCGAGTGTGGCGCAGACCCCACGAAGCCATGGACCCAAACTGTCAGCAAGGCACTGTTCAAGCTGGTGGTGGCTCCGTAATGGTGTGGGATGTTTTTTCATGGCATGGACTTGGTCCTCTGGTGCGACTGGACCGAACATTGACTGGAAATGCTTATGTTCAGCTACTTGGAGATCACTTGCAGCCATTCATGGACTTCATGTACCAAACAACGATGGGATTTTTATGGATGACAATGCGCCATGTCACCGGGCCACAACTGTTCGCGATTGGTTTGAAGAACATTCTGGACAATTCCAATGAATGATCTGGCCACCTAGATCGCCCGACATGAATCCCATCGAGCATTTATGGGACATCATCGTGAGGTCTGTTCGTGCCCAAAATCCTGCACCATCAACGCTTTCACAATTATGGACGTCTATCGAGACAGCATGGCTCAATATTCCTGCAGAAGACTTCCAACGACTTGTTGAGTCCATGCCACGTTGAGTTGCTGCACTTCGCCGGGCGAAAGGAGGGCCGACACGATATTAAGAGGTATCCCATGACTTTTGTCACTTCAGTGTATATTGTCAGTATTGGTTAATAAATAATCCACTATGTCTAGGAAAATGTTACCATATTGTTTGCGGAACAAAGCAAAATTACATTTTAAAATAGTTTTATTGTATCAGAATTAGGTTAACCTATCAGAAATAATTATAAACATGCAATCAAACTATTAAGACCATTTTAAAAATCATTACAATCATATTATTATTAAACTATTAAGACCCTTTTAAAAATCATTACAATACATTTATAAGAATACAATAAGACATGTAATATTTTGTAATGGAATTACCGTATTATTAATATATTAACGAAATATTAATACACCGTATGGGTACATTTACCTTAATGGCCTTACATTTTTTTTTTTCTCCTCATGAAGAATAGCCAATATTATTCGGGAGCACCCACGATATTTAATTCTCTTGTATTCTTCAGGAGATACGACAGCAACGACAACAAGATTGACTTTTTATTATCTGTCAGAGAAATTTTTTCTAAGCTTCATTGCTAGTAACGAGATCGTCCTCCATTTTTTCATGAAGATTTTCATTTGGTATTTCACAACCATGATTCCATAGGTCTTGTGCAAGCTCAGATAAGGGAAGATCTTTCATCTGCGTCTTCTGATAAAACTTCTCATTGTAGAAAATTGTTGAATTCGAACATCGTTGTTGAAAGCAATTTTCAACAGTTTTCTGTGACATGATATTCAAACTCTGGTCGATGTTAAGGATTGCGTTTAACATAGACACTTGAAAATTATCTTTTCGGTCATGGAATAGAGACGGTCTTTTCATTTTCTGCCATATCCTTTAGAAGAAGCTTGGTACAGCAAATTGTAAGGCTTTAGTCACTCCTTAATCTAAAGGCTGTGATGTTTAGAGGAAGGAAAACGAATTTAGCTGTTTTTAAACCATTAGTAGTGCAGTGAGTGGCATAGTTGTTCGCAATTATTGCAACTTCCCAATATTATTTTGAAAAATTTGAATCCCACCTTCTAAGTGTTTTATCCGTATGTCTGTTGTCATTACCACTTTTTTATTGACGTAGTAGGAGACAAGTAAAATTCGTTCTTTACAACCCCTCCCTCCCCAAAAAAAAAAAAAAAATCTGGAAAAAGAGTCCAAATTCCTCAACGTTGAAAACATTGTCAAGTTCCTATCTTTCGAGAATGTTCTGAAACTCAGAATCTTACCATTCTTTTAAGGCAAAATCAGCAGCTTGTCCCTAAAATGTTTGAAAACTTAGGTTATGCCCTGAATTAAATCACTGTAGCCAGCCATTGTTGACGGTGAAGTCTGACTCCTCAAATTCAAGTTTGAAGTTCATTAGCGATTTCCAAAGACTTTTCCTTCAAAATATTTCATTATGTAGAAACATTTTACGATCTTACACGTTTTATTCACGACAAAAGAATCTTTTTCACATTCTCTTAAGGTAGATTACGACGTTTTGCAACTGCAACTGGCTTACCGATTACGGAGTACCAATAGACCTCTTAACCTCATCTTAATTCATATATATATATTTACAATCCTAATTGGCTGCTTAAAGTTAGTAGGTGATAAAAAAAAAGTTTCTAAAAATTAAAAATGGTACTCTAAAAAATTAATAAATACTAAAAATAAATAAAAGTAAGATAAAAAATTAAAAAGTTAAAATTAAAATTAAAAGAATTTAAATTAAAATCCGGTACAATTAGGGCAGGTAAGAATTTCCAGTAGAGAGAGCTAAATAAACCCAGGCGCCGAGTCGTTATCTTACCAACAACTCGACAGGTAGAACAGAAGACCTCACATGGTTCTTGGGAATACTTCAAAGTCTAACAGAATTGAAAGAGAATCTGCACTGCTCCGACCAAGTTGGCGAAACAAAAGCGATTATGGTCAGATGTGCCTGAAACCAAAAATGTGTCTCCAAAAATATAAATATTTTCAAATTTTAGTAAAAACTTTAAAGCTATTGGAACAGCTTGAAATACACAGCCACCAGTGAGAATTGAACTCACGACCCCTAGTTTACGAGACCAGTGTTCTAACCCCTGAGCTATAGTGGCTGCCGACGTTAGTAGAACAAGGTTCGTATACTAAAATGCTGTTTAAAGTCGTCAGAGGTATTGAATGAACTTCTGGAAGCTGCTTTTTAAAACTAGATTCTTAACTTTTACATCAAAGTTTTTTTTTTTTTTTTTTTTTTTTTTTTTTTTGCGATTGTTAAATTTTTCTTTTGGAAGCTATATTAAAAAGGGGAAAGTTATTTTGGCCAAGTATGAAAGAAAGTTATTATTAGTTTATTTTTTCTCTTTATGTATTCGTATTTTTCACTAAGGGACGTATCACATTCTTTTTTTCCTGGGATAAGAATAGAGAAGCCTTTACTGTTTGAAAAAATGCCTTTGGGGCAGTGTTTGTAGACGGAAAAGGGGGTGCATACCTATAGAAAATGTTCCCTCCCCCTATCCCCAACAGCTTTCCCGGACAGACATATAGGAGTCATTCCTTTCTTCCAAACCGTGATCTACGAGCGTCTAAAACAGGTCTTCTGAAAGTGGCGTATCACCAGTGCAAGCGTATCACCCCTTTGTAGAGTTGAACCGCTCATGAGGGGTAGTCTAGGCTTTCGTAAACGAGCAGTAAATAGACAGGAAATCTGGGTCGATCTATTTTTTTTTCCTGAAATTGTTAAGTTTATACAGTGGAACTTCAAGGGAGACGCAATTCGAGTTAGAGTTTTCGACTTATGGAGGATTTCGACTTAACGCTGATTTTGTAAGGAAATATTTGACTTGTAGAGGTTTAGATTCTTTCTAACTTATTTTGAGTTAGAGAGTTAAAATAAATAAAAATTCAAGTTACAGAGGTAATAAACATTTTATTTGTTAGAGTTCAAATGAAATCAATAGCAATAATAAGAATATTTCATAGAATTGGTTATTATATTTACTGTATACTCATACATTGTTTTCTAAGAAACAATGACGTGCATTATCGGGAAATCCTTGAAGTCGGTAACTTATTTTTCTTCGAGCTATAGAGGTAATTTTGTTTCAAATGATCGAGTTGTAAAAGGGGTTGTAAAATCAAACATTGCTAATGTTCGAGATACACAGGTCGAATTTTTTTTTTCTCGAGTTACTGAGGGAAAATATATAACAAAATGGCTTGTGGAGATTGACAAATTATTTCGACATATAGAGGGTTGAAATTTCGAGTAATGAAGGTTTGAAGGGAAGGGAACAAAAAATTTTTTCGAGTTTTGGAGGTTTCGAGTTTTCGACTTAAAGAGGTTTTACTGTATTTTTATAATTTTAAATTTGCTCGAATCTTTTTTTCTTAATTGTTCGATTCGACAATGAGTAAGAGAAAACAGCAGTTACTTTTAAATTATTTTAACTCTGGTGTAAAAAAAAGAAAAAAATCAGACGTCAATTTGAAAATCACCTATCTGAATCGGAAACGGAAATACAAGTAGAGAGCTCAAGAATTTACTGTTCTCCAAAAATTATTTTAATTTGATATTAAAACGACATCACAACTTGACAAATATGACGTATAGAATTACGTCAATCATAAGCTAACTGAGGAAGAAAAAATAGCTATTCTTGGAAAATTTTGTATGCCAACATCCACATACGTGTTTCCATGCTCTTCATTTCGTAATGAAAAAGTGAAGAGGAAATTTCAATGTAATTTCCTGTTAGATTGGTTAAATAGTTAGAATGGAATCCGTGGTTCAATTATTCCAAAATTCAATATGGAATTTACTGTAAATGAGTAGTTTTTGCCGAGGAATATGCTGCAAAAACGAACAGTCAACCCTTAGGACAATTGGTCAAACAGCCTTTTCGTTTCTGCACAAATCTGCAGAAAAATTCCATGAGCATCAATAAAAAAAAAAAATCACGCGCATTCTTTGCTAACTGCTGACAGTTAAGGGGCATTGTATAAGGGCGTAAACAAATCGTAATATATATTAGAGAGTTTTTGCATACCGTACGTTAGTTACCGTAGGACGTCCGTTAGCTTTTTCTCCCAAGCGCGCATGCTCAGTTTCCTGTGAGCATGCGAGCTAGGGAGAAAAAGCTAACGGACGTCCTACGGTAACTAACGTACGGTATGCAAAAACTCTCTAATATTGATAATGTCAGCGTTCGACTGGCAAAAGAAAACAGAAAAAAACTTAGTAATTTCTGTGACAGAAATGGACTTCCTTTAAGAGGCCATCGTGATTACGGCAAATTAGAGGAACAGACGAAAGCAAGGAATGTAACTATCACCATTAATCACCACGTTAACCATAACCATTTCTTTGGAAATTTCCGTCAACTGTTTAAATTCCGAACTGGTTTGGTTTGGTTTGTCGCTCTACAATCATCTTGTGCACACTTTAGGCTAAATAGACCGGGACCTACAGTTTAACGTGGATTCCAAACCACCAACAAACATCCATGCCACAACCAGGATTCGCAACTGAAGCGTTTGGTATAACAGCCAGAGCGTTAGCCAGTTGGACATCAGGCCGCTAAATTTCGAAATGAGGCTGGAGATGAAATGCTGAAAGAGCACTTAAAATCTTCTAATAATGCATTGCATATATAGCCTAAATTATAAAACGAAATAGTTTTTAAAAAATTGATTCAAAAAGTAAATTCAAGGAAATATTTTTCTATTATAGCGGATGGAATCACAAATATTTTTTTGATAGAGAAAGAAGAAGATTTGTAGAAAGTGAGGACAACAAATCTTACTAGTGAAAATTTTTTACATTTACATAAGTAATTTCAACACGTGAAGATCTAGTAAACACAATTTTGAAAACTTTAGAATCATTAGGTTTGGATTTAAGATATATAAGAGGCCAAAAATATGATGGTACTGAATATTACATTAGAAATAAGATAAGATTAATCTTATTTTAAGATAACAATAATTAATAAATTTTTGAATACTGTAATTTTACATTTCAAAGAAAGATTCACAAAGCAGTGATGAGTTCATTAAATATTTTAATCATACAGGTCGAACCTGAAGCCTGTGATACCAAAGACCAGAGTACTAGCCATCAGGTCGTCTAATCATACAGGAGAGTGACTTCATATTGAAAACCAGATTGCAGATGAAAATAATATTATCGCAGATGAAAATAATAGTATTACAGATGAAAATAAATTAGAAATACCGAAAAACACATATTTTGCAGATTTATCAGATTGTAGTATTAGTATTTTGACTGCAGAATATCAGCCGTGGAAAAAGAAATTACTGGAGTACCAGACTAATTTAACAGTTATTAGAAACTTGAGCGCAATGTAGATATTTTCCATAAAATTTATCCATAATTTTTTTGAAATTTTAGTCACCTTGGTTGTTACACTATTACCCATTGATTGTTTTTAACTGTGAAATATAATTTAAAAAAGTACTTAAGAAACAATACATTTGAAATGGATATAAATGGACTTTATCTGTAATTGAAGAAGACTTAAATATTTTTCAAAAAGAAGTCGTAAATATTTTGCAAAAAGCCAAAACGAGGAATAAATATAACTTTGTAAAAACTAATATATATAGAATTTTTCATTTCATTATATTCGCACTTTTTAAACATTTTTTTTTAAGTTCTGATCTTTTTTTTTCAATCTTTAAATGATGTTTATTAATTTTTAATGATGTTAGACTCCATTAATTCTGATAAGTAGAAATTTTTGTTCTCACAGTATCTTTATTATTTTTCTTGGGTTCTTAATTTTTGTAATTTTCATAAAAATTATATCAATCCTTGAACAGTTTTAAATAGGAGAAATGAGATTGATATAGCATATTATTTACTTTTTATGTAGTTATGTACTTAAATTCTTAAACTCTGTATTTGATAAAGTTTCTTTTAAGACAATCTTTAATAATAGTAAGAATCTCTTTCCCCTAGTCAACACTAACATCTAAAAAACTTTTCAATATAATCCTCCGTTTGGTAGGAAAGTACTTATTTATAATTTATACCGGAAAGATACTTCCTCATTCAATAAAAATATCACATACAGTTGAAAGGATTTTTTTATTTTCTGATATAAATTCTGGTCATATTGCCATTGGCAATATTAGAATTGCTGAAGACATAGATCTCAGAGATATTCTTATATATATTTATATCTTAGAGATAGATTATTTATATCTTAGAGATATTTAGAGGACGAAACTTCAGTTTTGAAATTGAATATTTACATTGTGTTACAAAAAGTATAGAGCAACATTGATATATTCTTGATATACACTCAAGAGCCAAAACATTATGACCACCCCTACATTTTGCAATAAACTTGCATGGATGACGTGAAAGGCACGTGATCTGGTGGAAGTGGTATTTAACTGCTGCTGGAGAGTCTGAAGAATCATTCTTTCACTTACTTCTGTGTGTGATGGGAAAGGCTGCGGATCTAAGCGACTTTGATAGAGGGCAGATTGTAAGGGCTCGAAGGCTCGGAACAAGTATTTCCGAAACTGCACGACTCGTGGGTTATTCGCGATCTACAGTTGTTAGTACTTATGCAAAGTGGATGAATGACGGTGAAACCAGCAGTAGATGACATGGTGTTAGACGTCCACACGCTATCAAAGAAAAAGGTCGTTGGAGACTGTCTCGCATGGTGAAGCAAAACCGGAGCCAGACAGTGGCTCAGCTGACGGCCCAATACAATGCAGGGCCAAGTAGAATAGTATCGGAGCACACTGCTGGATATGGGGCTACACAGCAAACGTCCCACTCGTGTGCCTTTGCCGACCAAGTGTCATCGTCGACTGCGCCTGCGCTGGGCCCGGGAACATCGTGACTGGTCCATGGATCAGTGGGAGACAGTTGTCTGGTCAGATGAATCACGGTTTGTCATTCATCACGCCGATGGCCGTGTCAGGATACGCCATCTTCCAGGTGAACAGTGGCTCCCTCAATGTACAGTAGGTCATACACAGACCGGTGGTGGCGTTATTATGCTTTGGGGGACGTTCTCTTGGGCGTCTCTGGGACCAGTGGTTGTGGTAGTGCAGACCATGAATGCTACAGGGTATCTGAACATCACTGCGGACCAGTTGCACCCTTACATGGCCTCTGTTTTTCCAGCTGGAAATGGAATGTTCCAATCCATTGCCCCTTGTCACAAGGCTAAAATTGTGTTGGAGTGGTTCCAGGAACATGATGCTGAATTCCAGTTAATGTCCTGGCCGCCTAACTCACCGGATCGCAATCCGATAGAACACATTTGGGATGTCCTGGGACGGCAGCTCAGAGTTCAAAGACCACCAATTCGCAATATCTCAGATTTGCGTGACCGTTTCTTAAACATCTGGTACAATCTGTCTCCGGCCATCTACCAAGGACTTGTGGCATCCATGCCAAGGCGGGTTGAAGCTGTGTTGCGCCAAAGGTGGGCCAACTCGTTATTGACAGGTGGTCATAATGTTTTGGCTCTTCAGTGTATATAGAGAGATTCTAGAACAATATTGATATGTCTTATATTTACATTAAAATACGAGTATATATTAATGTAAATATAAGATATATCAGTATTGTTCTAGAATTGTTCTATCAATATTGTTCTAGTTTTACATATAGATATATATATATATAGAGAGAAAAATATTGATATATATAACTCACTATTTACATTGTGTTACAAAAAAAGTATACTAGTAGAGTAACATTGATATATTCTGCATGAAAGCATCAACTTCTTTTTCCACCCATTGATTTGTTCATTAAATGGAAATGGAGCAATTACGAACAAATTAAAAAATTCTTTCTACATCAAGTCTGTTCTTTGCAAGTTCTCTACCCCCTATAATTATCCTCCGTTAATCAAAGTAATAAAAAATATACAAGACAGATTTATTATTACACCAATTGATGAAACCTTTAATTATTATGCTTTTATCTGCAAGCTACACTATCTCAAATTGCTAGACGAAAAACTTAATAATTCTTCTATTTACAAATCTCTTTTAAAAAAACCTTAATATAGTTAAGAAAAAATCATTGGTTTCAACAAGTTTTCCGAAATCAGTATTTACTGCATTAAATTTCCTTATTTACCCATTTAACAAAAAAATTCCAAAAACTCCGATAGCTTATCGTTTCGTTATCTCTGTTACTTTCACATACATAGATAAATCAGACAAGATATTTTTAACCTTTTTAAAATTATTTTCAACCCTATAAGGATAGAGTTATAAATACTGCTTATCAATAATAACAGGCCTGTTTTTGATATTTTTATAACATTATTTTATATATAACATTACTTTTTTTATGAATATTTTGGATATTAAAAGATCTTTTCACTAGCATCCTCTTTAAAAGATTACAAAATACTTTAAATTTACTTTCCTGTGACTATCATATCATTCTAAATTTAGCTTTTGTCTATTGGACTAAACTGTGTAATCTCTAATTTTTGCAGTAACTACTTATTCAACAACGAGAGTTTTTACATCCAAAATCAAGGAATTTCACAAGGACTAAGGTATCCATCAATAATCTCTAATAATTGTTATATTACTTTGAAATTTTTTTTTTTTGTCTGTTTCACAAACATGATTTTAAATATGCATACGACATAATTGTATATAATCATCCGAATTTTCGTAAAGTTTCTCACGACATTTTTCCAATAGAGCTGACATAAGCTTTCATAAATACGCTGTACTTCTATTGATTATTCTAAATAATGAAAATATTTGTTTCGCATTTTTAATTTAAATGGGTTACTTAAAAATGTATTTAGATTAAAATTATTGTTGATTTTTTCAAGATATTTTTAAAATACAAATGAATATTACTTTCGTTCAGAATATATCATTCTTCTAACTGTGTTGTTAAAATAAACTATAACAACATATGTATTAGTATTATTAAAATTAAAATAGCTTACTCTTCATTTATTAATTTACTGTATTTAAGGTTTTCATCCATATATATATTTACAATTTTTATTTATGACTAAAGTAGCAACTTTTTCTATGAATATTTTGGATATTAGAAGATCTTTTCACTAGCATCCTTTTTTAAATGCTAGTGAAAAGATTCCTTTTTAAATACTCTTAATAATCAAAATTTAATTAAAACTTTCAAAATATTTTCTTTTTTTGTAAGATCAAATCATCAAATTTAATACGTTAAATAATGAATAATTAAATAATTCTACATTGATCTTAATTATTATTTCAGATTTATGCGACAATTTTAATAAATATGTATTTTTGTTGGAATGCAAAACTAGAGCATATTTGTTCACTTTCTAATGTATTTAAGGTTTCCATCTATATATATTTTCAATTTTTACGTATAACTTGAGTAGAAAACTCTTGTAATAATCAAAATTTAATTAAAATTTTCAAAATATGTTTTCTTTTGTAAGATCAAATCATTAAACTGAGTACGTTAAATAATGAATAATTAAATAATTCCACATTGATCTTAATTATTGTTTCAGATTTATGTGACAATTTTAATAAATATGTATTTTTGTTGGAATGAAAAACTAGAGCATATTTGTTCACTTTCTAATGTATTTAAGATTTCCATCTATATATATTTACAATTTTTACGTATAACTTAAGTAGAAAACTCTTGTAATAATCAAAATTTAATTAAAATTTTCAAAATATGTTTTCTTTTGTAAGATCAAATCATTAAACTGAATACGTTAAATAATGAATAATTAAATAATTCTACATTGATCTTAATTATTGTTTCAGATTTATGTGACAACTTAAATAAATAAATAAGCATTTTTGCTGGAATGCAAAACTAGAGGAAAAGACAGAAGAAATAATTCGTATCAGTATTCTGTACAAATATACAGAAAAAATAGAAATATACAGAATTTCTGTACAAATATACAGAAATACTTTTATTAAATTGTTAAAAAGCTCGCTTCGAACCCTCATCTTTTCTTTCCTTTTTTAAGAATTACTATCAAAAAGGAATTAATATTTAATGCAGTGCTCCTTCAAAAATGAATCCAACTCTCCCAACATCTACACTGACATCGATTTCTGTTCCGAAAAAGCAAATATAAAGGAAAGATAACTTAACCTCTTCGAGGACTAATTCAAAATGAAGAAGGGAAAAAAAAACATCGAGAGTTCTTCATTTATTTTTCGTCGACAGAAATTCAGAAAGCGAGCCTGTCTCTATGCAGAAATAAATGAATTTTATACAGATTATATAGTTTTGTTTATTAGTGATGTCAGAATATATGCATAATTTATTCTATTATAAAATTTTTTTCACATTATGAAATTTTGTTTCACTTTGAGAAAAAAAGTTAGAAAAGGGTTAAATTATTGTTTTCAGAATATATGCGTATTGTTTATTGTTTTCTGAATGGTATTGTGTAGGGTAGGCAATAACAAGAGTAATTACCAGACTGTCAAAATGAGCCATGCAAAATTTCAGTCACAAGTTCCAACAAATCTTTTCATTTCTTTCTGAATGGTATTGGGTAGGGTACGAGATCTTACATTCGTTTGTGTAGGTACGCGATAAAAAAGGAACTTACCAGGCTGTCAAAATTAGAAACGCAAAATTTCAGTCACCAATTCCAACGAATCTCTTCGTTTCTTCTCTAATTCAAAATGAAGAAGGGAAAAAAACATCGAGAGTTCTTCATTTATTTTTCGTCGACAGAAATTCAGAAAGCGAGCCTGTCTCTATGCAGAGATAAATGATTTTTATAAATTTTTGTATATGAGTAATATAAGAATATATGCATAATTTATTTTATTATAAAATAGAATTAATTTTTTTTCACATTATGCAATTCACGTTTCACTTTGAGAAAGGATATTAGAGAAGGGAGAAATTATTGTTTTCTGAATGGACTTGTGTAGGGTACGCGATTTCGTATTTGCATTTTACCAGGTTGTCAAAATGAGACACGAAAAATTTTAATCACGAGTTCCAACGAATTTCTTCGTTTCTGCATCGAATCTCTTCGTTTCTTCTATAATTCAAGATGAAGAATGGAAAAAAACATCGATAGTTCTTCATTTATAAAACAGAACTTCTATTATAAAACAGAATTATTTTTTTTCCACATTATGTAATTTTTGTTTCGCTTTGAGAAAGAATGTTAAGAGATGGGAGGAATTATTGTTTTTAGAATATATGCGTATTGTTTATTGTTTTCTGAACGGTATTGTGTAGGGTACGAGATCTTGCATTCGTTTGTGTAGGTACGCGATAAAAAGGGAACTTACCAGGCTGTCAAAACGAGCCACGCAAAATTTCAGTCACAAATTCCAATGAATCTCTTCGTTTCTTCTCTAATTCAAAATGAAGAATGAAAAAAACATCGATAGTTCTTCATTTGTAAAACAGAACTTCTATTATAAAACAGAATTATTTTTTTTTCCACATTATGTAATTTTTGTTTCGCTTTGAGAAAGAATGTTAAGAGATGGGAAGAATTATTGTTTTCATAATATATGCGTATTTTTTATTGTTTTCTGAATGGTATTGTGTAGGGTACGAGATCTTGCATTCGTTTGTGTAGGTACGCGATAAAAAGGGAACTTACCAGGCTGTCAAAACGAGCCACGCAAAATTTCAGTCACAAATTCCAATGAATCTCTTCGTTTCTTCTCTAATTCAAAATGAAGAATGGAAAAAACATCGATAGTGCTTCATTTATTTTTCGTCAACAGAAATTCAGAAAGCGAATCTGTCACTATGTAGAGATAAATGAATTTTATACAACTTATACAACTTATACAGTTTTGTTTATAAGTGATGTTAGAATATATGCATAATTTATTCTATTACAGAATAGAATTAATTTTTTTTTCACGTTATGTAATTCTTGTTTCACTTTGAGAAAGGATGTAAGGCAAGTGAGGAATTATTGTTTTCAGAATCTATGCATATTGTTTATTGTTTTCTGAACGGTATTGTGTAGGGTACGAGATCTTGCATTCGTTTACGTAGGTACGCCATAAAAAGGGAACTTACCAGGCTGTCAAAATGAGACATGCAAAATTTCAGTCACAAATTCCAACGAATCTCTTCGTTTCTTCTCTACTTCAAAATGAAGAATGGAAAAAACATCGATAGTGCTTCATTTATTTTTCGTCAACAGAAATTCAGAAAGCGAATCTGTCCTATGTAGAGATAAATTTTTATACAACTTATACAGTTTTGTTTATAAGTGATGTTAGAATATATGCATAATTTATTCTATTACAGAATAGAATTAATTTTTTTCACGTTATGTAATTCTTGTTTCAGAAAGGATGTAAGGCAAGTGAGGAATTATTGTTTTTCAGAATCTATGCATATTGTTTATTGTTTTCTGAACGGTATTGTGTAGGGTACGACATCTTGCATTCGTTTACGTAGGTACGCCATAAAAAGGGAACTTACCAGGCTGTCAAAATGAGACATGCAAAATTTCAGTCACAAATTCCAACGAATCTCTTCGTTTCTTCTCTACTTCAAAATGAAGAATGGAAAAAAACATCGATAGTGCTTCATTTATTTTTCGTCAACAGAAATTCAGAAAGCGAATCTGTCCCTATGTAGAGATAAATGAATTTTATACAACTTATACAGTTTTGTTTATAAGTGATGTTAGAATATATGCATAATTTATTCTATTACAGAATAGAATTAATTTTTTTTTCACGTTATGTAATTCTTGTTTCACTTTGAGAAAGGATGTAAGGCAAGTGAGGAATTATTGTTTTCAGAATCTATGCATATTGTTTATTGTTTTCTGAACGGTATTGTGTAGGGTACGACATCTTGCATTCGTTTACGTAGGTACGCCATAAAAAGGGAACTTACCAGGCTGTCAAAATGAGACATGCAAAATTTCAGTCACAAATTCCAACGAATCTCTTCGTTTCTTCTCTACTTCAAAATGAAGAATGGAAAAAAACATCGATAGTGCTTCATTTATTTTTCGTCGACAGAAATTCAGAAAGCGTACCTGTCCCTATGTACAGATAAATGAATTTTATACAGTTGTGTTTATAAGTTATGTCAGAATATATGCATAATTTATTCTATTACAAAAAAGAATTAATTTTATTTTCATATTATGAAATTCTTGTTTCACTTTGAGAAAGGATGTTAGAGAAGGGAGGAATTATTATTTTTTGAGTGGATTTGTGTAGAGTATGCAATTTCGCATGTATATGATTCGATAAAAAGGAACCTACAAGGCTGTCAAAATGCGACACGCAAAATATCAGTCCCAGGTACCAACGAATCTTTTTATTTCTGAAAGAAATGGCTGCATCGCACGCTATCAGCGGGCGTCAAACTGTCGTACATTTACACTTTATTTACGTACTGAGCTGCCAGATTTGATGCTGTAAATCGGTTTTTAACAAAACATAATTATTGAATATCTATCTCTCTCTCTCTCTCTCTCTCTATATATATATATATATATGTGTGTATTAATCTCTTATTATTTATTTATTAAATATTGACATTATTCCATAAACATATTTTAAAAGATAAAAAATACAGTGTGCAAATAATGCCAAGTGATTTCAAAAAATATATGCCTGTGATAAGTTATAATCACACCATAGATTTTTTGCCAGTGATTATGACAGTAAAAGATTGATTTATACAATTCGTTGACTTGTTTGGTATAATTTCATGCGGCAATGTATTATGTATGACATATTCTGTAATTTTTTCTTCTGCTGTTGTTGTATGCTTGATATCGATACAGTAAATTTTGCTTTATGTGGTTCTGTAAGAAAAATTAATAAATTTCTTCTTTTTTTATTTTGGTTGGTATTATAGTAGTCTACAGTTTTTTACTGACTTTTCTAGATATGCGATTTCTTTCATACGATTAACTATAAAGTAGAATATTTTAAATTTTGTTACACAACAAGAATTTTTTAAGAGGTTTCAAAAACTCTACAAGATCTTTTTTACACCAATTGAATATTTTTATAGTGAAAAGCAGAAGTATTTTTTAAGTTAGAATTTGCGTAGGAGTATGTCCAAAAAGATGAAAGAGTAAATACACACACACACATCAAATATATATATATATATTTAAACCTTTGTGTAAGCTTGGATGATATAATAATTTTCAATTGTAATTGATGTAGAAGAGATAATGAAATCTACATGTGTATCTTGTTCTTTTAGCCCTCAAATTACTCTCGGTAAATAAAACTAAACTTAAAAATCTTCAAATCTTCCATGACAATCAAATACATGAATCCAGCTTGACATCCAATTTCATGGACAGAATCCCCGAAAAATACGCCTGTTATCATGAATTAGGGTGTCAGCGTGAGCCGTATTCTCTGTAGTGACAGATGATCGGAAGAGCAAAGTATTGTTCGTCATAGATCGATGTTCCCTCATCTCTATCCATTAGAGCACTCTTTTTCTGTTAAGGGCCTAGACACCTTCATATTACAACAAGGCTTCTCTTCTAATTAGCTTTCACATAATTCTACCCGACAGAAAAAATTAGTGTTTTTCTACGATGCATATAGAGTTATCTAATTTATTTCCGTAAAATCACAAAAGCAGTCCTTCCCCTATTTAAAAAACTTACACTGGTGAGCAAAACTGAAGCAAAGATTAATTTTTAAAGCAGACAGTTATGAAAAAGATGAAAATGCAAAACCTTCTGCCCAAAACTCTAAATAACATAGATCACAGACTATTCTCCAAAATAATATTTTCTTTTAAAATAAAACTTGCAGATTTGTGATAAAACTTGCAGGTGTATTTTTTAATGACTAAAATCCCATTTCCTAAGACATTATAGATGCATTAACAGACAGGATGCAAATTCTTTCTTACTTAGTGGACCACATTAACTGTTCAAACATTAAATTTTAACCAAAATTTAAACAAGTTACTCTTTTAAAAATGAGACTTTTGAAACATGCAATTTCAATTAAGTTCTGTTTATCTAAAATTTCTCTTTAAAAAATACTATTTTGTTAAAAGTGTATGTTACATCAAATACATTCCTAGATTTATAAAAAGAATCGCTTTGGTAAAGAACGTGCCAACATCAAATAGGAGAGTTTCCTTTACTCCTTTAACTATTCTAATAAATGATTCAGATGGTTTGGTTCATTGAAATAAAAATTGATTTATCTCAGAATAAATCGTTTAATACCGTGGTTTTCAAAAATAATGGAAATTTTTTGAAAAATTGTGTCTGTGAAATCTATTAATTGAAATTTAAGGAAGATTAACAAAATAATAATTAAATACAATTAATTAGTTTTCACAAATTAGGCAACAAAGAAAATAATACACTTATTTTCTGTCTATAAAATATACAACAGGAAAAAATATCAACAAACATAGTATCTGAACTCAATGCATAAAGATCTTTAATACAGAATGATGTGATTACTTCTGATAGCTATAAAGGTATTATAGCGATGTTCATTGTTCAATATGGTATTTATTTTTTCAATTGGCAACAAAGCCTATTGCTGTGTCAAGACAGTTCGAACATACTGAAGGGTTGCAAGAATGGGTAAGATGCAGCAATAAGCATCCCTAGAGATTCTTAAACAAGATCAATCGGTTCAAATCCGGAGAGCGTACTGCCCAATCCATTACGCGTCATGCCAAGAAGGTAATTCTCAACCAACCGAGCTCTATGTGGTTTAGCATTATCGTCTTATATGATGAAGAAGCCCCCAACTTCAATTGAGGCGAACAACTGGATGAAGAATGTCGTCCCTATAAGATAATAAAAGATGCCTCTTGGAACAGTATACAGGTAAGATATGGAGACATACATACACTGTACTCGCCAAATATCTCTCTTTCTCTCTATCATGGGTAAAACTTGAATAATAGCAGGATCCTGGTTCTTGTCTGATGAGCAATCTTCTTGAGTTACTTTGAAAACTAAGTTGGAACTCATCAGTAAATAGTACATACCTTAATAGAATTGGATTCCAATTGGCACGGTGTGTGCCCAATTAATCTTGCTAAATAGGATTGACTTTAGTTCTTTCTATTAGCCCAATGGTCAAACATCGTAATTCTCTGCTGAATTATATCAAGTACTGATATCTAAAACATGGCTATCTCAAAATTTCAATACACAGTTTCTATTTGCAGAAACTGTAGACTCTTTTAAAGACTGTTTTCGGCCACTAGTCAACTGCAGCAGCTCCCTTCTGTTCAGATTCTGATGCAACAATACTTTATTTTTATAATAAAAATGTATTTACATTGGGCTGTATTACTGCAATTTTAAAAAAAATTTCCTTATTTTTTTGTAAACCTGTGTAACATTGTGCATGTCTTTACAAAATACGCTAGTAAATTTTCTAACAAGAATTAATATTTATTTCAACGTCGATAGACGATGAGGTCTCAGTCACTACTTTGACTAACCACAAACTATTGATTTCTAGATTTTTTTTTTATTCAAGCAAATAAATATTTATCAACAGTGATAATCTAAGTTTTTTTGTACCTTTTTCAACTATTATTCAATTTTTTTTTTCATTTGCACATGAGAATTGGAAAATAAAATCCTTTCCTGAGTAAATTTTTCTAAAGGTCAGATGTTTCTACAGAAAGACTTCTGAAATTTTATTCCACTATTGAACATTTCCTTTGATGAAAAATTGAATTGAAGATTTTATTAATAGAACCCAGACGCTCGAACCAATTAAATGCTTGAACGAATAATTTTATTTCCATTAACTTATAAAAACGTGATGAGGTTTTTAGACGAACTATTTTACAAAGATTCCTATAGAATGGGATTTTTTTTGAGTAAATTATTTACTGTACCAATTTTTGTGTTAATATAAAAGTTAATTTAAGTTTATTTTAGTCTATAAGGTTACTGGATCAGACATTGCATCATATCACTAATCAAAACGTTCACAAAATTATTTAAAAAAAAAAATCATTCATTGAAATTACACACATTTAAGCTACACTTCTTTCAAAGTACTCTCTGCATTTATACACTTGCTTTTACTTTAGTAGGGTTGTTGAAAACATTTCTCGAACTCAATACATGAAAGTGGCATTAACTGTCTCATCGCATTTTGCATGACCCCTGAATTCGGGAAATGCTGTCCCTTCAATTTCCTTTTCAGACTCGAAAACAGGTAAAAAATGTCTGGTGCATTGTTGTATGAATACTTCGACGACATTGCACAGTACACATAAATGCAAGGAAAATGTGAAGGAAATGGTTGAATTCTAATTATTACATAATAGAAAAATAGTTAAAATAGTTACATTTGAGAACTGATTTTTGTTGTTATTGAGTATTTAAGTTTCAGATATGTAGGGGGGATGGTCCAGTAATATTATTCTCGACATTAATTTTTTAACCAATAGTGAACGATGGGCAACTGCATTTTTCTGCATCAAAATCCATTTGATTCTTGCCCATTCTAGAGTGTCTCTTTTTGTAGTATCTCGTTAGGAACGAAGAATTCCCGAGTAAAGCTCCTATTCTACAGTTTGCTCCTGTGTTATTTATTAATTTATAATGAATCACAATCTTGTATTAAAAAAAATAACTCTAATACAGGCGTAAGTGGAAGAGTTACTACTACAGTGTTCGTCTTCAAACTTGAGCGACTTCTAAAAAACTGCTCACGTCGACCCGACATTAGTACGTTTTTCATTGCCTCCATGTCATTTTCCACATTCTTCAATCATCATCTAAAGGTTCTCAGAAAATGTGTTTCATAGTAAAACAAAAATTAATGTTCAATTTCTGTTCGATAACTGACATTTAAAATCCACTAATGGAAGAAAAAAAAATTTTTCTCACTGATAATGTTTGCACCTCTGATATGTAGAGATTTAGAAGTTTTTAAACCTTCTATAGATATATCTCTTAGGTTATATATCTTTCTATTAGTATATCTATTGCAACCTTCTTTATTAGTTCCATATGTCGATTCTGGTAATTTTTTGATTCCAGTAGTAATAACCTTTAAAAGGTATTATTAAAAATCAATCATGTTAATTGTATCACGAACAGAATCTCACCTCAGTACATATATATGTATATATATATGTATGTATGTATTTTTAAATTCAATAAGACAAAACAAATATGCAAAATTTGAAAAAAAAAAATTAAATATATATATATTTTTAATTTTGCATATTTTTAAGCAAACACTGGAAGAAACACATATTTTTAGCCAAGGTCATATGCTAAAATTCAGGAGGAACAATTGTAACATTTTCCATAGAAATAACTTGCAAGTGTACATAATAATTTGACTAATTCTTAGAATAAGAATAATAATTGTATGATGTATTTTGAAAACTAAACGATTAGTTTTCTATTTAATGTACGTCACGTAAAATTCATGTCTATAACCAATAAAGCAGCTGCTTGATGGCCAATTGGCTAGCGCTCTGTCCTTTGGTACCACAGGCTTCAGATTCTAATCCTAGCATTGGTATGGATGTTTGTTAGTGGTTCGGAAACCACGTTTAACTGTTGGTCTTCGACTAATTAGCCTAAAGTGTACAACAAAAAAAATGACTGTAGAGCAACCAGACGAACAAATAATACATAGCCTGCACTATTTACTGAACTTTCAACTTACCATTTAAAGTAAGGAATGTATAATGTTTTTATTTAAAAGTCTATACTTTCTACAATAGATGCAGGCGATTTCAGCCTGTAAGTAATCTTCTATTTGAAATAAGTCTGCATTTGGTCTGAAACAGTTGGAGAACTGAGAACAAGAGAAGTAAATTAACAAAGTAGATGCCACAGGCGTTCGAATCATGATGAATCAATGTCATCGTTATTTATCGTGAGGAGACAGAGATCGGTTTACAATTTCTGCAAAATTATATTTGATGAAAGAAGAAACCTTTGTAGCATGTCATAATAATTGGATTCCATTTTTGAAGATAAACTGATCTCAAAATGTAAGGATGCAAGATTAATCGTATGAAAAAAATATCAAAATACAGTAGAATCGTACCATTTTATCCGTCCACGAAATACGTTGTTGATAACAAATTTCCCTGTCAGTAAAAAATTCGCAATAAATCTATAATAACAGTTATATCTTTTTATTTCTTAAAAAGTTCTTAATGGACATTTTATCTCTGACTTTTTGACTTCTTAATTTATAACAGATGTCAGATAATGGAAGTAAGTGATATACGATTTTTGAAATTCATTTTAATGCTATTCTTTATAAATAAAGACTTGCTCTAACAAAAGTTATTGGTTCTATTTAAAAATGTTTCTACGACCAAACCATAGTTTGTTTGTAAAAACATTTTCAAAAACTGTAGAAAGCAATGCTGATTTGTAAAAACTAGATGTTTCTGCAAATATAGTAGTACCTACAAAGTACAATAGTACCTAGTATTGCTACTATATTTGTAAGAACAGTATTTGTATAGTAGTACCTACAAATAAATAAAGACTTATAATAGAATGTAGATTTGTAGAAACATCTGGTTTGTACAAATCTACATTCTACAACCAAATCCTCATAGAATGAATTTCTAATGCACCAAGATATTTTTTCGTGATTAGTTCTATAATTTAAAACTTTATCAGGTTCTTTTTTGGAAGATTTAAGAAGGATATAAATAGATTATCTTACACTTTGTGTTCCATGAATATATGTTTCTGATATTAACATATTCAAAACTGATATTAACACATTCAAAACTGATATTAACATATAAAAAATTCTGATATTAACATATTAAAATTCTGATATTAACATATTAAAATTCTGATATTAACATATTAAAATGCCTTTCTCCAAGTAACAAGTTATAGACTGATAGTTAAAATATTTCAAAGTATTGGATTTTATTTTCAAACCTTAATCTACTACTTAAATTACTGTTTATGGAAATAATTAATTTAATATTATTTATTTTTTCTGAGGTATTTTATCTGAAAGATAATTCATGGGCAACAAAATACCCACCCTTTATCGATGCATTCAATTCTTTTAATGAATTTTTATGCAGTCATTCATTATTATCATTTATTTTTAAATTTCAATGCACGTTATTTAAATTTATATAATTTTAAATATGTCGTGTAATTTGTTTTAACAATATTAGTTCATTAATGGCATGACGTATGTGCTTTTTAAGTGATACTATTTCAATAAATTATGTAATCGCTATACAATTAAAAATATTAATTAAAATTAAGATTATGTCACTGCGCGTTATTTAAACATAAAAATTTTTTTTTAAATCTAACATTGAGATTGTATTACATTAATTAAAATCATCGCTTTTATATATGTTTCTTATTACTTAATACTTAAGGTTTACAAATTTAAATGACGTAAGTACTCAAAATTTCTTGAAAGCCTTTTATAGATAATTATTGTATACCGTTATTCAAATATCTACATCTATATCTGTAAAATTTTACATTCAAATACATTTTGTGCGCTTTAGGCTACGCGGAAGAAAGGGTATATCTTTCTATTCATGGGCTTATTCTCACATAACCTCCTAATGATGTGTAGCATTTCAAATCCCTCCTTTTCAAAGCTTTCACTTCACATAAGGCAGATGTTCTGTTCTGTGATCGTTATTAGGAGATGGTACGAGTAAGTATATTGATTTTTACCATTGAAAAAACTTCTTTCTAAGTAGGAATGCCCTTTTACCAGGCAGCTGCTCTTATAGGGTTAATTAATGATTTTTTTTCTCTCATCAAATCTCCTTTAAAAAGAACATGAAAGAGTTTCCTAATCAAAGGAGTTATAAATGAATAATCCCCTCCCCCGAAGAAGATATTGATTGACG
The DNA here is from genome assembly GCA_021605075.1 of Caerostris darwini. Lineage (NCBI taxonomy): Eukaryota > Metazoa > Arthropoda > Arachnida > Araneae > Araneidae > Caerostris > Caerostris darwini. The sequence continues at coordinate 226,265 of BPLQ01007492.1, forward strand.
CGTTTTGTGCTTTTCCGTGTCTGTCAATTGATCTCCTGCTCTTCTTTAGAAATAGCATATATGGCTCTCACGAAAAGCTTCATGGGGCCTATCAAATCCCTCCCCATGAAAGACTATAGGGTATAGGTTGAGGAAGAACCACAGATCCCATTACCCTATGAGGGACTTTGATAAAACCTAAACAGTTAAAAGAAAGTCCGTGATCCATTTTAAACCCTCTAGAAACAAATATTAGGGTTTTCGTTCCAAATGCAGTTGTACAATGAGTGTGTAGTGTAGCAGGCCCCCAATGTTGTACTTCGGTTAACGCTGAATCTGTTTCATTCTGCCATCGAAAATCGAATTGCCAGAGACCAATATATAAGCGTTAACATAAAGCTAGGTAAGTAAAACCGTATTAACACATTGTAAATGCAATATAAAAATTCATGTTTAAATTTAATGAAGGTGCAACTTGAGCAGGCTAGCCTGCGAAAAGGCAAAGTATTGAATCTGTTAGTGGCACGTGTTAAAATCCCTGTTTTCAGAAAAGAGGATGCTCAATTGAAATTGCATCCGTTTCTATGAGAGACGAACACCCAGAGTTAACATGGATTGATTTTCAACTATATGACATTCAAATGTAGAGCAGTTAACACAGAAAGTTCTACCTGAAGACAAGGAGAGTTCGGGTTTGAATCCAATGGTGGCATCATTTTCAGCTTCCAGAATTGAGGAAACTTATTGGCGATTTAGATACCTTCTCTCTTCAACTGACAGGCTAGTGAGAACTTTCTGGATTTTCTTCCATAATTCCAAATTATCCTTTAATGTCCTTCTGGATGGGAATACTCTCCCTTCATAATCCCTCATCTATGTAAACTAGGTGGATCACAAGGCCCAGCGATATACAGATAAAAAAAAGTGAAATCACCATTTGTTTCTAATTCTAAATCACGAGCTTAACTTAAATAATACAAATTATAGTTGGCGTGAATATTTAGGGACTTTAATTGGAACGTTTAAAACAGCAAACAATTGCCTGAAATAGATTTTTGTAATTTGTAAATATGTAATGCACGCTATGACAACTTGTTCTGGTTCTAATTGAATAAAAATTTTCACTTTTATTTGTTTTTCTCAAGAAAAAAAAAGACATTAATGGCGATTTAATTGCAATGTTTTAATTTCTTCTTTTTCTAGCGCTTATGCTTTAAATATCAAACTTAATTTTACTTCATTCAATAAAAATTTTACAGATATATAATATTTACTTACATCACTTGAAAATTAGAGAGGCAACATATAAGTCAAGTATCTGACATTCTAAATAAAACATTTACATATTTTTTTTTTTTAGCGATTTACAGACCAAGAGCATTTGAATAGCTTTCACTCTTTGGTTACCCAACATATCGAAATTGAAGTGGAATAAAAGCATTTGTGTGCAAAGTCTGTTTTCCAGGTGAGTGATGATTACTTGTTTAACAAGTCACGTAGACAGATAACAGATAATTAATGTATATAGAAAGCCAACCACATGTAAAAATGTTTTATCTTTTTATCTTATGTAATCCCAGCCTATTAAAATTGTTGAGTGTGTTTCAACATATTAATGCTTAGTCAGATTTGATGCTGAGTTAAGCAGGATATTAAGTGTCTTATAATTAATTTAGTTTGCTTGAATTAAGAAGTAATCATCTTAAGAAGTTTGCATGAAGTAATTGGGATGTATTTGCATTTATTTAAGCAGTTTTTAAAGAAAGCCAATTTGAGACGGGAGCTAAAATAATTAGCTAAATAGTTATTTATTTATAATTAGTAAAACTTTTCTCTGCTGTAGTTTTTTTCCTGCTACATATTATTTTCGAAAATTCAATTCGTGTGTATATATATCTTTTCAAAATAATCAGCACTACGTTAAAAAAAATTAAGCTGAAAAAAATAACATTTTTCTTTCTTAAAAATATCATTTTTCTTGCTTTAAAAAGTTTTAAAAACGTGCATTAAGTTATTTTCCCAGATTATAATCCTTTTTTTAAACATGCTATTTCATACAGTTCTTTCCCGACTTGTTGTCCAGTGGTAAAGCATACAAGCGTGGCAATGTGCTAACTTGCAGGATGTCTAAAATTCGGATTCACTGATAGTATCCTCTGCAGTCGCTACATTCAGAAACGAGAAGATACGATTCTGAAAATATGGGCAAAGGACCACATATTTGAAAATCAGATTGTCTGTAGGTAATTTTCCGGGTTTTTTTCAAAAATTCAATACTTCCAACTTTTGAAAAAATTATGCTAGTTCAACATGCAGTTTATTTCAAGAAGTTACTATGCAAAATGAGATCTTATAAAATAGGAATTTCTCTTCAAATTAAGCATCGTTAAACTGTTTGCCAATATTTTTATGGTCTTTCATTAACTCAAAGACATTCTGGGTAAGTTATCAAAACTAATCTCGAAAAATAGAGAAAAAAATGTTTAAAAACATTAAATTGAAACGTTCAAAGTTATAGAGTAATTAATAATTTGTTTTAATTAAAAATTATCATTGTTATTAATAACATTAGACTGATAACAGAACATTAAATTAAACATCAAAAGTTTATTTCATAAGATAAACACCCCTTTGTAATCGAATTTAATTCACCAAGTCACAAATAAATACAAATACTGGAAATAGTCTTCAATTTCATAATCTCGTGGCTGGCAACTTATTGTCATAGCAATTAAGCTTATTAAAAATGCCAGTTTTCAAAAACGTTTTTGCTATCATTACCTTTTAGTAAAACAAATTCGAAAACTAATAATGTTTTTATGGACTTACGCTAATGATTTAGAAGTAAAACTGAAAATGTTTTGGTGTATTTTTACATTGCCATTAACAAAATATCTGAATGTCTCTCGTGTTTTCCCCAGAGAACAATTTGCTAGAGCCCTAAAGCTCTTTTATATCTACTAGTAATCGTTTAACTCCAGTTCATCCATACAGGCTTAAGTAACATTGCTTAAGAAGATAACAGTATTTATTATGTCACTAACTTAGGAATTCATGTAAGCCAAGTTACGCTTTACATATTCTTAAGATAAACTAAAACCTTTAGATATAAAGGTCATCAGAGTAATATAAAGGGTTAAGAAAAGAATGTATTCGATTAAGTTTAATCTTATTACGTCATTATTATAACTTTTGGAGGTATTGCCAGACAAAGCTAGGAGTGACATCAGACATTTTAAAATAGTTTGCCAAACTATTTTCATCCCTTAGACCATCCTTCAAGAACGAACTTATTGAATAAAGGCCTTACTAGTGTTAGCTAACATCAGCGAGTCGTTCCATATTTATCTTCGCAACTTCACGATCTACCACTGTTGACACAACTCCCCTCCTAACATATCAACCCTCCCCACTTTCTATCACTTATTTCCCCTCCCCCCTTCCAGTGGAAAATCTTTGTTCGTTGGGGATGAAAAATAAATGATAGGGGAACAAAATAGGATTTTGTCGTATGTCAGATTAGTACTATTTGCTGAAAGCAGGAGATCTTTTTTACCCTGGTGTCCGGAAACGATAGGTTCTTAACAAAAGTTGAACGAAATCTGAAAATTTTCCATCTTCAATTGTGTTTTCTATTTGCAATGGAAATAATTAAAAAAAGGGATGAGCTTCATGATATTTTACTTGAGGAATTTTGAGATCGTTAAAATTTTTTAAATTATTTCCGTTACATTTAATGCACGGAGTACTACTTAGCAGAGTTATGTCATTTAAGTTAATGAAAATATTTTTTATACCTTGAAAACAAATCAGAAAAGGGGCGATAGGTTCATGCTGCTTAACTTGCTAACTTCGAGATCATACAAGTATTGATACATTTATTTCTGTTTTATTTACAGGACTGCGTATTCCCCAGCAAAATTTTGTCATTTAAATTTATAAAAGTAGTTACTTTTTATCCTGAAAAAAAAAAAAAATCAATAAACAGATACGAACTTCACGTTGCTTTATTCGCTAATTTCGAGACCATGCAAGTATTGATGGTAGCTTCTTATTTCCGTTTCATTTAAAGGACTGCGTATTCTCCAACAAAGTTTTGTCATTTAAGTTTATAAAAATATTTACTTTTCACCCTGAAAACAAATCAGAAAACATATAGAAACTTCACGTTGCTTTACTTGCTAATTTTGAGACCATGCCAGTATTGATACATTTCCTTTTCATTTAAAGGACTGCGTATTTTCCAACAAAGTTTTGTCATTTAAGTTTATGAAAATATTAACTTTGTACATTGAAAACAAATCACAAAACGAATGGCAGCTTCACATTGTTTTACTTGCTAATTTTGAGACCATGCAAATATTGATATATTTATTTTCGTTTCATTTAAAGGACTGCGTGTCCCCCAACAAAGTTTTGTCATTTAAGTTTATAAAAATATTTACTTTTTACCCTGAAAACAAATCAGAAAACGGATGGCCGCTTCACGTTGTTTTACTTGTTAATTTTGAGACCATGCAATATTGATTTACTTATTTTCGTTTCATTTAAAGAGCTGCGTATTCCTCAACAAAGTTTTGTCATTTAAGTTTATAAAAACATTTGTTTACCCTGAAAACAAATCAGAAAACGGATGCTAGCTTCATACTGTTTTACGTGTTAATTTTGAGACTATACAAATATTGATATACTTATTTTCGTTTAATTTAAAGGACTGCGTATTTATTTCCCAACAAAATTTTGCCATTTAAGTTTATAAAAATATTTACTCTTTACCCTGAAAACAAATCAGTAAACAGATCGCAGCTTCACGTTGTTTTACTTTCTAATTTTGAGACAATGCAAGTATTGATTTACTTATTTTCGTTTCATTTAAAGGACTACGTATCTCCCAACAAAGTTTTGTTATTTAAGTTTATAAAAATATTTACTTTTTACCCTTAAAACAAATCAGAAAGAGGATGGTATCGTCACGTTGTTTTACGTGCTAATTTTGAGACTACGCAAATATTATTTCCGTTTTCTTTAAAGGACTGGGTATCCTCTAACAGTGTTTTGTCATTTAAGTTAAAAACAAAATGTATTATTTAGTATTAAATGTTTATAATTACTTCACAACTTGCTTTATTATTCAAAATGCCTTCAAAGCCTTAACCTTCAAAACAGTGCTAAAGCTCTTTAAGTTTGAAGATGATGTTATGAATTATAATATTCATCTTTTGGTCTTAATGAAACGGAAAAATGTCATGATTGACGGACCCTGAGGGTAGGAAGCCAGTGAATAAAATCGATGATACTAAGAAACAATTGTTACGAAATAATTAAGGGCATAATGAAATTAGATTAAAAAAATTTACATAAATATTTATTAACAAATATTGCCTAGAATAGTTCCACAATACAAAATTCCATTTTGAAATTAAATGTTATCCTTCTAATGAAAACATTTAAATTAAAATTTCATGCTTATGGTTGACGCATTCGTTTTAGCAGTATTTTATTAAAATAGTACTAATTGCTCTTCTAACGCTTTCAACTGAATTTATACTTTATGATAATTACATAATTTTGGAAAAAATGTTTTTATTCCTTTTATTACTGAATTATGCTATGCAAATTCGAAATTAATTTCTACTGAATTTTAACTCTTATGATTTTCCTGGTATTTGAAGATTTAAATTAAAATTTCATGTAAAAATATTGTAGATGGAAAATAGAGGCACAACGTTCTTAATCATGTTTATTACTAGTCTGAGAAAAGATACATGCAGCAAAACATTTGGCGAATGACGTGCGCTCTCTTACGGAAAACGAAGTATTATACAAAGTATATAAATACAGTTACAATCTAAATGTGACGCCCACCTTGAAATAACATTTTAACAAACATGAACAATGAAAATGTTACAATACACATTAATATACATAAATGAAATCAAAGAATTGAATGAATATTCAATAGAAATAAAATGTTTAATACAATAAATACAAATGCCACAATTAACATACGTTAAGAAAAATTTAAATTGGTACATACATAATTTTGTGGTATTTCATTTAAATGTGCCATTTGCTGTTTTGATGATTACAACCTTAACAATATTATCAAGACAATGGTGTAATTGAAGTATTCTACCCATTTTTCATTTAGTTGGGGGCAAATTATCATCTTTAAGGAGACACAGATCATTAATTTGAAAGTTTTAGTAGGTAAAAGCCACTTTGGCCTTTGTTGTAATCGACACTGATATTCCTTGTACCAAAGTTTCCAAAAGTGTTGAACCATATTTTGAATAAGTTGCCTTCTGGTAAGATATGAGATTTTTTAATCAACGTAATTGGGCTCAGGAATACTTGCCAATGGCCTTCCAATAATGAAGTGGCGCCAGGTGTTAATGCTGATAGGTCATTTGGATCATTAGAAAGGGCTGTTAAAGATCTTGAGTTAAGACCCTCATTTGTGTTAGAAATGTTTCAAATTCTTCATATATTAATTTAGCTTTGCCAACAACACGTTTTCGATGATATTTTGCCGATTTTATACCAGCATCCCACAGACCATCCATATGTGGTGCACCTGAAACATTCAAATGCCATTTAATACCATTGTCAGACAAAAAATTGTTTACATTTTGATTATAATTTTTCCACACAATTCCAATCGATGAAGCGAAATGGTTTTAAGTGATGCAACTTCAGTTTTGGCTATTACTAGCTAAACGCTGATTTGCTCTGTATTTGACACAGAACGACAGTAAATTACAGCTACATACGCTTTTTCTGTGTCACCACTAAACCCATACAGCTGAAATTGGTTGTTTGGATAAAAAAATAAATATCTTGGCATTTTGAAGTCTTTAAAAAACATAAATAGTAAATCTGATGCTTCTTTATGTTTTAATAGAGACTTGTGAAACTAATTTATTTAATGTTGCATTTATTATTTCTGTTTCGTTTTCGTGAAGCACAGTGAGTACGTTCCATGCTTTTTCGTAATTCTCATTTGCAATTTGAATTGGTTGTAATAAATCTGCTTTTTCGACTTTCACAGAAAGCTTAAGATATTGTAATTTCTGACTATCACTTAAAGAATCATTATTTCCTACACTAGCAAGAAATAAATCACGAAATATCCAATCAATATAATTAGAAACAAGTGCTGGTAATTCTAGACGCCGAAGTTTTAAAATGTTTACATTAGTATTAACTTCACTTTGATATGCATTAGAATTATTATCATTCTTTATCAGTTTCTTTAACTCATCTTTCGACGTAATTTTTAATGAATCTAATTTAGAAAAGTTCATTCATTTCCTGTCTGTATTTATCAAATTCTTTATCTTTGCAAGAACTAAGAATAGTATTAGATAATTCGTTCACTTCACTATTTAAAGCCTTTACGTCATTTTCATACACTTCAATAACAGAAATAGAATTTTCTTGATTTTGTAAATTATTTACTTGAGTAATTAGCGGAGGTAATCTTACATTTCACAATATGCTTATGTTTTAGAAGATCTTCCATGTAGTGATTTTGTGACCTTCACAATGGAAGCACGATGCTATGCATTGCGACGCTACTTACTTTGTTATTTTAGCTCCGTTGCGCAAATATTTTCGATACTGTTGAACAAAAATGCTATTGTTGATCTCCACACTCATCGAAAGTATATTTGTTGAATTTCAATGCTCTGGCTGTGATGACGGACCATAATGTAGATGAAAAATAGAGGCACAAAGTTCTTAATCATGTTTATTACTCGAATGAGGAAAGATACATGTAGCAAAACATTTGGCGAATGAAGTGCGCCCTCTTACGGAGAACGAAATATTATACAAAGCATCTGTGTGTCTAATCCTCAGTGTTCCAAAGTGCGGGATGAACATCCCATGAGTAATCTACTCATGGATGGAGGGACTGTTCTAATGGATCACCCGTAGGTAGACGTCTGATTTGGCTGCGTGACGAAGCATCTAAATGCAGTTAGTCTAAACAAATATATTGTTTCTAGCTTAATAGCTATGTTTATAGACACATATTTTGGATAAATGTCCTATGTCAGGAAGCTAAATATATTGGACTTTAAAATTCAAATAATCTAACTGTGTAAAATTTTGGTTATTAAGCAAATAATATATTTTTTTTTCATATAAAGATGAATTAATTCATGTTTCACTGAAAAGCGAAATTTTACTGTTATGACTTTGCATCGAAGTTCCTTTATTATGAAAAATATAATATAAATGCATAAAACTAACTTTCCATAACGAAAGTAAGATAGCTGTCAGAATGTCTCTTACTCTCTCTCTCTCTCTGTATGTATATATATATAATATAAAGTATGTTATACACGATGAACACACAAACCAAATATTCGTTACATACGTATAAGGTACAAGTGAAACCGTCAGAATCTTGAAAAATAGTTTGAAGAAACAGTACAAGAAAATTATATAAAACTAAAATGTGGTAGCTCTAGAAGCTGCTGTCATAATCACACTTTACATATAAAGAACACACCATAGGAACACAAAACCCCAAGGAGAACTGACAAGGAGTGAATTAGAAACACGACAATATTGCGCAAAGAAAAGCTACTACTGGTATTCACTATACGCAAACTGTATGACATAACCAACAATCAGACCTCACAAAAAATATATATCTTTCTATCTATAATTTTATATAATATATACATGGCCTGATGGATAGCACGTTGGGCTGCTGAACTGAGTAAGATTGTTGTCTCAAACCCACGGAACTAAATGTCTCCATGTCCATACCAGAAAGAGGCACGAAATATCCGTGGATTGGAAAGGATATCGTTTGGCTCGCAGAGGAGTATACAAACCGCGCAGATACCAAACATCCTTGAGGGAGTCGTTCCAAACTGTGGTAGCACAATGAGAGTGTAGTGTATCCTCACCCTCATGTTACATATCTGTCGTTAAAGGTCTAATGATCTAGAAGCAAAGAATTAACACCTGCTATCAACAACGTAACTTTGAATTGAAGACAATAAAAGTCTTGAAAAAACTTGCATTCCACCAGACTCAACCGAGTGGCAAAAACACATAACTAGAGGACAGGAGAGTTGGATTTCATTGCTATGTGTGTTATGGTCACTACTTTCAGAAACGAGAAAAATTTATGATAATCAAGACAGCATCAGTGAATGTCTCGTATGAACTATCAGTAGGCAACCTGGTAGAAGTGACCTTGAAAGCCTACTCAGAAGTTAATGACCTTTTGTGGGTTGGGCTAATTGTAGTATACATAAGTGGAACACTATATCCTCAATAAATTAATTCCTCAATGAATATTTGATTAAAATATTCAAAATGAGAGCTAATAAATTTTTTTATGTATGACTGTTTACAAAACACACTGTAAATATTTTACTTAATTGCAAGAATATTTTAAGTCTAAGTCAATTTAAATGAGATTAATATTACATAGTTTAGAAACTGATATAATGAAATATTCAAGAAATTGTAATATTTAAAATTTCAACAGTAATAATTTATGTAATATACTATATATAGCTTGGAAATAAACAGATAAGATCTAATAAAGCTAATTGTATTGAGAATTAACAAAATATTACTAATAAATTAAATTTAAAAATCATTCCGTCAGTCAAAAATGAAAAAGCCTAATTTTTATATAATTGAAATCTCTGCATTATCTGAATATTTTTGCTGTAATTTTTTAATCACTTTCTATTTCATACAACCTTAATTTGAGAAATTAATAAAAATATTGTATCAAGAGTAATTATTCGTCTTAATTTTAACGTTGTCGAGATTGAAAATACACTTATTCTGAAAACATAATGTGAATATGTCATTTTCCTTTTAATTGTAAAAGTAGCAAGGGACTTATAAATATGTCTCTAACAGACTTTAACTCTGCATTACTTATATCTATTGAATTTTCAGGAAAACACTTTAGTCATTGTTAAACCTCTTTGACATGAAAGTTAAAATATTTTAATACTCTTCTAGGATCAGATTGCACATTTAAATTTTGTTAGAAAAAAATTAATGGCGCATATTAATTATTTCCAAGTATATTTTGAACATATTTTAAAACATAATAAGAAAGTCTTTCAGAAATTAAATTTACCGAGGAACCTAAAGTATTGATGGATATTTTAAAAAACTTTATAAATAACTGCTTGGATCCTTTAATTATTTTATAAGACTATGCAAGTACAACCCCCGCATAATGCTCTAAAAGGGTTGTTCGTAGAACTTCAAATAAAAGTTCAGATTACGTAGAACTTTAAACTATATCTGGAAGTTCTTGGAAGTCTCTATTAATAGCTATTTATGGATGATATTCTGAAAATTGCCAATTCTATGAGTAGTATCATTTCAGTATATTGCTCAGAAAAGGAACTACGTCATAAGATAATTCTGTCTCCTACATGTAGCCTATTGATTTAGTAATTAGATTTAAAGTATATTCTGTTTATTTAGAGTGACTTTCAACATCATCCGCCTTTCATAGTAATGCAATTATATTCATTTTAGGAATTTTGAAGAAGCGAAGCGTTTATTGACTCATAATTAAATTCATGGTATTCGATAAAGATGCATGAGCATATTTGCCAAAGTGAATATTTGTTTAAACAACGGCAGCTAAGTTAGCAAATAAGGATCAAAGTGAATGATTGAATTAATAATCTGTATTTAGAACCATCTTGATTTCTTTAATTTCTAAAATATAGTAGTCTATAAATCGTATCAACTGCAAACTGAACATTCGTCAAGACTTTGCTATTCAATAATAAATTAACTGTAAAAAAACAAGCAAAATCTTAATTGACTTGACTTGGTACTTTGAGATGTATGCTCTCTGATGCTGCTTTATATCAATTTATCCTAATGCTGTTTAAAATACTATAGATAAAAGCATTTGACAAAAGAGAAAATGAAACCTTTAAAAAACAACTACTCTAAAACTCGAAATTCTAGAATTCATTGCCTACGACGGCTTACAAATTCCATTTAAAACAAAAGAAACGTTGCTCGTACTTTCTAGTTACCAAAAGAATATAAATAAGAAGATTAAATTTGTAAAAGAAAGAAATGGATAAAACTTCAGATCAAATAGATCATAATATTTTAACAGTTGAACGATGATTACAACATATGTAGTACAACTAGAATTTGAAACAAAAAGTGAATAAGAAATAGTAACACCAGAAAGAAAAAGCGGGGTATCCCATAGCTTACAGGGTTACGAGACTTTTCGTAGAAATTGAAGTATCGTTGTTGTCTTATAATAACATCCTCTAACATATCAAATATCCAAGAGTAAGAAAGAACTTTATATCCGAAAGCGCTTTGTAGCTTGTTTCTTGCTTCTATATATTTTATGCATTGAAACAAAATGTGTTCGACTGTTTCCGGAGTTTTGCAGAACCGGCATAATGGAGTTGAAGTCAGGCCAAATCTATGGAGTTTAGAATTACTAGGATATGTCTCTTTACGCAACCTGGTCAGAAAAATATCTTCTTTTCGATGATTAGGAAACAATCTATGAGAAGGCTTAATACTAGAGAGTTTTTGCATACCGTACCTTAGTTACCGTAGGACGTCCGTTAGCTTTTTCTCCCTATTGCGCATGCTCATAGGAAACTGCGCATGCGTATCTGTAATAATGTTTCCTATGAGCATGCGCGCTAGGGAGAAAAAGCTAACGGACGTCCTACGGTAACTAACGTACGGTATGCAAAAACTCTCTACTCTTCAAATGACCTTATTCCTCAGCATATTTGCCACTGTTGCCATTTGTTCACTGTTCTGTTGCTTTTATCAGTGCTTTCTTTTTTTGTTGAAAAATGAGATCTTCTGGTGATGTCCAATGGAATATTGTTGTATCTGCTAAAGAATTTGCGAGAGAATCGTCTAGTTCATTCTCTGTAATTTAATTTGTATGTACTTGTGTATCTCGCAGCAACATATAGTTTTTTTTGTAAGCAAATTATTTTTACAAATTTATTCAACAAAGAATATTTAATTTCGAATATACATTTGAATTAATTTTTTTTTTCAAATAAACCCCTTAGAAACTTCCAACATTGGTACTGTTAATCCCGCGTTAAATATTCAAGTTGAAGTCCATTTCCTTCCAAGCACCTTTAGATGTAATCATAGCAGTGTTCATAATCACAGTCCTAAAAATTAAATATTAATTTTTAATATCTTTGTAATTAGTAGGACAAAATCACATCAGAAATATAGTTTATATAAAACAATAGTCTATAATTGTTGCAATTTCAATGTCTTTGCTTTCACCAGACGATCTTTTAGAACAATTTAACATTATTTAGTTAATTAATTATTTTAATAATTTTAAATAAAATGCAAATACGGGAAAGGAATTTAAATAAACTAATAAGAATAGCTCGTGGGGGCAAAAAAACACAAAAAACCCCTGAAATATTGAAAGTGGTCAAGGAAACGAAAAACCATTCTCCCCAGTACGATACCCATAATGTTATGGGACAAAAAGGTTTACAAACAGCAACTGAATGTTTTACTGAGATATATATGAGCAACAGCATTTTTCTATTTTATTTATTACAAATTTTGTTGAAAGTCGACATTGTAAAGATAAATATCATACATCCTGCATTTCAAATGTAAAAAATTTATTTATCAGGTAATATTTTATTGTTCAATTTTGTCAACTGTATTTATAGTAAATATAAATATTTTTAAGATTTCACTCTGCATCTCTTTTTAGTTATATATATACATTTGCTAATACTGTTGTTGAAATTTGTTAGTCTGATTCATAATAAACTCGATAAATAGTGTCTATTCTTAGACAGAATTGCAGTATACTAAAAAAAAAAAATACTTTCTTCAGATATTTAAATTAATTATCCGCACAATTCAAAATCTCACTTGAATATTTCCAATACATTAAGAAACTTGAATCTTGTTGTATATTCATAAGATATTCAATAATAATTAGTTTTTTCAGTTCTATTGTTATAAAGTTATAAAGAATTGTAATTTAAAAGATTTTGAAAGCTAAAGAAAAAAATGTTGATTTCAGTGTAACGGAAAAATTTCATTTATGGAAAATTGTATTGTCCAGTAGTGTTAAAAATGAAATTCCATAAAGAATTTAAAAAACCATTAGGGGATCCCTATAAGTATTAAGCAGAAATTTTAATCGATATTTTGCGAAGTTTCTTGGGTTTTTAATCAGGAAAACTGTATAGATCTCCAAAATTTATATGTATATAAAACTAAGATATTGTTTTCAAACCCAAGAAAGTAAAAACCGATTCTTAAGAGTTTGGAAAATTATATTTTGGGTTATTTCAAATTATATTTTTGAATTTTAATATTAAATTGATAATAATATTTATTATTTAATATTAAATTGTGAATACAAGATAAAAAAATACTGTGCTTTAATGTTTATAGAACTCACGATATATTTGTAAGTCACTATAATTAAAGATAACATTCGAAACTGGTATAGATATGATCTCGAGATATATAATTAATATATGACTGCACAGTTATGGCTAATCTACGGAGATCTAATTTAGGAGTTCTTATTTTTCGTTTAATATTCCTATAACGCTATTTGAGAAAAAGTGCTATTTTTCATCAATAGCACTTAAAAATAAATATCATTTCGTCTAGCGGTATATAAAATTATCACTAAAAACAATTTTGTATTGGAAACAAGATAATATCAGTGTTGTAGTAAAAAGAAAAAAAAATCAGTGTATTTTTTTTTCAAATATAAGTTATTTCACTTATTCAGAGATAAATCTCAAATTAGAGAAAGTAAGGATACAGAGTTACATGAATATCGTTTCGTCTAATGGTATATAAAATTATTATTAAAAACAGTTTTGTATTGGAAACAAATAAAATAATGTCTGTGGTGTAGTAAGAAGAAAACAATCAGTTCATTTCATATAAAATATAATTTCTTTTACTAATTCAGAGATAAATCACAAATTAGAAAAAGTAAAGATACCGAGTTTCATACAGGTCTAAGGTAAAAAATAGCCTTAATCTTCAGTATTTTAGTAAGATATCAAAATAGTTTAGCGATAAAATAATAAATCTTGGATTAAAATAGCGTACTAAAAACAGTTTTGTATTGGAAACAAATAAAATAATGTCTGTGGTATAGTAAGAAGAAAACAATCAGTTCCTTTCATATAAAATATAGTTTCTTTTACTAATTCAGAGATAAATCTCAAATTAGAAAAAGTAAAGATACCGAGTTTCATACAGGTCTAAGGTAAAAAATAGCCTTCATCTTCAGTATTTTAGTAAGATATCAAAATAGTTTAGCGATAAAATAATAAATCTTGGATTAAAATAGCGTACTAAAAACAGTTTTGTATTGGAAACAAAAAAAATAATGTCTGTGGTGTAGTAAGAAGAAAACAATCAGTTCATTTCATATAAAATATAATTTCTTTTACTAATTCAGAGATAAATCTCAAATTAGAAAAAGTAAGATACCGAGTTTCATACAGGTCTAAGGTGAAAAACAGCCTTCATCTTCAGTATTTTAGTAAGATATCAAAACAGTTAAGCGATAAAATAATAAATCTTGGATTAAAATAGCGTACTTGAGTTCGCAAGAACGTAGTGCAGGAAGATTAGGTATGAAGTGGTAGGGCCGCTGAAGACGTGGATTAGGGCACAGCGCAGGGTTACGACCCCTACCTGCATTTTGGGAGCATAATCAATAATTCCAGAGCACGCGACTTTCACTCGCCGATCAAGTAGCTTTGATTCTCTTCAATGTGCTCTTTAACCTTTATGCGTTCCCGGTTCTTCTCCAACTGTTCGAGTTTTTTAATTTCTGTTTGTTTCCAAATCTGATCGATTCATGAACATCGATTTTTAAATCTCTTTATCCTACGAAATCCGTCTTTTTTAGTTCTTTTTATTCCGATTTCTGACTCTTGTGTTGATAATTAACATAAGATTGATGCTAAACACATATTATTATTATGTTGACTTTTAAAAAAATACGGGTATTGTTTTCGGGAGCGGGGTTTTTCGTGTCTTTGATCACTTTTAATTTTGGATATTTTCTCTAAAATCTGAATTTTCTTTTTTGCATTTTCTCACGAATTTTTTTTAGATTTCTTCCACGAATTTTTTTAGATTACTATCACACAAAGAAAAAAAAAAATTTCTTTCATGAGGTTTTTTTTAAAATTTCTTTAACGAGTTTTTTAGATTACTTTCACGAATTTTTAACAAAATTTTTTTCGTGAGTATTTTTTTCAAATTTCTTTCATGAGCTTTTTTATACATAATATTTATTTACAAAATAATTAAATAATTATTAAATAATTTAGTAAAAAAAAAAAAATAATAATAATGTAGAATTGTCCTAAAAGATCGTCTGGTGGAAACAATTACAATTTTATTTCAAAGTGAAAAAGACATTTTTTAAGAGCAGAAAATCGCTTGAAATTCTATAGTTTTTAATTTTTTTAAGATTGTTGTTATTCGATTTGTTCTTACATTAAAATCTAAATTTTATGTGTAATCTATATATCGGCCCATACGATCACATTAAAAAAATGTTTTTTTTTCTGTTTTTTACCCATTAAAATGATTTTAGAGAGGGGTTTTTTCAATACCTTGACTACTTTCAATTTTGAATAGTTTCACTTAAATCTGTAATTGTTTTGAAAAAAATTCCTTTCTATTTACTATAGCTGGCAACAGAGATTGATTTGTTTATACTGTCGAATTTTAAATAGCTAAAGGGTTACTAAACTTGACTTAATTGACTTTGGTAGAACCAATTAACTCATGGATTGATTTATCAAAAATCTTATTCCCCCTTCTCTTTGAAAAGAGAATAAATTATAGAAATTAAACAATAACTTTTAACACTTGTGATTATTAATTTAATACCAAGGAAATTATGAAAGTTTATTAGAAATTAAGGACATCTTTAAATCAGAATAAAAATCTCATTAATGGTATTTTGAGAGGTAGTTTAAATCAATAATGCGTATTTTATGATAAATGATAAGATATGACTCATTTTGCATATTTGTTGTAAGCATTTTATTTTCAGATAATGAATCTCCGTTAATGATATCTACTTCTACTGATAATAAATCTCTAAAAGATTGATTTTTAAAACTTTTTAAAGCTTTAATGAATTGATGTGTCTCTGTAACCAATAGTATATATACGTGCAAAATTTCCTCAAATAAATAAATAAATAATAAATAAAACCACCTTAAGTACTTTTTTACTGTAAATGACCCCTTTTTGGAAGGCGGGGGTAGGAGGTTATTAAATTCCTTCTATTAACTCACACTCTCCATATATATATCTTGTTCAAATTATCAATCGTTCATAAAATGCATTTTATTCATCCACTCAAGTTCAAATAAATTTTTTTTGATCTTGTAGTGGATGTTATAAATGTTAATTCATTAATTAAATTTAATTAATTAATTTTAATTTTATATGGGAGAAATATTCATATATTCACGCTGCTCTTTCTTCTCATTTGCTCATCATTAATTAATGAAAATCTTTTGATCATGATCTTAGAATTTTTCTCATTTCTAAATGTTCTTAGAATTCTAACATGATCTTAGAAATGAAAAAAATTTGATAATAATAATTTGAGTTCGCGAGCGTCATATATTCGTGATACCTAAGAGGATAAACATAAACGTTAAAAAAAGTTACAGAGATTTATTATAGAGAAGAAAAATTAAGGATTCAGTTCCATGCACTTACGATATTTCATCTTTCAATTTAGACCCATCAGGAGATGATAATGGTTTCGGAATGATGGTACTAAATTGAAAAATTATGTCTGATGTCTGCTGTAAATGGTTGACTAGTTTTTAAGGAAAAGCTCATTGTTCTTTTGCGACATTTAAAAATTAAAAAAAAAAGACCATAACATGACATTTGACAAATGGAACAAATGGAATTCTGATCAATAATAACGAGCAATAAATAAATTTTTATAGTCCAACATGGCGCCCATCATAAAATATGATATTGTGAGCTATAATTACGTTAAAGCTACTAGCATTTTCTTTAATATTTTAAAGTCTTGAATATTGAATGATGTAATTGAAACGAAAGATATGTCTACTGTAAATGGTCGACTAGTTTTTAAGGAAAAGCTCATCGTTCTTTTGTGACATATAAAATTAAAAAAAAAAAAATCCGATTGTATCATTATATTCGACGAATAAAACAAATGTCGCTCAGATCGATGATGACGAGCAATAAATCAATTTTTACAGCTGAGCATGGTGCCTGTCACAAAATATGATATTGTGAGTATTGTGGGCAGTAGTTAAATTAAAGCTTACATTTTTTTATATTTTAAAATCTTGAATATTAATTTTTTAAATTAAAATATTACTTTTTATAGAGGGAAAATTTACATGAAAATTTTCAAATAATTTTTAAATAAGAAGAGAGAAAGATTTTTGCAACTGAGAGTTTTAAAAACTCATTACAACATACTTTATACATGCGTTACCAATTAAGTACATTAATAATAAAAATAATAACAAATCCATTATAAATTCAGAATGAAGAAACACGTTTTAACAATGGAAATGCTTGGAAATTGATATATAGCAGTAAAAGTGTATATGCGTGTGGTCTTGAATCAGTGTTGTTCATGGATTACTTCTCAAAATAAAACGTGATGTTTAGCTGCCATATTTATTAAAATTTCAGAGACAGCACTGCACAACTGCAATACATAACAATCAAATACAATCAT
The DNA here is from genome assembly GCA_021605075.1 of Caerostris darwini. Classification (NCBI taxonomy): domain Eukaryota; kingdom Metazoa; phylum Arthropoda; class Arachnida; order Araneae; family Araneidae; genus Caerostris; species Caerostris darwini. Next base: position 244,041 of record BPLQ01007492.1, read on the forward strand.
ATAACAAATATTATTAAAGCCATCTTAAAAATATGTTCGTTTAAGGGTTTTAGTACCCTCCGTAATGCCTAGAACCTTCTCTCGACCCTCAACACTCCCTTTTCTCTTTCCCCCTCTCTAATTATCGGTTCCAAAGTCTAACGGGCGAAATAGAAGGTCAATGTCCAAAATCTAACGTAAGGGTTATAGCTTTTTGTGGGAATGCATGGTGGATCCTTACTATAACATTCGAAAGCAATATTACATAAAATTCAAGTCATTGCCCTAAAAGCATTTATAATAATGATACATGATTCGTACTCATGCCGAGGACAATAAATCCTTTGACTAGAAAGTCCTCCCATTGGGACCAAGGATATAAGGATAAGGATGCTAACACCTTCATTCAAAATTGCGAGTAGCAAAATGCGGATACAATAGAGCAGGCTCCCAGTGTGGGCCCTGCTTAACGTTAAATCTGCTACATATCTGCCATGAAGTGACAAATAATCTGAGGTCAAAACACCTGACATTTAAACGCCAAACATTAACACATGAATATTTCTTTCACGTTGAATATGATTATTTTCTTATATCTTATTACAAATAATGTTTAATTAATTGCACATTTGCTTAACGCTCCATTGTTTAAAAATGACCTCAGGCAGCAACAGTTTAATATGAATACTGAAGATGAACACGAATATAAAAGCATTTCATCATTCAGCAATTTCATTGTTACGAACAATCTTATTCAAGGTGAAAGATCAATTGGTTATCAATAACAATCAAATGGTTTCTTGGAAGGTTTATTGTAATGATTTGAAATTTCTCTTAATAATATATATATATATATATATATATATATATATATATATATATATATATATATATATATATATATATATATATATATTTATATATATATATATATATATATATATATATATGTATGTATATATTAAGCAAATTAATACATGTTTTTAAAATAATTAAATAAAGAAATAAAAATGAACGATGGACTTTAATGAGTTTTTTCAAGTTTACTTATTTATGTCTTCTATTCTTTAAATCAAAATAATTCTTTTCGGCGTTCGTCATCTTTCAGCCTATTATTAAAATTGGAAAAAGTTTTTGGAAATTTACTGAAAACCATAAAAAAACTGTTGGAAAAAATCAGCTGTACATGGGGTATATGGGTTGCTGCTGTACAAGCCATTACTGTAAATGAGTGTGCATGACTGGGCCTTGTGTCTCCTTCATTTATACCATGAACAGATTATTAACGAGAGATGAAGGAAGGACCTTTCCTTCTTGAGGACTTTTAGGAGCAATTTCCCCAGATTTGAGTGTTGTATGGGGGAAAATCTAGAAAACTCCCACCAGGCAGCTTGACTGTTAATGGGGATGCTATCTAAATAGCATCAAGTCTTCTCATTTCCGAGAACAGAAATTACAAAGGATTCTATATAATTATAATTCTTATATGTTATAATTATGTTATACATTATAATTATTATATTTTAATTGTGCGAATGAATCTACAGGATGTAACTTACTCTAAAAGTTTAATAAGCTTTTTTTGTTGTTGAACATTGGTGGGCCTCATGTACTACTCATGTATGCAACGAATAGTCCACAATGGTGGAAAGACATTATTTTCCGGGAGGATATTTAGGGGTAATTATTCCACATTACCTTGTCGTATGGAAGAAAACATAGAAACCTCCCACCAGGCAGCTTCATTATTGATGCTAGACGCTTTACAGATATTGTCATAATCTTTATTGCTTGTTTTCTGAAGACAATGATTTGCAGTAGATGCCGACAAAGGATTCGAATCTATACCCTCTTGCCTGCTCACTGAGCTTGTTAGTTGCCCCAACTTTCCATCAATACATTATCTGTGAAGTTTAAATCACTACCAATTTATATTTTTGAAACTGGAAGGGGGACATTTCAGAATCAAATACCTAATATAGTTGCATTAAATCAGATATTTGATAATTACATATTTGATTATTCTTATTGTGTAACAAATAAACTAAATGGATAATTTATGAGACCTTTCCCCCTCTTGATAAGCTTTCTATACTAATTTAAGCTATAGCTTTACTGAATACATAAAGTTCAAGGTTAAGTGAAGGTTATTAAGTAATATATAAAAAAGATTGCTGGAGTGAAAATCACTTAAGAATAATTATTAATCACAAATTTGTATCGACAAAATAAGCAGGAACAGAAAATTACTTTTCACGGCATAGAATAATTATACAGTACTATACATTCTATTACAGATTAATTTGGATGAAATTATCATTCTTCTAATATTTTTTATTTTTTAATCTTTATCAAGAAGTCTTTCATCTTCTTTTTCTAAGAATTAAATTTCAAATAATGGTTTTAAAAGGATACACTTTATAAACTACCGAAATTGGATCCGAATTAAATGTAACAAAGACAATTTTGATCCTCGTAGTGAAATTTTAACGAAGCTAATTTAGGTGAAAGTCCACATTATCAGAAAAATTTGGGTTAAAAGAAACCATGAAAGAAACTAGAAAATAAAATTCTGAATTAAGTTAAAATAAGATGATTCTTTTCGACACAATTTATAAAGATTATCAGTTATTAGAAAATATTAAAAGAAAGAATTTAACAATGTTTTGACGTTTTCGTCAAATCTCATTAATGTTTGATATCTAAGCCTTTTACTAGAGTTCTTCAAGTTTAAAGCAATACAGTGAAAAAGCAACAATTGCAATTGTTCTTTTTATGAATCTGAACAACTTTAGCACGTTGAGTTTCCGAAATAGAGAAACCAGAAATAGGCACGAAATCTGTATGCCATACTTTTTCCATTGAACTCCAAGAAAGAAAAAAATATAAATAAATAAAAACGTAACTTAACGATGTTCGTGAAAAAATGTGGTGGAAAAATATTATTTTTTTTTTGTTCTAGCGCAGCTGGCAAACACTTAGACAATCGTCTTCGATGCCTTAAGGCAAGCGCTGCACCGACGTTACTCACTTAGCACTACCCAGCAGGTGCGTATAGCTTGAAGATAAGCTACGGACGCGGAGTAACAATACACCTGCAACGCTATACGATCCTCTTAGACCGGGAACTACGGTTTTAAGTGGATTACGAACCACTACAAACTTCCATGGCACCACCGGGACTCGAACCCGAAACCTGTGGTACCGAGTGCCAGAGCGCTAGCCACTCGGCCATTCTAGCCCGGTGGAAAAATATAATGCATAGGGGAATTTAAGTTCGAATCCTGGGGAGGTCGTTCGTTGCAGTCATTGCTTTCAGAAACTAAGAGGCTCGATGTGATTGGGTATAAACCGGATCGGCAGTTATGCTGCTCGGTGTGAGTTTCATTGCCATTTTTTTTCCATACGACACGCAAATACAGTGTTGCCCCCCTCCTAAAAAATTCTTGAAGCAAAACCCTCCCTTCATCATCATCGGTGGGTTGTTCTTGAGATACGTAAGAGGACAACGAGACTCACCGATGTACCACAAAAAATGTAGTGTAGTGTATCAGGATCTCTATGGGGGACACTCTGTATATCTCTCGTCCTAGTGGCAAATGACCTAGGTTAAAGCGACCGACATTCATAAACAAACAATTATTGGCTACAGTTTGATTTTAATATGAGAGTTTTTTCAGCTTATTTTTACAGAATATGATTAGAATGACATATGCTCCAAAACTGATACTTTTTATTGCAAACGTCATTTGATAAGATACGATTTAATCCTTTACCTTGAATTCTCAACAGATCATCATAAAATACGTAGACAAAAATTACATTAGGAAGTGTAAAGCGTTTACGTATATCACAAACGTTGTCGACAATCTGAAATGTCAGTTGAAGCGTTCAGCATCCCTGATGAAACTCATTTCGCTCCTGCTAATAGGTTGGATTCCTGTTGCACATCTCATCGCAATTGCAAAAATGCTGATTTTTATGCATTCTCATCTGCGCCCTGATAAGAAGATTTAGGCTTAAAAGTTGTTTGTAATATACACGTGATATGAATTGTTTAAGATTTTGTTCAATTCCGAATTGAATTAACTTAAATATCTGCATGCTGTTGTTTCTAATTCCTCTCGCCTCTTTACCATCGCAATTGGTAATAGATATTTTCAAAGCTGTTTATGTTCTCCAACCGCCGTCTTCAAGTCTCATGGAGAGACTAAAAGCGTGAGATATTAATTATAAGATGCTCCGGAATTAAATGCAAATTAAATACCGAATTAAATTAACTGAAATATTTATATTCTGTTGTTTCTAATTCCTTTTGCCCCTTGCCACCGCAATCTGTAATTTCCAGAGGCGGATCTGAACTGTTCACATTATCCAACCACCGTCTTCAAGCTTCATGAAGACGGTGGCCGGATAATGTGAACGGTTTCAAGGCTCATGGAGAGACTTTCAAGTCTACTGAAATAACATGCCTATTTACAGCATATAAACGGAAACTGTTATATGGTGCGTGAAGCTGTTGTATAGCTTGACAGGGTTCGAACTAAGCTCCTTCACTTCAGAAACTCGAAAATTCAACCCTAATTTTTTTTATCATTGCAAAAAAATCACCTTTTAATAACAGCTACTGTTGTCTGTTACAATTAAGCAGATGATTTCTCTCAAATCTAAAATGAAATATACTTTTCCAGCCTCCATTTTTAAGCCGCATGACAATTCGTCTAAAAATGTGACAGGCAAAATTTAGGTGTTGTCACTAACAGGTGGCACTCCAACTTTAATAATAATTAATTGTAAGATACTCCGGAATTAAGCGCAAATTAAATACCGAATTGAATTGAAATATTTATATGCAGTTGTTTCTAATTCCTTTTGCTCCTCGCTATCTCAATTTGTAATTTCCAGAGGCTGCATCTGAGCTTGCCACCCCATATTCTCCAACCACCGTCTTCAAGCCTCACGGAGAGATTCTCACATCCACAGAAATAACATGTCTATCTGCAGGATATAAACGGAAAATGTTATGTGGTATGTGACAAGGTTCGAACTGAGCTTCTTTACTACAAAAACACGAAGCTTCAACCATAAATGATTTTATCATTGTAAAAATATTCACCTTTTAAAAACAGCCACTGTTGTCTGTTACAATAAAACAGATGATTTCTCACAACACATATCATCTAAAATGAAAGGAACATATTCCACCCCTTTTCTAAGACACATAACAATTCGTCTAAAAACATGACTGACAAACTAAGATTTTAATAATGAGATATTAATTGTAGGAAGCTCCGAAATTAAGCGCAAATTAAATACCGAATTGAATTAACTGGAATATTTATATGTTGTTGCTTCTAATTCCTTTTGTCCCTCGCATTCGTCCATCGCAATTCCTTTTGTCCATCGCAATTCGTAATTTCCAGAGGCGGCATCTGAGCTGCTCACATTCTCCAACTACCGTTTTCAAGCCTCATAGAGAGACTTTCAAGTCTACTGAAATAACATGTCTATAGCGTATAAATGGAAATTGTTATATGGTGCGTGACAAGGTTCGAACTGAGCTCCTTCATTTCAGAAACATGAAGTTTCAACCATACATTTTTTTTTATCATTGTAAAAATATCACCTTTTAATAACAGTCTCTGTTGTCTGTTACAATTAAACTGATGATTTCTCACAACACATACCATCTATAATGAAAGGAACATATCCCACCCCATTTCTAAGACACATAACAATTCGCCTAAAAACATGACAGACAAACTAAGATTTTAATAATGAGATATTAATTGTAAGATGCTCCGGAAATAAGCCCAAATTAAATACCGTATTGAATTAACTGGAATATTTATATGTTGTTGTTTCTAATTCCCTTTGCTCCTCGACATCACAATTTGTAATTTCCAGACGCGGCATCTCAGCTGTTCACATTCTCCAACCACCGTCTACAAGCCTCACGGACAGACTTTCATGTCTGTAGAAATAGCATGTATTTATGCAGCGTATAAATGGGAACTGTTATATGGTGCGTGGCAGGGCTCGAACTGAGCTCCTTCGCTTCAGAAACTCGAAATTTCAACCATAACTTTTTTTTTATCATTGAAAAAAAAAACCATCTTTTAATAACAGCCACAATTAAACAGATAAATATATCACAATACATGTAATTATCACAATACACAAAACAGATAATATATCACAGTACATGTATTTCATCTAAAATGAAATATATTTTTCCAACTCCCGTTTCTAAGCCGCATGACAATTCATCTGAAAACATTGCAAGCAAACTAACACTTTAATAATAATTAATTGTAAGATGCTCCGGAATTAAACACAAATTAAATACCGAATTGAATTAACTGAAATATCTATATGCTATTGTTTCTAATTCTTTTGGCTCCTCGCCATCGCAATTTGTAATTTCCAGAGGCTGCATCTGAGCTGTTCACACTCTCCAACTACGGTCTATAGGCCTCCTGGAGAGACTCTCAAGTCTACTGAAATAACATATCTATCTGTAGCTGTGTTATATGGTGCGTGACAGGGTTCGAACTGAGCACCTTCGCTTCAGTAACTCAAAGCGCCAACCATAAAAATTTTTTATCCTTGCAAAAAAAATTACCTTTTTATAACAGCTAACTGTTGTCCGTTGTAATTACACAGATGATTTCTCGCAGCACATATTATCTAAAATGAAATGCACTTTTCCAATTCCCATTTCTAAGCCACATGACATGCAAACTAAGACTTTAATAATGATTAATTGCAATTAATTTTAAGATGCTCCAGAATTAAGCGCAAATTAAATACCGAAATGAATTAACTGAAATATTTATATGTTATTGCTTTTAATTCCTTTTGCCCCTCACCATCGCAATTTGTAATAAATATTTCCACAGACTACATCTGAGCATTTTACACTCTTCAACCATCTTTAAACTTATGGAGGGGTTTTCTAATCTACATAATTAACGTGCCCATCTATTCAATGGTGTCCGACCTGTAATTAGATTTCTCTAAAGGTGATATTTTACTATAAAATTAAGCTCTAATTAAATAGAATTCAGAAGACCGAAGCCTCAATCCTGAAATATGTTTATTATTACAAAAAATATCTTATTTTTCTAAAAAATTAAAACGCATCTTTTTAAAAACAGTTAGTGTTCTCTGTTACCTTTTATTTGGTCACACACACCATCTAAAATGAAAGGAATTTTTCCCTCATTTCTAAGTCTCTCAAAGATTTGTCTGAAATCGTGACAGGCAAGCTCAGAGATCAATAATGAGATATTAATTATAAGACGTTCCAGAATGAAGCGCTAATTAAATACGTTTGTTGTTTAATCTATTTTGAGGCAGAAGAATTTCGAACGAAGCGAGTTAAAATAAAAACTGCTTTCGAATACATCTTATATTTTTAAAAATCTTATGAAATTTTGTTTTAAATGAAATATCTCACAAAACAATTTCAACAATTTCATGGAAAACAATTACTTCCTTTGTCCGACAATATAGTATGCAGGAATATGAAAATGAAGTAAATTAAATACCATATTTTTAGACAGATGAAGTATCACCCAGTATTTGATAAACGTTTTAAGATTTCTTTGGTAAAATAAAAGGTAAATTAATTTACGCAAGAAGCAAACATGATTGTTAATAATGTTGTTCTAGCTATTTTGCAACAAATATGAATTCAAACTGAAATAGTCACGATTATCCGAGTTAATAAAATATCTGATAAGCAAAAAACTCGGATAAACAGGATTTACATAAATAGTCACTAAATAACGAGATGAGTTATAAATATACATAAAATTTATTAATTTTTTATAATCCTGCATGTACTTACAGTACTTATGATGTACACTTCCGGTGTTTTTATAAAAATATTAAAAAAATTTCATTTGAAGAATAATTTCTTGATATTCTTTTGTTTGTGGGATGATGAACATTCTCTTGCTGCAATATTACACCTTTGTATAATTGTCATCTGAATAGCAGGTATAGCCTCTTCCTGTTGCTGAATGTATTCAATAGTTTTATCCGTCGAACTTTGATCTTCGAAATCAGTCATTTTCTTCCGATGGGCATAACCTTCATCATCACTGTTCTGTTGTATTTGGTTTTCAATAATTTGATCATTTTCATCATATTTGTAATTTCTTGATGTTCATTAGCATTCATCCACTGGGCAATACCTTCTTCAGCAAGGATTTCATAAGCTAGAAATCAATTCTTCATTCAATCAATATTTCTGCAAGGTTTCAAGCAAAACAGTGACTCTTCTTCTTCGTTCCTTATCTCATTTTAATTGAATTTTACAATTAAGACCTTTTACAAAAACCGAATGGAAAAAAGGGCCTTATTTTTTTTTTCGTTCAGTAACTCGTTTAAGAGGAGCTCGAATAGTCAGGACTCTACTATAGCATTAAAAAGAAAAAATTCTGTAACTTCTACTTAATCTTTTAGAAAAGGTTTGCTAGTTTACCCAAAAACCCTTATATGTTTTTGCTAGGTGGTGTTAAGAAAGATATTATCGAGAATACACACACATACAGTAGACTCTCTAATCCAAAATCTATGGGACAGCTTACATGTCGGATTATAGAGAGTGTCCGTACTTCAGAGGGTCAATAGAAATTTCATGGACTTTCTGACTTGGAAGAAGGGCAACACAAATAACAGTAAACTATCAATTAACTTACGTCGGAATAAATACCTGTATATCTACATTAAGCTAAAGTGTTGAGTAGTATCAAGTTAAAGAGACAATTAATGTACTGAAGCTAAAAATAAGAAGTGACAAAGGGTAAAGTGGGGGAAAGAATACAAGTGTGCACAGAGGGGAAAGTGTTTTAAATGTTAATTGGAAAGCATGATTCATCTCCAGCCATGGACTTCAACCTGTTGCTTTGGACTAGTGGGGATTGGCGAGTGTCAGGTTAGATTGATTGACGATTAGCTTTTTGGAGAACACCGACCCCGCAGGGGCCCCAAACTCCGGTGGGATAAATTTGAAGGCTTTTCGAAATTGAGAAGCTTGAAATTTTGCAATCATTGCAACACATCCTCAGTATTCCAAACTTGTCTTGTGGATTTTGAATTTGGTGCATTTGTTTAACAGCAACAAAAAGTCTGGAAAATGCTTCCATGATATATTGGAGTTCTTTAAGGAGAAGTGGAGAAAGGAAGTCAGAGGAACCAGGTGCTTCAGTGATAGGATGAGTTTGAGTTTGTGAAGTAAAAAGTGTCTTGAAAAGCTGTGCAAAGGAGACATTTGATTTTATGAAGTTTTGATTTTATCGAAATTGTTGACTGGGTCAGTATTACGGTATATTTTGTCCCTCGTTAAGGTTATCTTTCGGGAAAGCTTTATATCCTCTCTAAGAGGCAATATGTATAGGATCACCGTAATTAATGCATTTAGGGTTGGTTAGCTTTTTTGATTTGGCACGCAGCTGTTATGTGATCTTCTCAACATTTAAGGTACATGGTTTGACTTCTGCAATTTTCTCAGGAATGATGAAAGTGTTTACAGTTGAAACACTGAGCAGTTAGGTTTCTTCTCGTGAAAGGTTCGATATGTATGGTGAAATAAAGCAATCTAGTTATTTTCTAAATATGTGTCATCTTGAGAATTCTTTTTTGTTCTGTCATGAAAATTGGGGCTTTTGTTCACCATTTGTTGAGCTGTCTAACTTTTGTCACATTAAATCCAAGGCTGTGCAGTTCTGTTCTGATGTCGTTTATATATATATCAACTGGGAGTCCCTTGACTACTATTTTGAGTGAGTTATATATATATATACAAGCTCACACCCAGGATTTTGTTTTTGTTAACGGGTTGAACAAAACAAAGTACAATTGTTAATGAAAACTCAATAGGTCATATTAAACTATAAGTAATAGAAAGGATATCTGAAGTCCAAATTTGATATATTAATTTTTTTATTGATAATTTTTACATTGCACTCATTGCTTTCAAATAAATAGAAAAGAGAAATATTGCACACAAAAGAAAAATTAATTGTAAAAATAAATTTCATAAACAAATTATAAATTAAAATTTAATATTTTTTCTTTTGCCAGTTTCTCGATTACATCGTTTATGTCAACTTCAATATTTTGATGAATATTTAATGAAACTCAACCAGGAAAAACTTTGACTCAATCAACAAACTCAGGCGCGATAATAAAATTGACAATGATAAGAAAAACACCGATTCATTTAAATACTGAGTATTTAATAAAAAATAATTTAGTCTAAGTGGGAAGCGATCATAAGTTTAAACACGTACACACATTTCACTTATGGGCTTGTGGGACTCAAGCCTGCAAGCCACACCTCTGCGTGAGTGGTGTGGCTATATATATATAGATATAATAAACAATCACGTTCAACCAACAACTAGCTTAATGGTCATAGGTCATATTATTATAAAAAGTCGCGAGATTCTACCACGCTATTCGTTTTTTGTTTTATAAAACATGTTGCTCTGTCAAATTGTTTTTCTTCTATCCTGTACCTTACCGACTCTAAATAGAAGGTTATTCTGTCTATTCCACGCTAGCCACTTGGCCACCAGGCCGCACATGTCTACGCCATGTGCGGCTTGCTGCCCAAGTGGCTAGCGCTCTGGTTCGAATCTGGTCAGGTTCGAATCCTGGCAGGGGCATGGATGTTTGTTTGGTTCGAAATCCACTTTAAACTGTAGGTTCCGATCTGTTTAGCCCTCTTATGCACAAGTTGACCCTAGGGTGACAAACCAAAATTAATCTACTGCATTTTATCGGAATACATAGCTAGATATGTTTTTGACTTGGATTCTGTCATCTAGCGAGCAGAAATAACATGGTTTATAATATACTATGGTGACTTATTCCTTCACAAAGCTCAGCTTCAGGCAGTCGTGTCCAATTCTTAACCTAAAAATGGCAACAACTAGTTCTTCTCTGTTTTTTGTGTTGATGTGTCTTGTTCTTTGTATATAAATAATTCTATCGTGAAAATCGGCTTCGAATACATCGACTTCCATTTAAAGGTTGATATTTCTGATTTTACAGAACCTGGTAGGTTAGTGGTATTGTCATAATTTGTAGTTTGCGGGTTTGAGCCTGGATTTGGCCGTAGTGGCAAAATACGAGCATTTTGGTTAGTGTGAAATTCAGGGAGTGAAGTTTTAGCTTATTAATTCATCTCATCAATAGAATATGGCTCTAAATCAGGAAGTAAAAACATCAAAGAATTAGTAATGAAAGTTGTCGAAAATTTTGAGGGTTTCTAAGAAATGAATGAATATGTATGAGCTTACAACAATTCATTTATTGGTAATTGCAAATTTATACTATGATCATACATTAAATTAAGATGCATTCGATTAATTTCCACTGAAAAATTAATTTCATACTGACAGCAACACTAGAAAAAGGATGATTAAAATATAAATTAATGAAGCATATTTCAAACTTATTAATCAAAAAATGAAACTAAAGGAAACATTATTCTCCTTTTATTATGACAAATAATTCTGCACTTGACATTCCAAATTGTAAATAAATCATCTAGTGGAAATGATTGGTGAGAGACACTGTTTTCCTTTTAAAAAAATCCATTTCTCCAAGACTCTGAACAAATTTTGAAAGCAACATTTTATATTTGATAAATATATTCCATTACCAGCACTAGAAAATTCAAACTCTCAGAAAGTGGACCCATTTATTTTCCTGTTAAAAAAATAACAGTTTAAGTTTTAAAATGCGGAGAAATAATGACATGTTGAATAATACATAATATCTAAAAGCTTTTCTTGCCTAGAAAAATTTCAGTGTAATTCTTTAAAAATGTTTGTCATATCGAATGTTAAAACATCCATATTTCATAATATACAATGAATTTTAAAGTATGTTTACAGAAAACCCTATCAAACGAGTGAAAAGTTTTCATATGACCCCTACTTGACAGAGTTTATATAAGGTGCAATAACACTTTAAATTCACCCTTTTCCATTCCTCCCCCCCCCTCCCATTATATAATTATGCCCCAGTATGAAAGTTACACACACCTAATAAAAGCCTTTGATCAATGACTCCTGCCTATTATCCTCTCGCCCATAAATGTAAATAATTTTTTCACTCTCATAAAAAAGGGATCTTCCCAAAATTTAATTCGTGCACTACTTCTATCTACGAGAGGCCAGAACAAAAAAGTCTTCGTTCCATTAACTTCAATATTTTATTAACTCCAAGTTTAAAGTTTCCACAACTAATGGACACTCGAACTTTTTAAAACAGAGACCTGAATAAAAAAAAAAGTGTTGATTTTTCTAATCTAGTCTCCTCCCTGAAAATCTCCAGCGCTTCCTGAGTCCGCTCCGGGGATGCTGTTATCTCGGCCAATAAGCGAACGGAACCGTGAATGCTCCGAGGAGCCCTGTTTCGCCATTTTAGATTTATCCGAGCCTCCCTGTACGGCGCAGCGTATTCTGAGTAAAGACACATCTCTTCGTGACTCGCGATCGTACGGCCGTGCGAGTTGACTTTCTTGAATTCTGCTTGCGGTGGGTTCTTAGCGAACCCAATTTTTCTGGAATTACCACGCTGGAACTAATGGAATTAGAGAACATTGTTGCCAATACGGTCTACTTGAAGGCTAGAGAAGGTATTTATGCATTTTTATTGTCCAATTCTGCCGACTGAGGCCGGGAACGGGTGTGGGAAAGTTTGCAATGTTACTAATTTTTGGCATGATCTGGGGAAGTTTTCGAGCGAAAGGACGATAAAAATGCACCGATTAACCCATTAAGTTAGGCTTGTGTATGTTTGTTTTGATTTTAATAACACTAAGTAGTGTTCGAATTTTGTAAGGATTTCCGTTCTGATGGCTAGTGATTTTAATGTCAGGGTCTTTCGTTGTGTTAGATTAACATCTGCAGTTTTAAACGTAAATTGATACTTGTTTGCTTTTTTACTTGTGTTCTGTAATATTGTGATCGAATTACTGAGCGATTAATCCTTTTTTGTTAGTTTATTAGAATATCCTTTTTAGATTTTGTGGTGATCGAAATTTTTAATGAGTGACTTTTAAAATTATTTTGCTTTGAGTCCGGTTGTTTTTTCTTTTGAACTATAATATTTTTTCTGACAACTCGTTGAATGTAAAAATACAATTTTTTTTTATGTATGTTTTTTAAAATTTTGTTTGGTGTACAGATTATCCAAGTGTTGATCAGAATGTTTAGTCAATTAAAAACTAGAATATTTTTTTCGTATGATTTTTGATGTTACTCCTTATAAGCATAACTCTTTATTTTAATATTAATTGCATCGAAATTAGCAGATGAACGTTATTTTATTGCATAAAGATTGCTACTGAATGTGTATGTATATTTTTTTGTATATGTAGTTAGCTTTAAATTTAGAGGTTACTTTTAAAGCTTTGATTATTTTTTCAATAAAGTTATTTTGATAGTAAGGACCTGAAATAAAAATTCAAAATATTAACTGTTATTAATATTAAAAAATGTTGATCATTTATTAGTTAGCTAGCCTATATTATTCATTTATTCGTCAGAATTTATTCTGATTACTATTTTTAGTTACTGGTTATAATTTATACTGCTAACCAGTTTTAATATGTGTATTAAACTGTCATATAAAGACAAAATTTCAGTTCTTTTAAGAAATGGTAGCATATTAAAACATTGCAAATATTTATTAGTTCTTAGGAAAAAAAAAAAAAAAAAAGAAGTGGTATCTAAAGTTCTTTTCTAATAGTATTTCTTTATAACATGCTTAATATTTAGCTAAGCTTAAATATTTTTAGTTGAACTTAAATATTTAATTGTATTTCATTTGTACTACAGTTAAAAAGATGTGAATGTATCAAATGAGCTAAAAAAAATTTCAATGTAATCAGTGTTTTTAAAATTTCTGTCAAACATTCTAAAGAATATTTGTAGTATTGAAATTTAATTTCTTAGTTTCATTATTTTTCCAGTATGTATATTAAAGTAAAAATCTTCAGGAAATATTTTTGTTCAAGATTAGCTATAAGGAAAATTCAAATTGTGGATAAAAATAAATTAAGTTTTGTTTTGTTGAATATGATTTATGAATTTTCTACTGTAATCTTAATTTTAAAATGTATTTTTATATTAAAAGAAATAAATAATTAACCAAAATGATTGAAATGTACATCCTTTTTTTTAAGTCATTATCTTTTATGTTCTATGTATTAATCAAATTTTTTTTATCAATTTTAACTTTGAGAAAAGAAATTGTGCTAGTTGATATTTATATTGTTTCTCGATAAACATGCAGTATATACACTTTGTAGAGCTTATATAATATATAATGAATATATCCAAATTTTTGTGAATGAGACAAAATGTATATGCTTGACAATAAATACAAGCAGTTAGATTGAAATATATTTTTCTAATAGACTTAGTGTTGTTGATATTTAGGAGATAAATTTAATAATTATGAATTTTGATTTCCATAGTGTAAGCTTTTGTAAATAATTTTCTGTTATGATTTGATAGTTTATGCATTAATGGAAAATCACTTTCTCACATGCATAATGCATTATTAAAAATATGACATAAAATAGCCACTTTATAATATAATCATGAATATCTCATATTGCTGTACTTAAAAAATATATTTGTCTTTTCATAAATCATTAAAACACGCGATTTTTTTCTCTCTTCATAGTGCTGGAAAGCTATAATTTGCTGTAAATATTCTAAATAAATTTAAATTACATTTATTGATTTATTGTTAGTTCATTTATTGGTTATGTCATATAACAAAACAAGAATTTTAATAGAGTACAATTATAATTTTTTGCAAGATTTTATTTATGGATATGAAAAAAGTTATGTCTGTTTTTTAATAAATGTTTTGTTCTTTATTGATGTTTGGTACCGTGATTTTATTTCATATAAGTATCACAAAACATTGTTTTTAAAATTTATTTTAAATTCATTCTATTTGTGATTATTTCTAAATCTTGCCAGCTATAACTCTAATTGACTTCGAAAATTTGCAACATTCTTGTATCATATTTCAAAACAAACAAAAACTTGAAATTAAAACACTTCTGTTATATATGTTAATAATCATAAACTATACAGTTGTATTAATTGAAACATTTTTATATTTTGGGTAAGATATAAACACTAGTTAAGTTTTTTCTAAGTGCTTGCTACTGTGATTTCTATCAGTGTTTTGATTTTGTGAGAAAATTTAGGAAACTAACAAAATTTAACAAAAAAAAAAAATAATTAAGAAATGTAACAAAACAATTAATATACATGTTTCATCTATAAAAATTTGGAAAATATTTAAAACATTGTATTTAAGATTTAAATTCATGATATCCTAGATGGGAAAAAAAAAAAATGTAGATTTTTATTTAAATTTGTTTTACTGTATAAAAAAAATAAAGTATATCAATATTTATTATGAATAGTATTTATATCATATAAAATATATACATTTCAAAAGATTTATTTTATAAAAACTACTAGATAATAATAAACTTAGAATACATTACAAAGCATAGAATTTTTTTTTTTTCTTTAATTAAGTAACTTGAATTGTTATGTAGTTTAATTTATAAAAAATATATACATTTAATGCTGAATTAGTAATAAAATTATGAGGTATTAATTTGTAGTGGTTTGATATGTTAATGAATTTTATTTAAAGTTAATATCTTTTTTCTGAGTTGAAAATTAGAACTTTCAACTTTATTTAATTTTACATTATTACTCTCTTAAAATGAAGAATTATGTCAAAAATATACCAATTATTTCTAATGATGTAAATTGAAACCACTTGATTTTTATTTCATTTCTTTCTAGAAGTAAACTGTGCATATATATATATTTTTTAATAAAACATATTGACTGTATCCCTTCTTGATTTATTAGGAATATTTACTACTAATGTGCATTTTAGAGTTTCTCTGTTAAATATATCTTTTTTACTATAAAATATTTATAAATATGAAACAATTCCAAATTTTTTTCTATTAACTTAGTAATAATAATAATAATTTGACATCTGTGCTGTTATTTACAAATTTATTAAATACAAAACATCACGAAAGGAAAGTTATCTATATATATTTTAAAAACCAACCTTTTGTATATTTTTAAAACCAAAATTACATAAAATATTAATGATGTATTAAAGTTTTTAAGGATAATGTAATTTTTACAATATTTCTATGAAGATAGTTTTATATCTTCACTTATTTAACTAAATATTTTAATTTTTAAAGTAAGAAAAATCCTTCTTGTAAACTATTGATTCATTATAATTTTTTTTAAATATCCTGTTTATTAAAATCTATCACTGGTAGTAATTTTTCTGAATTTTATAATTCATATATCTTCTATTAAATGTTTTTGATTTTTTCATCTAAAATGAAGTATGAAATTAGGGTAACAATTCTGTTCAAATAAAAGCAGCATCAAGATGTTTTTATTATTTAAAGGATACTTGAAATTTTTTATTTGCAATTTACTTTTATTTTAAATAAAAATATATGAATTGTTTTCTTCCTAATAAAGGTTTATTTGATTTTAAGTACAATAAGACATATAAAATTTTTGATCTTAACTTTTTTTTTTTATTATTAGGCAAGTGTTTTTTTTTTTATCAACATAGTGATCTTATCTGTTAAAAGATATAGCCTCGAATTACATTAAATGATTATTTAAAGTGTCATTTGATTTGCTAACAATTCTATGTAATTGTTATACAGTTGGCACCTAATTTTCTTAAACCAGTTTCTTTTAATAAAAATAAACTTTTATTTAATTATAGTAAATGATTTTTACATACAAAAATATTTAAAATTGAAAACCATGTGCTAATTAATATATTTCTCCCCTTTCAATTCGACCTACTTTATAAATAAAGTATAGAGACACAATAATCTGAGCTATTTACCCCGAATGGCTTACCCTGTATAATATAAAAAATAAATGGAAGTTCATTGACCTTATAACGCAGAAAACAAATGCATGCTGATCTAAACATTAACGATATGGAGGGAGGTTCTTTGACACTAAACTTCCGGGGACGTAAAGAAAACTTTATCGCATAAAGGATTAAAAATCAGTTCAAAAATCCCATATGGCCAGCCCATTAAAGAGGTTTGGATTACATGAATATCTAACGTTCCGATTTTAATTACAGAAATAGGCAGTCTATCTTGTCTTTTATTTATTTATTTTTTCCACGCCGTAAGAGAGTATCAAATTAAATACCGGAATTTTATGTTTATTATGAGTCTGCCAGTGATGAAAGAAATAACGTTCTTTTTCTTTTGTATTACTGACTTGAAACGACGTCATAAATTCTATTATGAACTTTTATCAATGGTTATCGAAATTCTGTCATTAAGCACTTGGAGGTTGTAATTTACCGTCTGCTAACGCGGCAGGTTGCATAATCTTACTTATTCATATCCATGAACTTATTGATGTTTCAAAACTTTGTGATTTTAATTAATTTAATGAATACATTCATTAAACCCGCTTTGTCGTACAAATAATTCAAATCGAATCAAATGATTTTCAATCTTTCTTCAGAATAACCACCTTTAAAAGGTTATATATCTTAATATAGTCAATAAAAAATATATGTGTATATCCTTTTTTACTTTTAACACTGACTTTTAAGGATTCGTTAACAAGTTTTCGCACCATGGAATTTGTTACAATAATTACTGTGTAACATTTTGTTCAAAGCTGGTTTTTTTCTTTTCTTTTTTTTATTTTTGTTTCCCGTGGTTTTATTCAATGCTTAAGAATAAATGTTGTAGGGTTTCTTGTTCTATATTTTGTAACATTGATTGTAACATTTTAAACGCGTGAAATTATTACAAGTATACTCAACAAACTTAAATTTTTAACTTATGTTTCAACATTTTTTGTTAAAACTGTTTGTTAAATAAATTTTATTACAAATAATCTAGACTTAAATCTGCACCGTAATTGATCTCTCAAATCATACAATGATTGGACTAGATTAGGACGTGTGAAACCGAAATGTCTTGCCAGCTATGTGGTGTGATAGTGCTTTAAGAAAATTAATTAAATATCCTTTTTGTTTTAGTTCCCTACTTTCGGTACTTGAGCTATTTTGTGTAATAAATGTCTCATTTAATTGCATGTAATCTTCTTAAGTGTATTTTTTAAGCATGAACGATGTGAGGCTGGGTAAACATACTTGTACTTTACGCGCTATTTCCTATGAAGATATCGATTTCTGCCATTTTCCTTTCATGAAATTGCGCTTCTGACTATAACCACAAAGGACTAATTAATAAGTTCTCATGTTTATATTGTAAGGGGTAATGATCTCGCATTGAGTATCCACTACGGAAATCTTAATGAGGGCATATGTGTTTGAGGAGTACCGCTTGGAATGATCTTTATGGCACAAATTATTTTCCTCTTACAGAAAGTTTAATGAAGAAAAACAACTTCTTCCAATCTGTTAATATGGCGTAACAATTACTGCAAATGTTTTGTTTGACCTTAAGTAATTGTTATGTATTGAGAAAACTGTGTGTGACTGTTATACCTTGTATATACCGATTATGGATAATGGCCTTTGCTTTCTTATTAGATGTGATTTCAGATTTATTTTAATTAGTGAACTTATTCAGGTCATTAAGTTGTTGAAATTAACAGAAAGATTATTTTGTCTTTTAAAGTATATTCTATTCTATTCATAATTATCATTTGTGAATAAATAAGTGGAATGAATATACATCTTGAAGATGTTTATGTAGCTTTTAATTTCATATTATGATAACAATTAAGCTTGATGTCTTATTTTTTCCCTGAAAAATGTTACAAATTAACGAAAACTATAACTTAAAATTAGCTTTTAGTGATTTTAGTGCCATAAGTGTTTTTATTATTAATTCAGAATAAATTTTTTTTTTTTTTTTTTTTTTTTTTTTTTTTTCTCGTGCATTTCCGTTAGCCTTTCCTGTCGTAAGGCCAAAAATTGTCCTCATCAGACATGGCTTGGTTTGAAATCCATTTCCATATTTCCGGCCTAATTAGTTGGAGGGAAGTGGTATTTCAAAGAGTAAACAACTCTTTATCCTTAGAAATGATTTTTAGCTTTGGGCTTGTTCACTAGTTTCGCCTTCATTGTAAAAAGGCTTTTAGATTTTCTCTGGAACTATTAATTGGATAATTTTTAATTTTCTTGTGCACTCAAGACATTAAAGAATAATTTTTCTTAATCATTCATAGTTTATGTGAACTTTTATTGTATTACCTTTTCAAAAACACAAACATATATTTTATAAAATATAGAAATCTCCTGCTTCTGGCCTTTTAGTTAAATTCGTATATTTTAATTTCTTTTTATATTATTAAATTCAGTTTTTTATTGAAACATACAAATAAAGTTTAATTGTATGTTTAGCATTAAAAATACATAATTAATATTAACTAGATTATTGTTTTTATATTACTAAAGAAAGGATCATCTTATTAAAAGCTAAATTTTAAGAACGAGGCTTAACAAACTCATGCTTGCTAAGCATTTAATCTAAATTATTTTAATTTTTCAGTAATGATTTTTCAATCAATTTAATGAAATTAAATCAACTATCAAAATATCCAATTTCCTGAGTCATTGAGAAAAACAATGGGAAGAATAATCGATTAAGTTAGATTTATGTAATTTAATTTAAACACAAAATATTATGATTCTCACATTTTTTACTCTACCACATTCAGAATACCAGAAAACACTGACGTCGTCTACAACCCTTTTTTAATTATTAAACTGAATATGGTAATAGCTTTGACATTTTGCTCAGTTTATTTCCTATTTTCAATTTATGGATAGCAGTCTTTATCACGCAAAATTATTCAGATTATTAAGATTCCAAAACTAGTTTTATTGCTTGTGTAATGCATTATTATATGCAATGAGATTTGATAGTTAACTAACAAGCATGTAATTTCTTCTTGTAAAATAAACATTAAAATATCAAAATTCAATTTAATGAATGGCCTTGCTTTTTTAAGTAAATTGATGATTTAGAAAGATTTCTTTTTTAAGTAGTTCAGAAATATTTTATCGTGAAGTAAGACTTTATAGTTATCTAAGTAAAAATGCAACTTTGATATAAGATCGATATGAAAGGAATTTTTTTGATTTAAAATCAGAGATTTCTGGTCAACGTTTATTGGGAAACTTCATTAATGGCAGTTCCTTAAAATTACTTTTTAATGGATAACTTAAAGTAAGAGCAATGATTTATTGGTACTCATAAATAACATCTTTTTAGTTGCACATGTGCATTAGTGCATAAAAGAGTAAGCGTTACTGAACGCTGTACCATTAAAGAACATTCAACGCTATTTGTCATAATTTTTTATAACCATGAAGAGAGTAGTTATTAGTACTTTTGAAATTCGTGATAATTAAAGTCCGTGTTTCAAATAAAGTTTCAGTGTTTTTATTTTTATAATTAATTTTGGTATTTTAGTTTTTATTTAAATAATGCTTTCCATCCACATATTGAGAACCACTGACTTCAAGGGGATAACTTTTAATAGGACTTTCGAGTGGCTTTGAAGAAGTCTCACATAATTTAAAAAAACCCTATATTTTTTTAGATTTACACATTTCATTTTTTTCTCCAGTTTGTTTACAGTTAATCTCAGAGTTGCATGATAAGTCGCTCGCGGATTAAAAGAAAAAGTTCTGATTTTTATATAAGACGCCATATGTGTTTGAAAGGAAAGGAGACGAGAGAGTCAATGTTCGTTTAATCTGGTATGGCTCAGAATTTTGCTCTTGCTCAATTTGTTACGCTTGTAGCTTTTACTCTTAATCTCCAAAAAATGAGAAAGTCAATTTGGAGACTATCTGAGCTTTGACTACCAAATACATGTTATTTTTCGCCTTTCTTTAATATTGCTCAAGCTATTACTGTCGAGCTTCGAAGGATTAAAAAACAATCTGAGCATGGAAAAAGATGGATTATTATATTTTTGTTACGTAAAATGAATTCTGAAGTTGCATTTAAACTTTTCACCATACTTAGTGGACATAAGCCAGCACATTAAGATGCAATATATATGTTCTAAAAATACTTTAGAATATCTGTAAATTAAGTGTAAACGAATTTCTTTATCTGAATTTTGAGTTTTCTATGTAATGCAGTTGAATCATAGACATTATTGATAAAATGATAAATATCAATTAATGCAGAAATAAAGTAACATTTTCTTTCATAAATTACTTGTGTGAAGGAAAAAAAATACATGTATTATAAAGGTTTATGTAAATTTCAAATTTTTTCATAGAATTCATTTATATCATTTTCTGTTGTTCAATTGTTTGAATTTCTTCTCAATTACAATTCATCAAATATTTTAATGAATGCGAATAACAGATTTTTAAATATTATCATGATTTTATATGTTGTAAAATAATTTTTTAAAAATTTACACCTGAAAATGTTTTTGGTAAAACAACAAATTGAAAGATGCTTTAATATTTTTATTTTTCATTAATGAAGGAAAGACTAATAAAAACTTTGACTTGAAATCAAATTAAAATTATGATTTTTAGGATAAATTAAGGGATTTTTGAAATAAATATAGTTAATTACTTTATGTATTCTGTAGTTTATTTTTAAAATAATAAAAATCGAACACAGAAAGGCATTAATTTTATATATATTGGATATATATTTATTTTATATATATATTGGATATATAAAATAAATGCTAGATGCTAATAATATTAGATATTATTGGATATGCAAAAATACTGTGGTTAGATAGAAATAAAAATTAAAATAATTACTTAATGATTCGTTTTTCTTATTCTTCTAAAACTAATAAGCAGAGACATAAGCTCAAAATATATACCGCATCTTAAATGCTGAAGCATTCACGCTTTTGTATCCCATTATATAAAATGATGAACGATAATTGCATTGCTGAAATAATTTAGTTACAGATTGTAGACACCATATTTATGAAACATGTAGAAATTCCATCTACTTTAACTGGGTTCATCCTCGTCTGTGCATCCTGTTAATCAATTATGGCTGTCAAGCTAATTAAATAAACAAGGGCATCAACTTAGGAATTTGATCTAATCAACTAATGTCAAAAATGGTGGAATATATTGGTTCTTTCTCAATGCCTAGCTCACTTTAATTCTGGAAAGAAGTGTTTTTATTATGGAAACACCAAACTTTCTTTTAATATACTGTATTACTTATAAGATATAACTATGTTTATTAAAGATGAACATTATCCGAATTGAATTGAAAAATGCAATACATCGAGTGTTTCTTAGATATCGAAATTAAATTAGGATATAATATTAATTGTTCTTAAAATTGTATCGATTTTTTTCAATATCAAGGAAATATGCATTATATTGATTTATTTGATGTATTATATTGATGCCGATTTTTTTTTTTAAATATCGTAGTTGTAATAAACAATAAGTGTAAAAAAATTACTTCATTTTATAATACTTACATTTTTAGTTCATTTTATAATTATTATAGATTAATGGCATTATAAGTAGACTACATAAATTATAGCTTAATGTGAAAGTATGTCTACTCCTAATATTATTTGAATCATTGTATATATTTTTTTGTCTGTAAAACTGACATGGTTACTTAAACAAAGTTTACATTTAAAATGTGATGAGTTTTTCGACTGAATAGTGTGAAATATTATTTTGCATGTGTTTAAATTTAGTATTCTCATATATTATTATCTATTGTTCTAAGTCAGTACTTATTTTGCTATTTCAGTTTGTTTTTATTAAATCACAATATTAAGATGAAAAGCAGTAGTTTTGCGATTAGAGGAAGAAGAAATACAAATGCCAAACGTACAAATTTCGCAAGACGTGTACTAAAATGCCTTCATCGTGTGTCAATTCGGTTGGAATTTTGACGTGTTTGTATCGATAATTCAATGTGAATAAGCATAAATTGTCATGAAAAGATATGTAGACAATTTCGTAGTAATAATTATTTGTAGGAAAAAGGCAATTTCTTTATCATTTTCCAACTGTACTGCTTTTATCTAATTGCACCATTAATGCTATATTCTTTTAAAAATTAATTTCAATTCTGTACTCTTTCCCCCATTTTTATGCAAGGCTATCCTCCCTTACAATTTTATCTCAGTACAAATTTCTCAAGACGTGTGCTAAAATATCTTCATCATGTGTCAATTAGGTTGGAATTTCGACGTATTTGTATCGATAATTCAATGTGAATTAGCATAAATTGCCATGAAAAGATCTGTAAAAAATTTCGTAGTAATTATTATGTGTAGGAAAAAAGCCATTTCTTTACTCTTATCATCTCATTCGAACTGTACTGCTTTTATCGAATTGCACCATTAATGTTATATTATTTATGTTTTTTAAAAAATTAATCCTAATTCTGTACCCTTTCTCCCATTTTTTTTTATATCTTAATGGTGCTATTTTATTTTAAGGAGATGCGTTTTTGGATTCTTTGGGCACAGTTGTTTAAAAAAAATGAAAATGAAAAAGAAAAACCACCGGAACTTCCCTTTAATTCAAATGAAGGAAGTTACGCAAATGCAGCTCGATGTATACGTAATATGAATAAATAACGATAAGAGAAAATGCTCTTAAAATGTGTATTTTTTTTTTTTTTTTTTTTTTTTATGTATTTCATGGTTGTGGTTGTGGTGGACACAGAGATTTTTTTTGTAAGTGGATTGCATGTTTTAATGTTAACTGATCTTCCAAATCCGAATATTTTTTAAGTAATGACTTTTTTTTAAACTATGACTTCTTATTATGCATTTGTAACATTGATCTCAAATATCATCGGAGCTCATTTAATTGGATGGCTGTAAAAATAGTTATAATTGTCAAATATAGAAAGAAGAAATAAACGTAAAGAGTTTCCACTTTGTTGGACATTTTAAAATTATTTTCCATTCGTTTATTTATTTTTTTTTACAGTTTTGAAATTTGATGTATTTGTCATTATTTTATTTTAACCTCGTAAAAAATGACGTTTGATTTTTAAAATCAATAAATATTATTAAAGGAATTTTAATTATAACTCAATAATACATGAAAAGAATAATAATAATAATTTTATAAAAGAAAAGTATTGCAATACTTTTTAGTATTAATAAAAATAACGATTCATAAATTAGTTGTTTTCGCAGTCCGATTAAAAGTGCATGTTCTTAAAGTTTTTTCATACTCTAGCGTATAAATATAATCATTTAAAAGGAGCGAAAATAATTTTCGTACTCTTATAATTATAATCATTTAAAGAAGCGAAAATAATTTTCCTACTCTAGCGTATAAATATAATATTTAAAAGAAGCAAAAATAATTTTCATACTTTAGTGTATAAATATAATCATTTAAAAGAAGTGAAATTTTTTTTTATTCTCTAGCGTAAAAGTATAATCATTTAAAAGAAGCGAAAATCCCTTTCCTACTCTAATGTATAAATATGATCATTTAAAAGAAGCGAAAATAATTTTCATACTCTGCATAAATATAATATCATTTAAAAGAAGCGAAAATAATTTTCATAATGATACTTTCAAAGCTTAGAGCGTTTTGAGGTTCGCCACTCGTGCCCGTAGCGCAAATTATGTAAACAAATCTTTAGTGAATAACTGGCATATTCATTGCAGCATATGAATAATGCATATTGAATAGTCCCATTTTGAGCGTGGGAAAAGGCTTTTATTTTAATACTATTCTGGATGTAATGTGTGTTTTCGCGATCTAAATTTCGATTTCCATATTTTGATGATCCTATCTTCATAAACGATTCACAGTATTTTAAAGATATACTTTCAATAGAACCAATTTAATGCAAAGCCAATCTTTTATTAAAATAGAGAGGATTATAGCTTTCACTATTTTAAAGCGATATGACATTAGTAAATTGGATACTACACAAAACTCTTACATATTATAGAATTATGTTGATTCCAATCTTAAGTGAAAATAGGCATCTTTTCTGAATTGATACATGATCGCAGTTCTGTGGTCATAAATGGTAGCCATCCAGAATTAGAAATTATGTTTAATTATTTTAAAGCGATATCAGATTAGTAAATTGGATATAACAAGAAACGTTTATATATTCTTATAATTATGTTGATTCTCACCTTAAGCGAAAATAGAGCATCTTGACTGAATTGATATATGATCGCAGTTCAGTGGACATAAATGGTAGCCTTCTAGAATTAGAAATTGTGTTTCATTATTTTAAAGCGATATCAGATTAATAAATTGGATATTACACTAAACGCTTATATATTCTTAATTATGTTGATTCCCACCTTAAGCGAAAATAGAGTATCTTTACAGAATTGATACATATTGCAATTTTGGGGAGGGACATGCCTTCTAGAATTAAAAATTATAATGCAAGGTCTTAAAATACTTAGCGTATGCTTTAAATTGCTCTGTAGAAAAATATTCAATGTATCTCATTTATTGTTTTCTAGGAAGAATATCTTTAAACTTCTTTTTTCCCTCGTTTAATCAAACAAAGATTTAATTTTTTTTTTTACATTTAAAATATTTTGTATCATTCTGCATCTGTAACTCTATCAGCAGGATGTGTTGCGAAGCTGTTGGCAGTTGTAAAGCGCAAAAAAGTAGAAAATAATATTTTTTTGTTCCCATTTCGTTTTTTTTTTTATTTGTTTCTGACAAAATGAAAATAAATCTTTAGCAAAATAACTATCAGATTCTGATATTTTACATTATGTTTTTTCTTTACATAATATTTAAGAATTACATTTTTACTTTTTTTTTCTTCTTTAGAATTTTTGAAATTCGGGGCAAGAAAGAAAACAATTAAAAAAAATTTATTTTTTATTTTTTATTTTGTGACGTTCTAAAGGGGAGATGTTTTCAATATATATATTTTCAGGTTAAAATCTAATTAAATTATATGTTTAACTATTGCAGTGAAGACCATGTTATTTGTATGTAATTTAATTTTTGTGTATTTACTAGAATTATGTATCTTAATTCAAGTTGATGTTCAGCATGATTATTTGTAAATTAACTTGTTTGTACGTGTTTAATTATTTAATATTCCTCTTAATCCTTTAACATATTGAAAGTCTTAAACACTAAAAATATTTCTTGTAATTTTAATATATCTT
Organism: Caerostris darwini; assembly: GCA_021605075.1. Lineage (NCBI taxonomy): Eukaryota > Metazoa > Arthropoda > Arachnida > Araneae > Araneidae > Caerostris > Caerostris darwini. The sequence continues at coordinate 270,254 of BPLQ01007492.1, forward strand.
GTTAAATACATCAAGTGAAGCATAATAATAATAATAAAAATTACCAAACCCTGTTTGAAAACAAGTAAAATTTGAGTATTTGAAGACTTTTTTTTCGTCACAAATCTAGTTAATGGTAGCCATTTTACAAGGAAGCATTGTCAAGCATCATAATACAATTTTTCTACAATTTTTGATTTGCTTTAAGATATGTTTATAATTTTTGTTTTTTAAATATGGGATGTATTTAGTTGTAAGTTACCAAAAAAATGTTCAAGAAATATTAGAATTATTGCTTAAAATATTTCTAGCAAGACTTAAGAATATGATCCATTTTTATAACATGTTTATACTTTTAATTACATAACTACAGATCGTATTTAAGTTGAAAGAATTTAGAAGGAAATAATTACTAGTCTGATGAAATAAAACATTTTTCAATGTTTTCACATCATAGACTTACCGCAGAATGTGTATTTTATTTTTGAATTATACATTAATGTTTATTTTTCGGGTACCCAACGCATACGCCTTTCGATTTCCCTTATTCATGTTATGTTAATTCCGCTTCGAAAACCCTAAGCGTTTGCCCCCTTTTCTAAAATCTACTGAACCGCATTAAATTTCCCACCGAACTTGTTGAATACTAATAGTTTGGTTGAATAAATCCAACAAGTTCGGAATTGAGTTCGGTGAGCAATTTTTCTACTTTGGCAGACTCATTTCGTTTCAAATTAAATGAAGTTCTCTGGGATGGAATTCTTTCCCTTATGAGTCCCGTAATCTCTTTGAAAAAGCATTTGAGTGTAAGAGCAAAAATCGAAGTGCTGTGTGCTTCCTCTTGTAAGCCTTTTGGCGACATCAGATTTGCTTTTAAGTCCATTCGTTCCCACATGCACTGACAACCATTTTCAACAAAATCGGTACTTAAGTATTTTAAGGGTTACTTATTTCGAACTTATTTTCTGTGCCACTCGTTATCATACGTGATTTTTATCTCTCTTTCTATGGTATCTCTTGTCTTATTGACCGTCACGTATCGATTATTTCACTTTTTCCGAGTGAATCGATTGTTGCCCCCCGTTCACGGAGGATGGCGCTAAAATCGCTAGGATGCCGTTTATAATGAACTTAAAAGTAAAGACCGGGTTACCTTCGGCATTTATTAACATTAGTCTATTTTCGTTGCTCTGGAAATTGAGAGTTGCACGGGACACGAATCTTTGGGGAATTTCTTCTAGGATGTCAGCATGTGTTTAAACTGGACTTGACCCACTCTTCCTCTTTATTCCTTTCTTCAAACGCGCATGAGATTCATAGGTTCTAGAACAGTCGAATGCCGCCCATTCGATTGAAATTATTGTTTTTCAGTACTTACAATTAATGCAACGTACTTTTTAGTACTTACAATAATTGAGTGAGTTTTTTCTAGGATGTCAGCATGCGTTTAAACTGGACTTGACCCACTCTTCCTCTTTATTCCTTTCTTCAAACGTGCATGAGATTCATAGGTTCTAGAACAGTCGAATGCGGCCCATTCGATTGAAATTATTGTTTTTTAGTAGTACTTACAATTAATGCAGAAGTAAGGCTTTTTCTTCTCTAAGTAGTCGTTCAAGTAAGGTTGACGTTTTGTGCAAATATTTGTTCAGGAACGTTGGAAACTGTAAGGTTCGAAAAACTAATAAATTCTCTGTCCACTTAGATAATGGAAAATTTAAAATATATTTTGTTTGAGACGTTTAAGGACGTGATTATGTTCAAAACAAGATTCGACATAACGTATTCTATCTTCCATTACTTTTTTTTTGTAGATGAATTTTATTTTACTTTTTTTTTTTTTGTCTGCTTTGGACTTAATGTATGGTATTCTGTTTTTAAATTTATTATTCTTATTTTTTTTTTTTTTTAGCGTTTGAAATTTAACTTTTTATTGAATAAAAAAAAAAAAAAAAAACCAACAACATTAATTTGTATGCAGTTTTTTTTAACGAATATTTTATATCAGACAAGTGAAATATAAAAGAAATTCAATTTGGTGATTGATATAAATCGGAAAAAAAAATCTTCCGGTTACATTTACATGATAAAGCTTGTGATAAAATCATTGACATTTATCTCTTAAAACTAAGATATGATAATAAAAATTTTGTTTTTATAGTTTCAGAAACACCTTGCTATATATCAGTGTTTATTTGTAAAAGCTTCTAATTCGATTATTTTAATAGTGCCGTGTCTGTATGTAATTTACGTAAATGGTAAAAAGAAATTGATTACTATATTATAAAAATAAAATTGTATCGATTGGGAATTTGAACGTACATCCTAGTAGTAATCTGCCCATTTATAGTTCCATAGTTTATTTGTTAGAAATTTAAATAGACCAACTAAAAGATAAGTTAGAGGAAATCTTGCTTAATTTGCATGATTTTACTGAAAATGATGTGCCGAAATTTGTTTCCCGTTGAAATAAATGATCCTGAAACTGAGATAAAACTCAAGATGAATGCGTATAGGAAAAAAATAATTATGTAAAATTACTAATCATTTAAATTGTTCTTCAATTTTTTCCCGTGTTGAATTGCTCACGGAAACATTCTTATCCGATTTCAGTCTGAGATATCAAAGGATTTTTAATCTGTTAATGTTACATTTAGATAAAATTAGATGAATTCCTTTCTTTTAAGTTTCCTTTTTGTATGAGAATAAGTCAGTTTTGTAGGTTTCTGTCATAAATTTTCATTCGATAGTAATTAGTTTTGCTTCCTTAATTTAAATGGAAAAACTTTTTGTATTATCATTCTAGTTAACATACCAGATATATATAGTAGACAAGTCAGAACTTAACCAATAATTTGTAGAAACATTTCCTAAATTGCTTTAGTAAAAAAATTGTTAACTTGAAACAATCCAATGAACTAAATACTTTCCCCTCGACATCCATTCTGTTTTATGTTCACCAGAGTCGTAAAGTGAATTAATCAAAATATATGATTAGTTTTATTATATTTCACTAATTACTATTATAATATAATTATAACATTATACACAGCAATCCATTATTGATTGACGACAGAATATTCAACTTTTGTCCATGCTTGCATACTTTAATATGTTAAAAATTTTCTTTAACATATTACACACGAAACAATGCCTCAAGCACAAAATAGCAATTTCAAATTAAAGATAATTATTTAATGCAGTATTTAAATATAAACAAGGATTCAAGGTTAAAGTCAAGTTTAAATTCACTGAGCTACTGTTAACTACTAGTTTCGGATTTCCGTACGTAATTCCTTATCTTTCTGGTTGCATTAATTACACTAAAGGTCATAAACATATTATCTCTAATATTAACGTTTGCAATCTAATCACGTTGCTACGCATTCAATAACCATGGAATGCTCTAGAACTGTGTTGCCAAACTTTTTTTTGTACCGTGTCCAACTTAGCCTTTTTAAAATTCTTATGCCTTATATGTAACAAATAAATAATTTTTAATTTTCAGAATTGAATTGTTCACTGAAAAACTTAAATGATAGGTTTTAGGAAGAAATTGTTGAGGAAATACAGTAAATAAATTTTCAAATCATAAAATGAAGAAATTTAATTCTCAAGTACGAAATAATTTTAATGAAAGATTTTTGTGTATTATTTTAATTACTAGTAATTATTTATTATTTAATTTGAGTGTAATGTTTTCTGGAAAGATATTTTGTTATGTTCCGATTTGGTTAGTTTCAGTCTCAAATCTTCCCGTTGTGTTACATTCAGCCAATTTTTTTTTTCCCAGCAAATCATTTATGGTACTAAAACCATATTCAGCTAATTATGAAAATAGGGTAAAAATAGTGTTTTCTTGTACATTTAATTGAATTTGGATATTGGATTTTTGTTTTTTCACAATGCCACGTCATCGCTCCTTATATTAAATAAAGTTTTAACTGATTCATCATTTTGGATTTCTGCGAGTTCTTCTTGATACTATATTCCTGAAATATCAAACAAATATACTAACATTGTCTACATCATCCAAGATGAAAAATCAATTTGTGTCAAATCAGAAAAACTTTCTTTGAAATCATGTGATAGAATTTTCAGATGATCGACAATAGCATGTATAGCGATATCAATCACTTAACATTTTTGGAGCCAATGAAACTTCTCAAAATTTTTGTTACAAATATATTTCTTACATAATTCAATAAAAGTAATAAACCAAATATCTTCGCTTTTGCATCGACAAGAGTTTTAATAGTGCCTGGAAGTTGGTTATTTAACATATTTAATTTTTCAAAGATACCGGCTAAATGACTCACAAATGCTTTACCATCGACTGTTAACAGATCTTCATTTCAGGTTTGTCATTTAAAAAATCCCTAAGAATATCAAATAGTATCATGAATCTTTTTAAGTAATTCCTTTTCGAGAGCCATCTTATTTTAATGTGAAATAAATGTCTCACATGGTTTACATTTATCCAAAATAGTTTGAAGACAATCTCTCATTTGGCATTAGCTTTAATAGCATTGATACATTTTATAATTAAATTTATTACTTTATTCAGAACAGATGAAAAACAAGCTGCAAAGTTTTCCCTAAGAATAACACAATTCACAAAGAAGCATTTCTGAATTCTTATCTTTTATCAATTTTAAACAGCTGCCCATCATATTAGGAGCACCATCTGCAGCACAAGATGTTATATTTTCATTGGTATGCTATTAACATACAAGTAATTTTTTTAGTTTATTATAACTTTGGTGGTAGTGGTGTTTTCTAAAGATTTACAGAACATTTTTTCAGCAAGATTCCCTTGGTCAACTATGTCTTACGTAGTTATCAATAAAGCCTCACTGTCTCCCAAAATTGATTCATCCGTTTGCGCTGAGAATTTTCCAACAAGTTGTATTTCAGTATCATCACTCATTTCGTCTATTCTTCTGCTAACAGTATTGTTATGGGGTGGCTTAGATGTCTTTGACATCTTTTTCAAGAACCGCGTTTTTAAGAAATGTTGAAATTTATGGTTTGGTTAAATTCTCTTCTATAGTATGATTTTCCCCAGATTTAATGATGGGTAAGAAAATTTGATAACTAGTCTGAAGAGTCTGGTTGATTATTGTAGTAGGAGCAGTAAATAGAGACTTTGAAGAAAATTTTTTTGAAAAAAAAAAAGAGCAACATTAAAGTTTGAAAGTAATTCAAATCTGAATTCATATGAGCACTATGTTTCGCCTTCAAATGCGCCTCAAAACGACCACGTTTCATTGATTCGTTGGTCAAACATTGTTTTTCATCAAAGATTCGTTGGTCAAATATACTTTTTTTTACTTTATATAAAGTAAAAAAATATATATATATATCTTAAAATTAATTTCAGATGAAGTGGAGTAAACGTAGACTAAAAATGCATTTAAATGCATATGTCACATTTACCACACTACAAAATAACATTTTTTTCCCAATTGACAAATTTTTCTGGAAAATCTATTATATGCTTTTAAAACCGAAGTCAATAAAAATAAAACACACTTATCACTGCGCACACATACTGTATAAAAATACTACTTTTCATTCTTATTACAAAAAGTGGCCGCTCTAATTAATAACTTTTTGCCAACTGAGGTTATTGAGCATTTCAAAAAATTTCAAAATTAACGTTTTTACAACATTTTTAATGGACACTGATTTCAAATTAGCACCAATGATTCTCCTTTTAACTCTTTGCTGTCGACAGGGGAATGTCTATCGTCGCTCAATGCACTGATGTAGTTCGAGTAACGACTGCTGAGTCGTTATTCGAATTAGCGACCGAGAGTTGCTATGCAGATTTACATTTGGAGGAGGTATTGGAATACATTTCGGTTATTTCCAAATTTTTTTATGAAAAGATTGCGGAGATAAAACACTTTATACATATAAATTTAAATTATTCATCAAATAGATTCTAAAGAAAAATATGCTGTTTCTGTCAGACAGTTTATATATACTTGTTAAATCACAGTAGATGTGACGTTGGCCCCATGTTGGGAAACTCCAGTCTAGACTTTTATTTACTTACTCATCTAACTTATTTATTTATGAAATTCATTATTAACCAATTTTCTTGCAGCTTGTTGATTCTCATAAAATATTGCTTGTTATGTCCCTCGTAACATAATTTTTTCATCCAAAAATGATGTAATTTTCGTGTATTATTTTTATACAATCATTTTAGAAAATAAAAGCAAAATTTCTTTTCATTCTTGTTTCGTTTTAGTACCTGTATAACATCACGACGTATTTTTCCTCATATTTAGTGACGCACGTTCTTAAATTAGTAGGTTCTGTAATGTTTTATTGTTTTATTTTATTAACAGTTTTGTTATTACACATTTCCTTTATTGACTTACTATTTTGGGCCATTTGACGTATGGAAATCTTTTTGAAAAATTTCTTATTTTTATTATGTTATATAAATAGATGTCGATATTTTCGTTCAGAGTGATATTTTGCCAAGAAATGTGAAATTTATTACTGTAGATTTTCTGAAAGCATTAGCTAAGCATTAGTTTTAATGTAAGAATCAAACCCTGCAAAATTTAACAAAAATATATATTTAGTATGAGATAAATTTGCTGTTTGAATTATAAAACTATGCTTTTCATTATTATAAGATATTTGTAAGTGTTGGCAAGAGTATTTCCTTAATACCTTTAAATGAGGCTGTATTAAACCTGATAAGGAACCAATAAATTATTTTTATCAATTTTTTTTTAAAAAAAAAAGTCCGTAAACTTTAAAACTAAAATCCATCAAAGTTTATACTAAGTTTTAATCATATTTTTTAACTAATAAATTTTAATCATATTTTTTAACTAACAAGTCTTAATAATATATTTTATCTAATAAGCTTTAATCATATTTTTTTTAGCTAACAAGTTTTGATGTTTTTTAACTATTTTTAACAAAGTAATTTTAATCATATTTTTTAACTAAGTTTTGATCATATTTTTTAATGCTAAAATTATGGAACTATGTATATAAAATATATCTGAAACAAATATGATTTTAAAAGTTAAAATTTTACTTCGATAATTTTTGTTTTTTGAATAAATGCCATGTCCTTTTAAAAAGTCTTTAATGATAGAAATGAAAATTCAATTTAACAATTAATTCAGAATTTGCAGTAAAAAAAAAGTTTATTTAAAAAAACCAGAAACTATTTCTTTTAGATTCTTCTTAATTATCGATGGGGTCTGTGGTTCTTTCTTTACAATTCTCCAGAATTTCCGTATTTCCATTTAACTGTAATTTGAGTCGACTAATTTAATACACTAACAATACCGCCTCTCTAAAATTGAACTAATCAAATATTTTCCTCCCACGGAAGTCGTTAAAGTGTATTTGCAATTCCTGCCAAACCAGTCGCCCAGACCACATCTCATTGAGGAGCCTTAGCCACTTAAATTTCAAAAGGAATGCTAGATGAGTTCGTAATGAAATTTCAAGCAATACGATTTATTTTTAAGAGACTTTATATTGTGGTCAAAATCATTTCTTTCTTTTTCTTATGATAGAAATCTGAAATTAACATTATTTTGTTGTAACTCAACATCTACCTTTTTTGTTTTAGTAATTGCTTTTAAATGAAATTCTGCTACCGTCGAACTACTCAACTTGTAATAAGCTGCAGTGCAGTAGTGCTTAGATTTTTGCTTGTATACTCGTATTAACCCATGTAAGAGTATATATTAGGCCTGGCGATAAATCGATATATATCGAAATATCGATTTAAGTTTAAAATCGCATATTCGATTTCATTATTCTTACGTTATAATGCAATTTATTTTTAAGAGACTTTATATTGTGGGCAAAGTCATTTCTTTCTTTTTCTTATGATAGAAATCTGAAATTATCGACGTTATTTTGGTGTAACTCAACAACTACATTTTTTTTGTTTTAGTAATTGTTTGTAAATGAAATCCTATCGCCTTCGAATACTCAAACTATAATCAGATGCAGTGCTTAGATTTTTGCTTGTTTACTCTTATTGACCATGGCGCATATTAGGCCTGGGCGATAAATCGATATATATTGAAATATCGATTTAAGTCTAAAATCGTATATCAGATTTTATTATTCTTACGTTAACGAAATTCCGATTTAAAATAACGATATTCTGTTAAATTTTGTAGTATTTATGAAATCTATATTTAGTTAATGACGCTATTACTTTCTCATATATATAATTCATAATGTACAAAAATATTGTTAACAAGATGAAAAGTTCTTGGATTGATTTTATTTAAAAGGTAGTTTTTAATTTAAGTCAAAAAATTAAAAAAAATCTAATACTAATAAGATTGTAGGCGAAAGGCCTTCTACGTAACATCAACTTAATCAGCATCATCAACGTAATCAACAATCAACTTTATAATTTTTTTAAAATTTAGTAACTAAAGGTTTATTTTTTATTTTACCTCCCAAGTGAAAGTCATTAAAATGTAAATAAGATTTTACTCACATTCCTGTCTGAATAAAAAAATATCTGTTTATTTTGCAGAAATATAAATTGGTGTTATAGAAATTTATACTTATACATTTCCGTCTCAGTCATAATTATCTTTCTACTATGTAAGTTTAAATGTATAGCTAAACATTCCTTAATGTTATAGTATGTGATTTATTCTTGTGTTTTGTTTTTTCATTGAAGAAACATACTTCACAATATTTACAATCCATTAACTTTTAAAGTACCGGACTTAGAATTATAGATGACCTTAATTCACTTCTACCGTTTCCTTTCTAATAAGCTCTAGCAATTATCTAAAGCGAATACAACTGATTATTTAACACTAAATGAAATTTAAATGAGATATTTTGCAATGAAAGATGCACAATCAAATGGGAGGAAAAAGGAGACAATTTGCTTTGAAAAATAAATTCATTTTTGAAGAAGATAAAATGAAAGGTCAAATAGCTGAAAGGATGATATTTTGCAATGAAAGGTTGCCGGGTGAGCTCAGACACTCTGATTTCGTTATTTACGATTAAAAAACAATTTCCATATTCGACGTCTTACATCTGTATAAAATCGATATATCGTAATATCGCAATAGTAAGTGGATGATATATCGATCTTAGAAATTTCAACATCGTATAACCCTAGTGCATATAGAATAGGTTTTTTTTTTTTTTTTTTTTTTGTGTAGGTTTAAAGATTGTTTAAATATCACAAACTTCAAACATTGTATATTAATTCTTTGATGATACAATAAAATTTTCTAAAATGAGTCTTTGCACTGAGTAAATACGTATGTCTATTAAAGGAAGACAAGCATTTATTTTCTGTTTTGTATTAGAATTAATGTAGCTTCTTATGTCCCAAACTTTGATTATTTGAGGTGCAGCTACTACTAGCATGGCTATAATCATACATGTCGTCGGTCTGCAATGCGTTGTAAAAAAATATCATGTGTAACCAGCGAAATTTCGGTATATATCGAAAACTAAACTCATTTAAAAAGTCTTAAACGTAATTTTACTCTACCAGCTGAACAAATAACGTAAATCTAGATAAAATGTTATTTTACCTTGCCAGCTGACAATGTGTTGATATAACTTTAAATTAAAAAAGAAATGAATGTACTAAGTGATCCACTTATCAAATCAGGCTTCGTGCAATTTGGTTTGTTATTGTTAGAAATATATATTTCTAAAATTAACTACATAAAAATTTCAGTTATTTCTTATCAGTTTGTTGAAGCTCTGTTTTTAGCGAAAACATCATATCGCGACCTGATATCTAAAGTCAATTCTGTGTTATTTCTTCCTCCGAAAACAAATAGCCAAATATTCCTTTATGATATAATGAAATACCTCGAATTTCGTATTATAATTATATATAAAGTTCGAAGTGTCATCCCTTAAGTTATAAATATCATTTCCTTTTTGCTATTTATTAGAATTCCGTGTATTAAAAGTTCAGGATGTCCCACTCCCATAAGGATAAATATAATTTCCTCCATGTAATTCTTGATTATTATGGCCCGAAGATTCCGAGCGGTCCCTGTTGAAATGATTACGTGGCAAGCACTCCGAGTTTACTATGTTACGATCTAGGAAATGACGCGTGCCAAAGAAAGTATTCATTGGAGCGTGTGCTAACCATTGTATATGAGAGGATTGTTTTGCTGATAAGATGTGTTGGTATGCATAGGAATGACTCATGTTGGCATTGTCCAGTTTGGTTGTGTTAAAAGCTGAATGAAGATTGAGCTACCGCTCAGATAGTCTCATCTCTTCTTTGTCACTAATCATAATGCTGGGTATATCTAATTCATCGTCTTGAGGCTGTGAATAACGATTTATCTTTTCTGCATTAGATTAGGTTTGGGTGTTGCACTTCTTTATTTTCACAAAAGAATGATTATCATATTACTTAATAAAATTACGCTAGTTACTTACATATTTATGAAGTACAAATATAATTAAATTCATGCTGCTGCCAACAGAAATTACTTTGCAAAAAAAAAAAAAAAAAAAAAAAAAAAAATGAAACAATTTTTTATGCATATTTACCTGTGTATTGATTTATTTTTAAATAGGTTTCTGAGTATAAAAGTTATACATTACAAAGTTATACATTTACATTATCTTTTTGTAAAAAACGTGTTTGTTTTTGTAGAATTATATTTTGTCGTTTTTGAGATTTGTTATGAGGATAGCCATAAAGAATGTACGCATTTTGGTGCACTTTGGCGTGTGTATACGAAATTTGAAATTCTACTACAACTGGAATTGGATTTGGAAATAATTTACTACGGTAAAAACTAAATTGTGTTATAATTTTTTTTTACTATGCTACTTATATAAGAAATACATTAATAAACACATCTTATTCTTTTATATAAAATTCTATATGTGTGAGTCGTAGTTCATCGTCTATGAGTTTCAATGACGATCTCAAAATCTAAATCCAGTTTGCTTTTAATGTTGCTTTTAATGAAGATTTCAATTTTGTGTAGTTTTTTTCAAATCTTAATAAGTGAATAAAAATTTAGTAATATTTAATTTTAAAAATATTATTAAAAATATATTTTACTTTTTGAAATTTGGATTTTATGATGGTTTTATTGAATTAAATTTAAAAACATTATTTGTATTATTTTATTCATTTTAAGTTAAAAAAGGAAATGTTTTATATATTCATCATAGGAATTATCAGTTTAATCTTTCTCAATTCTAGAGCAACACTTTTTCTATTTTATAAATTAAAATTATAAATGCAATTTAAAAACTACTACAATATCTTGATGAGAGTGTGTGGCAATTTTTACACAAGTGTTAATGATACTCTTTTTTTTTTTTTTTTTTTTGTTTCACGTAATGTAGTATTTCTGACAAAACACGCACAATCAGAACAAAATTTATTACAGATATGTTATATACGTTTATATCGTGATATACTTTATTGTACAAATTTATTTACATCAGTCGTATCTTATCTTTGTGTTTCGTAAATTTTTTTTTTTCTTTCACTACAGCTGCATGCAACAAGCTTCGTAAACTTTTTTCGTACTTCACAACAAGTACCTCAAAACAAAGAATAAAGTTACAACTATCATTTAAAACTGTTCATAAATCTTCAACCCCTCCAAAATTATGTCTTAATCGTAATAGAAAAACGGATAGCCATCAAATGCGGTTTGAAATTTTCAGATGTTTTTTTTAGAGTTAAGAGAATACTTGCGTCAGATATTTGCAGAACTTCGTTTGAGTCTTTTCGAAACAAGTGGTACAGAAATAAAAAGTTGTCCAGAAGAAGTCTATGTTTAATTTACCGAAGATTCTGTTTATTTTTACGGTTTGTTAAGACGCGATTACTTATTCACACATTTTCCTCGTTTTACTTTTTGGGAGTAATTGGTAATCTTGTTTCATCTACTAGAACATTTTCTAATGGAATAAAAAGGAATGGGTGCGTCGAAAAAACCGATACGCCTACGTACCAAAACAAACGCCGAAAATATAGAAAAAGAGATAATTGCTCATGCGTGGAATGCTGGTCCTCTGTAACAGTATTATTTTTTTGAATTCTGTGGTAAATTACGTAATTAGGATCGCTTTATTGAATCATACATTCGTATGTGCGTTTTGTGTATGTTTAGCGGGGCAAGAAAGATTCTGTATGTTTAAATGTCAAAATAAATTTATGTAAGTGTTTGATTAATGATATTAGTTACTTAATATGTGGAAATTTATTGTCGATTCCTCTGTGTCTTCCAGCGTAAAAAGCTGATTAATTAAAAATAAAACTACTGCTATTGGTTTTTAGCAAGGGATTAATTATCGTATCTTCAAAAGTATTAGCAGATCAATGTAATTTGTCTTTCAAGTAAATAATAAAAAAATAAGTAAAATCATAAAATAAAATCATACAAGTAAATAAAGTTTCGTCTATACCTTGTTTTTATTTTGCATTTATTTATTCTATAAATTAAAATCTCAGTTAAGTGTGCTGAGTCTGGTTTAGTTTATTTAACCTTTTATATTTTACATTAAAAGCTACGAAGATGAACTTAATTTGAATGAAAACTTCTTTCAATTTTGTTTGAATCATTGAAACTATTTCTTACCCAGAATGAGAAAAATGTATAATAGACTAAACGATGACGTAAGTTTCTGAAGTCTTTTGAGAATCCACGTTTCACGTAATTACTTGTTTTAAAATGTATTATCCAATGTATACAAAATTAAACAGAATGAGTAAAACTTTTGTATTGAAGAGGCGTCAGTAAATAAGGGATTTCAACCGGCCTTTTAAAGAAAAGTTCATTCTTAGAATATCAAGTCAACGACAGATATTGATTATCGTGTTTACTGTATTCACTGAATTAAACAGTTTTTTTTTTCTAGAGTTTTTAATAGTTGCGTCCTTTTTTTTTTTTGTCCCTGACCTTTTTTGTTGGATATCCTCTGGCCAACTGTTACAGGTATAATTTAGTAGTTTCGAGACAGCTGTTTCTGTTTCCCAATAGCCGACCTCGGACAACTAACATGGCCGTTCTGAAAACCTTGGCTTTTGTTGAATGAACCATGCTGGTTTTTTGTCTCGCCTTGTTTGAAGGATAACAAGCAAAAATAAAAGAATGAAAATAATACCGATGACATAAGTTGTGCGTCAGTTCCCTGATTGACGTTGATGCGTTAGTCTACTGCATCTTCCCTTATCCTGAGCAGGTCAAACAAAAGCATTGCTCCGGGCTCCATTGATTTTATTTAAAGGGAGAAACAGCTAAATATGGAAGCGTGTCTCATATTACAGCAGTGCCATTATCTTTCCTTCACTAGAGCTCCCATCAATGAAAGAAGCCGTTATGGCAAATATTGTCTTTCTAGGAGTCTGTTAAGAACCCAAAGCCGTTGAATCGCTTGCCGATGCCGTGTCGAAGAAAAAGTCAATATCCCCCCATTGCGTTTACGATTGCAATTTGCGATTCGCGTTTATAGCCAGTAGATGACGTTCCATTCCACTTGTTCACGTGCCTTACTTAATATTGATCTAGTCGGGTTATATTTATTTTATAGTCTCCATGATTTTTGAAGTAAAACTAATTATCTTCCAGGCTGAGGTTAAGGTTAAATAAAGTGTTATCTGTTTAGCAAATAAGCACAGTATTTGGCGTTTTTGCAATCAGCATTTGATAATGTAAATACATGTTTTAAAGTAAAGATTCAAGGATTAATCAAAACATGTATTTATTGTGATTTATTTTAAATATTTTTTTTCAAATTATTTCGCAGTTTTTGTTATTTTTACTCATGGGATAAAGTATATTTATCTTATTAATAAATAACAATTTCTCTCTCACTTTCACAGTGGAGAATTTGATGCATAGTTTACATTGATTTAATGTGTTTTATATTTAGTTTTATCTTTCCAGAAACCAAGCCGTAAGTATTTAATCAAATTGTTTCTATGCATCTATTTAATAATATTCTTACGTGAATTTTTTTATTCATAAATATGTGTTGATCCAAAGAGGTCGCAGGATCTTTTTTGAGCTCAATTTTCAATTTGAACATGTTTTTGACAAACTAATAAAAAATTCATTTATTAGTGGCCATCATTTTTAAAACCAACTCTTGTACTTGGCTAATAAATAAATAAACAAAAATATTATAGTGGCACTGCTAACAAACTACGGTTTAGACTAACTTCTCTCTTAATCTGCAATAAATTGGAATAGATCGAATAAAATATTTTCTAATATTTAAATGTTTACTTAATAAGCTACAGACGTATCATATTCAATATTTTAATCCTTTATCTAGTTATGAAAGTCTTTAAGAAGTCAATGATAAGTAATTTTTTGAAAGTAAAATTGACGTATGTTGAGACAAGCTGCTAGCAAAGCAATGGTAGGTGGTTATCAGTACGTGGGCCTCAGTCTGTATATTTTCGGTTTGTATATTTGATTTTAAAGCTCTTGTGTTTCATTGATAAAGCAATGCTCGCGATCTTATATTAAATTGCTCTTTGATCTTTTGGACTCGGATTGTTTATCTTCATTTGAGTAGAAACTGGTCGCTACATTATTAGATGCAAATTTAGATTAGATGCAGATATTTAGATTAGATATTAAAAACGATTAGATGCAAATATCTACTAATCTTCGTAACCTGAACATATCTTATGTTATATAATATGACGAAAAAGTATCTATGTGAAAAAAAAAATTTTCGATATGTGATTAGTTCGAGATTACCATTTTGTTTTTATTTTATTATCTATGAATATATCTTAAGTTATTCTTAATGTTCGTTATAAATAGATCCATCGACAAACATGCAATAGTATGCATGAATAAATCAGTTTATAAAGCTACACTAGTTATGTAGAATCATAATTAATTTCTATTCATCGTATTTTTGCAAATGTTTGAATAGATTATTCATAAGCAACATGGATGTATTTATATATCGTTCTAGAGTAGAAATTCTCAGCTCTTCTCTCTTCCATTTGCGTGAAAAATTTCATGTTCCCAACCGTATCAACTAGGACACGGTGTGTAGAATTGTTTCTACGCTATAAAAGTTGAGTTATTTTTAAAAAGTCATTTAAATGAACAAAAATAGCATTGCAATATTCAGACTTGCATGCTGTAAGTCAACGAATGGATGGGCGTGTTAACGCATTATGTTCGAAGATAATCTGAAAGAATTGACAGTTATGCTTCAGTTGATCCTCTTCTTTAATCTATTTTGCTGAAGTGCAAAAATAGCATTGCGTGTGTTCCCTGATAGGAAATAAATAATAGAAGAAACTGAAAAAAAAAAAAAAAATTCTGTCAAACTTTCAATTAATTATTCAAAATAATAATTATCATTCTCTCTTTTTTTCCTTATGTAATGTAGTTTTTTAGTTTTAGTGGAATTTACAAGTTTCTATTCGAATAATTATGACATTCTTAGTATGTTTTTTTTACCCTTGAATATTTAAAAAAAAAATAATTATCAGTGTTTACTTTTAGCATTCTGTCTGATTTGCAGATTAGATATTTGTATCAAATTTGAAGTAGTCTTTATATAGCCTCGTTAGTAAGTTTTTCATTTCATTTAGTCTACATTTTTAGTGTCATATGCAATATTTCTTGCTTCCTAATATTTATCATATGAGCTGATCTTGCTTCTTTCATGACTTAAATAAATATTTTCATGGGATTCTTCTATCACTGACTCCACTCTATCTGAGATAAGGTATCTAGTCACGATGAAAACATTTTGTGAACCTTTTTGCCATTTTAATAAGATAATTTAGATTTATTTTCTTGCGTGTATCTTTATATTTATAACTTCTGTTTTTTTTACAGTTATATCTCCTTTAGATATTAATAATATTGCCCATTATGTAATCATATTCTATATATTTAATATTTTCTTATTAGGATATGTTATCGTAAATAAAATTTTGCATAAATGGATTCTTTGGTTATTTTATTGTTGATTTTTATGATAAGTTCACTGACTTTCTGATCAATTTCTTTTAGAAGCACCAATCTATAACAAGTATGTTTGTGAGATTAGATCCAAATCGTTCCCAGAATGATAAAATTTTACTTAAAAAAAAAGACATTTTTTGATGTTATCTGGTTTGAGACACAATCCAGATAACAGCAAATATTTCGGAACAAGAATTTTGCCATCGTAAATCCTTACAAGGTCAGCATTTCAGTTGCATTGGGTCGCAGCATCGTTCTTTTTATGAAATAACTCTCTGCTAAGTACGGTTCAGCTATGCGATATCGTGATTATCGTAGCTGATGAGTGACATTCTGCAGTATTACCAATTCGTATTTCTAGAACTTGGTTAGGACATTTGTACGCATGCAAATCAGTTGAAGTGATATCGCTCTTAATTTCCTTTTTTATTTTCTTCAAATGAAGATTTCATCTATAGTTGTAACTTTTATCTTCATTAAATCAGTTTATTTTTTTTCTCATGTTTAGTTTAGTGTCGTTTTCCCCATACATGTTTATAAATTGTAGCATATCAGTGGGCGATCTTTTTACATGAGTAAATTATTTTATCTGTTGCCAAGAGTTAAAATATAAAAAATCACGCAATATATGTTATAATATATTTTTAATGTGACTATTTATTTATTTATTTTTTTTTTTATAATAAATTGTAAGAAATTATTAAAGCAGTGAACTCAAATGTTCAAATATGTATGTTAAGTGCATTTATTAGGGAAATATGTTAGACATTAATTACTTAATTCATAATTTGTTAAGACCTTTTATAAAATCGTTTAACTTTCTACCCTTAGAATTGAAAATGCTAATCATTCTTCTCATAATTAAGAACAATACATTCGAAATTAAAATTAAAAAAAAAAAAAAACAATAGCTAATTATGTTAATTTGCGAAATTTTTTTAAACAATAATTATTGGATTTTTCTCCCCTCTTCAAATGATAAAAATTTCCTTTACTTGAATGGAACTTATTTATTATAATGAGTCCCGACTCATCAACTGTTCTTTCTTAAGCTATGAGAAGTTAACTAAGTGCACTTATCTGCCTTTAAGAGGCTTTCATGAACTATCAGGCCTTCATCGCTCATCAATCTGTCATTCATACATTTGATGAAGTGTTTAGCGTGCCTACTACAGTTTAAAGGTTTACGGCACTTTATTATGGATGATTAAGTAGTTGATTCATTCATTAAAAAACTGTAATAATATTTAGGCGAATATATTAGCTACGCTTATTGCTTTTTTCTCTTGCATATAATGAATTTTCGGTGCTGTTTTTGTCTAACCAATTATCTTGTGTTTTAATTTTATTAAGCAAATACAGTTTAAAGACTCTTTTCTATATTTTTGAAGGGCTTTTATAAAATTTATGCATAATTCTCAGACTTTGAATGTTTTTCACTTTTTCGGTGTTATAATATCCACTGAACCCTCATCATTAGAGTTTCATTATAAATATATATACACTAATAGTAAATAAATTCCAGCACCAAGAAGGTGTTTGGATTTATTTAAAGATCTGTCGGTTTTTAATGGGTTCGCGAAAGTCATTCGTGCTGTCATCTGAACGGAGATTTAGGTTGGAGCTAGTAGTGATTTTCATGTTAGTGAACTTGAACATGAAGATTACATTTGCTTTTGAATACGTGATGTAAACATTGTAAGCGTTATTTATTTTCCGGATTGGGTGTTGCGAGTTAGATTTGAGCCAAGAATGCCTTTAAGGAGACGAAGAAGGCTGTGTCAGCAGCTTACTCAGTTTGAAACCGAGTTTCTGTTGGCATCAAGATAACATAGCGAACTATAACAATTCGATTATTTGAAGCATAGCTAACCAGTCGTCCTGTAGCGTCCATGCCATTAATTACAAATCTCCGCTATTTACGGCTACAGTAGTGTCAAGCTAGAGCTCATTGGAGGGCGGAGTGAAAATCTGCCATGTTCTTAGATAAGAGACCTTTCTGTCTTGGTACCAGTGATGGCCGTATGTTATTTAGAAGGAAGCCTGGTGAGTGCTTGGAGCCTGTCTGTGTCCTAGACAGCCTGGTTCTACACCAGGAATTTTAATGTAGGGTGCAATTATCCCACATACTTTGACAATTAATTTGGGCGTCAGACTGGTGATTGAACCGGTTGTGCTGCCATTTCTGATCACTATTCCAGAAGGCGTTTTCTATCAGGATAATTCTCTTCTGCACATCGCTACTGTCATCCAACGTGCTCTACGAAGTGTCGATATGTTGTCTTGGTTTGCGAGATCATCATGTATGGAACATTATTGGACGACAAATACAGCATCATCTGTTACCAGCTCGAACCGTTGTTGATTTGACTGATCAAATGCAACAGGTATGGAGCTCAATCCCACAAAATGATATACTGCACATATATGACTCTATGCTTGCAATCAAAGTCGTGGAGACAACAGCGGTTATTAATATACCACTATTTCATTTTTGAAATGCATTTATCGCTCATACTTGAATCGCTTGAAATTTAAATCAAGTAAATATGTTACCTAGACAGATGCTTTGCCTGTATTTCACTTTTCACTTGTGTGTGTGTTTATTATATAAAATCATTTAGGTTGCTACATAATTAAATGTAATTTTTGGGAACGGTTTAGAGTTTTAAAAATAAATAAGAAAGTAAAATTGTTTCAAATTGAGAATTTAAGCTATTAATTTTTACTAAAAAGGAAATTAACACTATGGTACATTTAAAGCTTCGAGTTTATATTAAAGGAGCTTATTTGCTTCCTGTAACATTTTTGAAACTGTTAGAATTTACTGTGTTTCATTTACTATCTGATTTACTGATAAAGGCATCAATTGTATATTCTTCCGTCAAGCTTAGGAAATAAACAGGACGAGTGCAGTTGAGACACGAGCATCCTCTCCTCAAGCAAAAATAAACCCACAAATCACTACTGCTTTGGTGTGATATTTTTGGCCATCTTGAAAAGCTATTGGTGCTTTTGGCTAATCTGTCATTTTTACCCTCCTGTTTGTCGTATTACTAGCCTTATTTCCCTCTCTAAGCAAGTATTCGGATATTACTAAGTGAATTAAATTAGCTTGCATTGCATTCTGCCTTTCGTTATGCGAAAGAAGAATATTTAAGATAATATAAGATAATATAATTATAAGAAATTAATATTTTAGAAAAGGAATTCAAAATATTTGTCTATTCGCGTATAATAAATGTTTAACAACCTCATGAAAAAGGGTCCGGTTGGCAAAATAATTTTAGATTCCCATTTGCCCTTTCCTTGCTATGAATATTAATAGCTGTTAAGAACTAAATGCGTTTTAATAAAAATTGAATTGTATGTTATTATTATTTTATATTTTTTATTTGATGTTCAATTTTTCGATTTTGTAAGTAGATGAATACAGTTTCTCTGATTGTTCAGTGAGAGTTTTAAATTTTAGCTAAATTTCCCCGTTTATTTAAAATTGAGTAATTTTTTTTACAAATTAATTATTCGAAGAATTATTAACTGATTTCTTTCAAGAAAAAGATTCTAAAGCAATTTATTTTTAAAATACAACTTATTTACAAACATAAATGGGATTAATTTGCTGTTATCTAGCTGTTTAGTATGGAATATTTTAGCAAATTTTGTTGGTAGATAACTAACATATTCACGTAAAAAATACTAATAGAAAAATTGATGTTCCTTGTACAACTCTATGAACAAAATTATTGTTATTACGTGATTAAAATTATATTTAAAAATAGGTTGGGATAACAAAAAACTATCATGTAGATAATCGCAACAAATTAAGTTAATAAATTAACATTTTAAATTAAATAAAACAATTCAATTCTTGAATATTGTTCTCTTTTATGCATACTAATATATATATATATATTTATTAATTTAGATGATTTTATGTACATCAAATCTTGCATCCTAATATTTGATGTATATTTTTATATTGACTTAATTCGGAAAACTTTAGAAATAAACAGAAATGCCAAGAACTTGTGCTAAAATAAATAAAACTTTTTTTGAGTATTCAACTGAATGTCAGAAACACAAAGTTTATTCGTAAACATAAAAAATTTCTCGATACCAAAACTAATAAAGTCACTTAGGCTCATTAGCTTTGAAAGAGACGAATTCTAAAGCAAGGAAATAAAAAAATTCGCCTACTTTTATGTTTGCGGAGTTGAATAAAACAACGAATTGTAGGGATTCATGTTACCAGATGTTCTGAAAGAATTTTTTTTCTTTCATTCTTTCTTTTTTTTCTTCCTTCTTTCATGTACTAACCATCATGAAAAGTAAGACTGGTAGGTTCAACTTTCGATAGTTCATTAGTAATAAAAAAAAAAAAAATAATGTTGAACAAAGTTTCTTTTTGTAAGATAATAGAAGTAAGTTGTAATGAATTGGTTGCTTTTAGTGTTCTTGTTTTCCGTTGGAATACTAGGAATTTCTTTCCAAATTGCTTTAATTTTATTTTATCTTGTAGTTTAACAAAATTACATTTTTTTTTTTAAATTGGCTTAATTTTATCTTCTAGTGTAACAAATTTATAATTTCGTTTAAAACGTTTTTATTTTGAATAAAAATGGTTTGGTTTAATAGTTGATAGTTGTCCTTATTTCTTGCAATTATTTTAGTCTTCATTATCAATTGAAAAATGAAAAAATAAAGACTGAAATAATCGTTAGAAATAAGAACATTTATCAATTATTAAACAAAATCATTTTTATTCAGAATGAAAACATTTTTATTCAGATTGAAATCATTTTAAACGACACATACTAGGCGACGTCGTTTAAAATGTTTCCATTCTGAATAAAAATCGTTTGGTTTAATAATTGATAACTGTTCTTATTTCTAACGATTCTTTCAGTCTTTATTTTTTCATTTTTCAATTGATAATGCAGAATTCTCTCGCTAGGTGACGTCGTTTAATATGTTTTTATTCTGAATAAAAATCGTTTGGTTTAATAATTGATAACTGTTCTTATTTCTAGCAATTCTTTCAGTCTTTATTTTTTCATTTTTTTTAATCATTTTTCAATCTGTTTTTATAATACAGAATTCTAGCAATTCTTTCAGTCTTTATTTTTTCATTTTTCAATCGATAATACAGAATTCTCTTGCTAGGTGGCACACTTGAACAAGTGCAGGATTGTAATTTTGAGTTTTAATTGATGAAATGGATCTATTAACAGAAATTCAAATTATGTTTAGAGGAGGAAATAATGCTTAATTATATGTAAATCATAAAAGTATAGTCGAGATCATCTCCATGATATGCAAGTTAAACTTTTGTATGTGAGTGAAAAAAATAACAAAACGTTCTTTATTCCCTTTTAAAATTGATCAGCCTCTTTGGATGACATGATTTTGTCATGTTAAATAGCAGGCGGAAGAATGAAGTTTCCTGATATTAATATCTAATTAGATTGATTTCGGGCCGGGTTGGTGACCTGAGTAGGTGAGATCAAATGCAAATTGGAAAGTTTTTCTTTTTTGAATACTAAATTAGCTTTTCGTATACCAATAGAAATTTGCCTCATTATATTTTGCTAGATATGGCTACATTATTTAGGGATTAAGCTGCATAAAATTACTTCATTATTCAAAGTCTGAATAAAGATTTGATTAATTTCGATTTTTAAGCCAACGTTTATTCGCTAATTTGGAAAATATATGTTATGAAAATGGTAGGAGTTCTTTCAGAATTGTTTTAAAATTTGAATAATTGCAATTTAAAATAACTTTTTTCTAAATGGATTATTTGATGGCACCAATTTGACGGCAGTTTGGTTCTCAAATATGTGAAGAGTTTTTATTTTATTGATATTTTGAACAGTTATTATTTCTACTTGATTGCAATTTCAAAAAAGTAAATGTTCTCGGAATATGTTTTAATCTTGTCGTTTCATTGTTAAATGTTGCCGGTAGATAAAATTAAAAAATAAATAAATAAATAAATAAATAAGGGAGATTATATCATAAATAAATTGACAATGTCAGTCTGTTTTTGTTTTAAAAGAATATTAGGACCCTATTTTGAAGTTGATATTGTTTGAACTTTCACAAGTTATATATTTCTCAGAATAAAATATATAACTGTACTGGATGTATGAGATTATTCTTTATGTTATGTAGCTAGAATAAAGCTTCAATTTTTGCAAAGTTGCTGTAAAATGTATTGTAATCAAATACAATCTTTAAGATATACTGAATTTATTAAGATTTCAGTTTTGTGAAAGTGTTTTTTTTTTTTTTTTTTTTTTTTTTGAGTTTGAAATTGTTTTTGCAGTTTAAAATAAAAAAAAAAAAATGTGATTGTGTATTGATTATGTAATACCTTCACTTTTTCATATGTTTTGAATTAAAAGATTATCGGCACAAATAAAACGCACATTTTTTTTATTATAATAATCCTTAGTGATATGGAAAATATAGTTAAATAAAGCAAATAACGTTTAAATGATGAAGTATTGAACAAATAAAGTATCCCTAAGTAATTTCCTTTTCAATCTATGATTTTATAAGTTTTCGTTTTGATGAAAGAAGGGGAAAAAAAAATATTACATCTTATCTACCGAACTAAAAATAAATTTAAATGCGCTTAGCTATAAAATGCTATGTAGTTTTTTTAGTAGAAATAATTAAATTAAATTATGACAGAATAACTTGTGTAAAATGTTATCAGTATGTAATCATTAAAGATAATTTTTTTGCTATTAATAAGTTTTTATCAAGGAGTCAATATAATAAGTGTTTTTAAAAAATTCGAATAATTTTTGAAATAAGTAATAATAATAATAAAAATTCATGTTCTTCATTTGCTTTGTGTTATTTTTTACCGATGAAGTATGTAAAATGTTATTTTTGCATATTTTTTTCTGCTATTTATTTTACTGGTACATTATTTTCCAAATTTCAATGACAAATTTATTTAACTCATATTATTAGTATTTTTTGTTTGTACTTAAATATTATCAAAGGAATATAAATATACGTTACAAAGTTAACTATAAGCTTACCTCGATATTTAAAAGCATTTACTACTTTGAAAATATTTAAAAACTCCTAAGTCGTGTATTATTATTTTAATTATTTTAGAATTTGCATTCGAAAATACCACTAGCGGAAGTTACAACACTATAAGTTATCATCAATACCGATTAATCATGTTTATAGTATCAGAAGTAGTTTTCGGAAATGTCTGACATAAAATATTTCTTAGTTCATCGAACTTTTGAAATGGAAAAAAATTGTTTTATTACTGCAGCTGTGAAACTAATAAGGATAATTTAGTTTTTAAAGTTAAACAGTTAGGAAATTCTTAAATTTTGTTTTTAGTGCTAAAAAGTTCAAGACCTTGGTTTGATTTCTTCCAGTACTTTTTTTAAATCATGGCGATTAAAGACAGTCAGCGAGTTCATGTTGCTTTAAAAAGTCATAAATTGCAGAACATTACATCTTTTATAAATATTACCATTAGTAGACTTATTTCAAACCCTGATAATGAACCCAGTTGATAAGACATGATACTTCGAATTATGTAAAAATAGAGAGCTTAAAACATTTAAAAACGAAAATAATAATAATAATATAACATTTGAACCTAAAAACGAAAATAATAATATAATATTTGAACCTAAAAACAAAAATAATATAATATTTGAACCTCAAAAAAAATACATATATAATATTTGATACTAAAAATTGGAACCTAGTTTAGTTGCAGAGTGTATTACAGGGCAATGGTATCCAACTGTTTGTTGGAGCTAATAGTTTGTAATACAGTAACAGCATTGAATTTCGATTAGGTCTACCCAATTCTCTTTCGTTATCACGTTCATTTACCGGCTAGTGCACTTTGCTCAAACTACTGAACATTATTGCTTCCTATATGAACCTCGAATACAAAGTAGAGTTATGCTTCCAATATCCTTTGGAAATTTTTCTTCTGTCAGCATCTGATCTACGTGAGCAAAAATAGTGTTATCAATATTTAGAGAAAGCTTGGAAGGAACAATTTTCTTAATTTTTAATATTAATTCTTAGAAATTCCTTACCAAATCGTCGTTTCGTATATTCTAAATAAGGCTTTTTGGACAAAAGTGTACCGATTTTTTCCTCTATGGAAAAAAATATTAATTATTAAGAGCATTTATGAATCCTCTTAATTTTTAATTAATATGATGGACAGCAAGCTCATTCTTCACATCAAAAACGATGCGTGCGGCATCCCTTTCTAATTACGCTAAGCATATCTGAGTAGTATGGCTATCATTTAATTATTTAACTGTTTATAAAATAAACAGCTATGACTATGATTTAATTATTTAACTGTTTATAAGATTAACAGCTATGGATATTATTTAATTATTTAACTGTTTATAAAATAAAACGCGTGCTTTATTAAATTTGATAATTTTTAAAATTTATTCTAATTTCATATTTTATTTTTAAATTAATAAATTAAAAAAGTTACGTTTTTTAAAAATAATGCTTGAAAGTAGTATGATATCCTTTTGTTTTAAATTAACCGCTTATTATAGGGGTTATTCACCAAAAGTGTAATTGAATGATCTTGTCCATTTTTGTCTTATTTTGATCTTGTCCAGTATGTTTTTTTATTCAGAAATTTTTTTGTGTTGTTTAATCTTTTCACAACATGTTAAACTCCTGATGCTATTGAATATTTATTCTATACCTTTTTCATTAATGAATATTCGAATTTTCCTGTAATTCTCAGCACGTTTCTTAGACGTCATTTGACGTCAAGTAGTTAATGAGACCAATTGGAATATTTTAGTAATTGGAATTTCTCTATAATGGAGTTATGTAAAACGTGTATCACGTGTAGTATAGACAGTCGTTCAAAATCTGCTTTTTTTAATTTTATTTCTGGAAAACATATTAAGTAGAAAATCAACCTTAGGTTTGTATGAAACAAAAAAAAAGGCAAGTTTTTGTAATTGTTTGTATTAAAATGGCATAGGCTTGTTTATTGAAGATTTTTGTCAAACTAAAATAAATACATTGACAAAAATCTGAATAAAAACATACGGACTGAAATAAATACATTGCATGTTTTTATTCAGATTTTTGTCAAACTAAAATAAATACATTGCATGTTTTTATTCAGACTTTTGTCCAACTAAAATAAATACATTGTATGTTTTTTTATCAAATTTTTGTCAATTAAGTAATTTATATTAAGAATTTCTATTGTAAATAAACGATGTATGGCATGACTTCTAAAAAGCTGTTAATGGAAATAATAATTGCCAGACAATGAATCATTTTATAATTTACAGTGTAAATTTTCTTCGTTTATCTACATCGAATTTCTAATGTTTATTGATCAAGTTTTTGCTCACTTTTTATTACATAAATTTTTTTTATAATGCAATACTTTTACAATTTTTTACAATACTGTAATATTTCAACTGTCTTATTGATGTCATTGTACTTTTTCTAAATTCTGGTCACATTCAAAACAATTGCAGCGGTACGAAAAAGGACGTTATGTCTGAAGCTTAATCCTACCTTTCAATGTACGTGCGTTCTTTTTGAGTTGACCGGCAGGATTTACGCTAATTGAACATTCAAGGGAGATAACGGTTCAAGGGGCCCACTGACAAAGATGTAGAAGATATGGAAAATCGTTGACTTTTACTCTTTAATTTTCATACTTGATTGTCGGGCTGATAATGTAACAAATGTTGAATATTGTCTTTTATTTCATATATGCATTTTAGTTGACTGCTTTCAATCAATACATATTGATGAAGTTATTAAGATGGACTGAAAGTAGCAGTAATGCAACAAGTATAACACATTTATTTCTTTGATGCAAGTATAACACATTTATTTCTTTGATGCAAGTATAACACATTTATTTCTTTGATGCAAGTATAACACATTTATTTCTTTGATGCAAGTATAACACATTTATTTCTTTGATGCAAGTATAACACATTTATTTCTTTCATACAAGCATAACACATTTATTTCTTTGATGCAAGTAGAATACCTTTAATTCTTAAACTTGTCATTCATTTTACAATATGTAGTTAAAATATATTAACTTGCATGACATTCATAAATTCCCTAATACATGCCCAACGAAATCTAACTAAATATATCTAATTCTAATTGAAATTTTTAGAAATAAATTGGATTAATAAAAACAAAAATAAAATGATTTGAATCTGCCAAGAAACACACAAATTTTTATTAAAACATCTGTAGCATTAAAATGTACAACTTTTTGAATGTAGCTTTTAATTTCTTTCGCGCTATTTTGATCAATATTCACAATCCAGGTGGGAAAAAAACCGTCTTCCCATAGATTTTAATTTATTAAAAACATATTTTCATAAAAAATATAGTTTTGCAGTGTGTAGTAACTTCGAAGGCTGTCAAATTGTGAAGAACTGTCTAACTTTCTCCGCTGTCAAATTGTAAGGAATATATTTAGCAAGTTGTGTTCTCTTTTCCCCTCCCTTTTTTTTTTGACAGTGTAAACGACCTCTACGTAAGTAGAAAATTCTGTTAATGACAGGTAAAAAATATTGTACAGTCGTTAAAAAATTTCTTTTTGTTATTTTAAGGAATATTTTTTTGGAGGTAAAAAGTTGTCTTTCACAGAATGAAATGTGTCCAATTCTTCTGTAACAAATTTTTTTTTTAGTGTGAATCATTTGCATTTAGTTGGACTTTCCCTGCATTTTGCTTTTCAATTATTATTATGATAGAAAAAAAATTCTGTACTCTATTTTTTTAAAAATCAAATGACTTGTTTAACTTTTTTTACAACTAATCTCGCATTTCGTTTAATTTATTCTCATTAAAATCCCTAATTTAACGCTAATTGGTTTGTCGCTCAACGATCATTTTTTTGCATACTCTAGACTAATTAGATCGGGACCTACAGTTTAACGTGGATTCCGAACCACTAACAAACATCCATGCCACTGTCAGGATTTGAATCTGAAGCCTGTGGAAGCCTAGTCATTTGGCCACCAGGTCGCTTAATACTAATTGCGACAATACGATAAATTAAGAAATTGACAATGTATTTTTTTCAGAAAGGTTACTTCCTATCCTTATACAGAATTAAAAGTTTTTTTTACTTTTTTTTTAAAGAAATTACTTGAATTTAATTAGAATTCAGCTACATCATAGCTTCTAGAGTGAAGGCACAATATCTGTTTACCGAAATTCGTGAAAAACGCACAGTACAGGTCGAAGAATAAATCTCGTATTTAAATCTTTTGAACCATTTGGAATTTTATGAGACCACAGTCGAGATACTTATTGAACATACTCTTTATTGCTGTGATAAATTTAGTAATGTCTGTTGAAAGCTTTTGTTGTTATGTATAAATGTATGAGAACAAATCATATTATTAGGTTGGGTTTTTCCCTAGTGGAGACGAACTGAAATTCAATTTTTTTCCATTAGCCTAAACTTGGCGCAGCATTTGAATTCTTACCCTATGGTCGTGTACTGTAAAATCTTAAACAGTGATTTATTTTACCGAGAATGCTTTTCTTAACTGTCAACAGACGCTTTAAAAAAGTCTGGTTGTGGAGTTCTTCTTAAAAGCTTTTTCCTGTAAACAAGAAATGTCAACGTCGTTGCTGTGTTCATTCTGTAAAATAAATTCCATTCAGTTTCTGTTTGTCAGAAACTTTGAAACGATTTTTTTACAGTTCTGAATATCAATTATAGTTTCAGAATATTTTATGTGGAAAGTATTTTAATTCTGTCGTTCTATATTTAGATTTTTCTTCTTTCTTTTTATACTTGGTGAGTTTTTTTCGTATTTAGATAAAAAGCAATGTTTTTAATCGTGTTTAAATGTCATAAACCACTATGAGAATAAATAATGTCGTGTGATAATACTGCAATGCATTACTTAACCCCGTGTTGTTTATTAAAGACCGCCAACTTGGGTGGTCTTTTTTTATGCTGTCCTCGCTTCTTTCATTTGATTTGAATTCGTGCTAGTATGCTGTAAAAAATGCCCGCCTTACAATAAAGTTACTGTTTTAAATAACTTTGTATTTAGGAAAAGAAAATTAATGTAACGATAAGATTGGCGTTTTATTCATGTAAACTACAAAAATGACATTTTGTAATATGATTTTCTGGAATTTATTTTGTGCTAAGTGACTGTGATATGCAAACACTGGTAAGTCTCAAAATGGATTGCTGTTAACTAAATATGGAAATAGTTATTTTATAAAATAATTTTTAAAGCGGAGTTGATATTAGTGAGCTAAGTTCAAAAAGTTCGGATTGATAAAGTTGGCAGAAATAGCTAAAGATAAAAAAAAGTCTAAAAAAGTGTTTAAAAATAAAGCCAAAATTAAGTTATGATAAAATTAATTACACATTTTAGTGATTGCAGGAGATAAAAGAAAAAACATTAGACATAAATATTGTACATAATATATAACTAAAACTAATGACTATAACATATGACTCAAACATTCCTTTGATCGTTCATAAGCAAGATTAATATTTTTTATAGCTTTTTTATGAAAAAGAAGTATTTTTTTGCCGTTTTTTGAGTATTTTTAAAAGAAGTTGTTTTTTTGTCTCTTCCCAGTACGTAATTTATGTAGTAGTTACACTATATTAAATTATGTAGTGGGAAGAAGAAAGTTTCGCCAAGTTGTGAATAAAACATGTCCATTTTTAAGAAGTTGGGATACATCGGCAACTTTAACACGAAATATTAAGTTTTCTAAAAAAATATTTACATCGCAGAAAAATGTTAAATGTTCTCACTTCAATTTTCTTTTTACTTTCGAGAAATAAATAATCAATCTATTGCGTCCAAAGTCAAAATTCATTGGAGAGTCATAACTCAGATAAATGATTTGAATTTTGTGGGTTTTCCTGAAAATGTATTACATCCCTTTCACTCTTTGCTTAATGCTGTAGCTATTAGCTATAGCCTTGAAGCTATTTGCTTGATGATACATTTGAAATTGTTTCATTAGCATTGTCCAGTAATTGCCCGTTGAGTATTTGAGCTATTAATTTTAAGATTTCAAATGCGGAATGCAATCATTCGCCTTAACCTCTGATTTCGCCGTGTACGAATCCGTCAGATTTAAGGTTTTCAGTGTGCGTGAACTTCGAAATTATCAAATACTCCGCTTCTCATTTCACGCTGTACGGGTCCGTCAGAAATGGAATTCTCAACTTGGTATCTTCGAAATCAATTAAGCACCCTCTAGCCTTTGATTTCACACGGTGTGGATATGCCAGAATAGAATCTAATTATTTAAGAAGCCTGGATGGAATGTCTTTCCCCCGTTCAGATAAAAGTGAACCTCCAAAAATGTAATTTGCCCTCCGGTGAACAATTCCCTAGTCTTTGGAATGATGAATATTTTCTGATAAGATTTAAGTCGTTGCTTGACTCTGGAAGGATGATGTTCCAGTAGATTCTCTCAAAATTAATTTTCGCGCATTAGGAACTAGTCATTAGAATGTTTTCGCAGCTTGAATAATTTTCGTATTTGGTGGGAAAGAGATTTGTATTATTGCCTTTGATTTTCTCCTACAGTTATCCAAAAATTGATTTCAATTATTTAATGATTCTTTCATAAACATTTACAATGAATGCTTATAAGAGAATTTCAATAGATATTCTTCTATTTATAAATATGTATAATTTATGAATGCCATGGAACATGCTAAATCAACAATCTGATTTTACTGCCTTTGGTATCATAAGGAATTTCAATAATCTAACTCTAAATTATTCTCACGCTAATTAATAATATGTAAAAATAATGGAAATTTTGCTTTTTTAGTATAAAAGTATTAATTATTTGAAGATTTAACAAATTTATTTAATGCTGTGTTATCTATGTTGTTATCGCTATTTCCTTATAATTTCAAAGATATGTATTGATTTGTGCATTTTATTTCACTTTACTAGCATGAAGCCCTATTCTGTTTTTAGATTAAATAACGAAGCTTAAAATAATTACCTTGTTTTCTTTTTGCTCACGGTACAATGTCCACTTATTGAAAATTAGGATTTTATTAAATATATAATCTAGGCACGCGCAAATTGTCTTCAGCAAATACGCATTTGGTACTCAGAAAAATAAGTAGATTTTTCGAGCATAATTACTACGTTAATGGTTTCCTTTCCTCCGAAATTAAATAGATGTATGACTAAATATAGTCTCAAATTTTGTTTAATATAAGCTTTTAAAACTTTTCTAATTGGATCAAAAAAGAAAAGCAATTTAAATAGATTTTGGAGTTTTTTAAATGTAAAATATGCATTTCAAGATAACTTTTCATTGAGAGTTTTTTAAATGTAAAATATGCATTTCAAGATAACTTTTCATTGAGAGTTTGGTACTTATTGAACTAAAAACAAATTAATACGCTTCGTAATAAGTAAATTTTACTGAGAATTCGTTTGTTTAAAGAATACTCTTGACAGTTTTTGTGCATTGTGTGTTAGAGAGAGGATTTCTTATAATACTATTGTGAAATGATAACATAAGCAATAAATTAAATAAATTATTCGAATACAGAATTTAAGTAATTTAAAAAATTGCTCATTATTATAATTACATATCAAAATGAAACTAATTTTTCTTAAATTAATTACAAAAGTAAAAACTGATAAATGTTTAAATGAAACGTCTGTATTTTATATAATTTAATTCTTTGCTTATACAATGACTAATTATATTATTATACTTACTATATTAATGACTTCTTATACGAATGTTTTTAGATTCTTTAACTCTTTTTTTACTGTAAATTATAATTAATTATATTTATAAGAATATTTTGTTTCTTATTAATGAATACAAAATTTCAAATTAAACAATGTACGTCTTCATTTAATACTATGTTTATTTGCTTTGAGTCTATATTTACAGTATATTCTTAAATTCATATAATTGGAGAGGAGGAAAGAGGGGGGGGGGTACTGTTGCACGAAGCAATCAGTTCAACTAGAACATCCCCTATCAAACAAGTCCACTTAATTGGAAGCAATAAACGTATTACTTTTTTACTGTTAGTTTGACGTCACTCTTTCTAAAGGAGGGGCACTGTCACGTCATGATTAATTAAAATGTTCCGTGATGGATTCTACCACTGTTTCAAAGTACTTTCAACTTTGGCTTTCGTAATACTATGTGCTGTCATTTTAAAAGATGTTTTTTAACTGAAAAGAAAAGTTGAGATTACTAGTTGTCATAAATGTGTAATAATAATAATTTTAAAAATAAATTTGGATATATATTAGATTACAATAATTAAAAAATTATTGTACATATTTTAATACATTTAAGTTCCAACAATTATTTTAACCGATTTTTTTTTTGAATTGATTTCGATGTTAAAAGCTTTAATGAAGTTTTCTGGAGAAACAAAAATGAATTTTCTATACTGTTTTGATTTCCCTTTTTAAAAAGTTTGGTTTTGCTTCTTGTGTAGCTTAATGGTTATAGCTTTTCGGCACTTAATTTTTGCGCTCGATTACCACATTAACGACTTTGTAGCCATTACAATGCAATATACTCATACATGAGTTGTGCTAATGAATGACGATGCTTCAATTTGCTGGCTTAATCTCCAATTTATTAATGGAAACAATTGACCATTAATTTGTTCACATTGAACTCGCTTATAAGTTTGGAATAATTTTTACGATAAATTTTGCCTTTGTTTGTAGAATATTAATTAATACATAAGTATTTTGTTATTATATTGTTTCCTAGTGATCAAGTTGCAGAAATTTGCACTTGCACTTTTAGTTTGAAAATAATTATTAATTCTTTTGATTTTAATCATTATTTATTTCCTTATTATTACTCGATAGCTGGGATATTCTTTCAGTGTATATATATATATATATATATAATAAGAGAAAAGAAATTTTTATAATACGCTCTGTACATCAGATCAATTATAAAATTATGATGAGTTCAATTAGTAAAATAAATGTGATTTTTTCATTAACTTTTATATTAAAGATTTTTACTGCAATTACATTTTTTTAAATCCAAGTTTGGATTCAGTTAATAATAAATGATTATACATAAACTGACTGGTAGGAATTCATCAGGTTTCCAAGAACAGGTATCCCAAAATATTACCTACAATTCTTTTACCATTAAATATTATTCTTGAGCAAATGGAAGATGCATATGTTGAGTCTTCTGATCTGTTACTATTGCTCGACATTTTTTCAAATTTTACAGTTTAGTATTTGACATATTTGGATTATATGTTAAAATTTGATTTAATTGAATGAGTGCAATGAATAATCAACGGGGGTCAAACAATTGTGTTACAGTTTTACAGAAAGATTAAATAATTTACACTAATACTTTTGAACTACTTCATTACTTTTATGATTAGCACTCTGCAAGTAAGACAATAGTTTTTCAAGTATTAACTTTCATAGAGAAATTGCTGACTTTGACCATTCACAACTAAGGAGTTCTAACAGAATTCATTTATGTTCAACAATCTAAAAAATTGTTGATATCATAACAATGGCTTGTATGTTAGTGCACAATTGTTGCATTCAAGGCGTTTCTTATCCATTTTCATATTTTTCTCTCTGTCTCTTGGATTTTCTTTTGTAGTTATTTAACAAAGAAAAAAAATTGTAGTAATTAGTAATTTATAACAAAATGTTTTTTAAATAAATACTGGTGATATTCTGAAACGAAAACTGCATTGATATTATTTCTTTACAAATTATTTGTAAAGGATAATAGGTGAATTTAAACACAATTAAAATAGTTTAGAGCAATGTCTAGAAACTCACCGATAAAATATATTTAGATTATTTTTTCATAGGGCTCTATTTTTTGGTAAAAATCTATTTTATTCTTGGCTGATTTCAAATTCTTTTTAAACGACTTTTTCTCCATATTACCATGCTCAACATATTGAGAAATTTTTTTCTATTTCTCCCAACTTTATGCAATGTGTATTTGTCTATGTGTGCATAAAAATCTTTTCCATCATCCAAAAACTCCGTATTTTCATGCATATTTTTCTACTTTATAAACTTTAGTACTTTTTATTTTGTCGTTTCCCCAAACCTAAAGAAGAAATCCCCCTCCGGTTTACCCGGGAGGATACCCGTATTTATTTTTCATGTGCTTTTTCCCTTTAAATTCTCCGGGAGCGTTATATGGTTTTCGTGCATCTGCCCGTAGTATATATATATATAATTTCTATTTCATCTTGTGTGTAAGTGTGCGTGTGTGGATGAATTCAAAATTCGACCCAGAAAAACCTTTTTCCGGCGACAATAGAATTTCCTTCCGCACAGCCTGCCACGTCAAGTGTGAGCCGGAAATTCGGCGTTCCAGCCGACTGAAAGAGAGGGTGGCGTTTTGCTTCTGCAGTTTTTTTATTTTATTTTATTTTTTATTTTTGTATCCTTTCGTAGTATATTAGAGAAACCTTCAAAGCAAATTTGCCGAGCGAAAAGAAAATACTTCTTTGCTTTCGAGAAGAAATGTCTTTGCCCCCTGTAAATATTATATTTTGTTTATCCCCTGGCGGAAATACGAATGAAACCTAATTCCATCTACAGCCAGTTTACTGAGGATTTGCCGATAGTAATCTTTTTTTTTTCCCAATTGAATCTCGATAGTTTTCTTTTTCACGTAAATTATGGAAGTCTTTTATTTCATTTGCTCTCATGCGATAATGGACGAGTCAATTTTTGTGTGCAACAGTTATTGGACCAGATTATGGTGACATAAAGTCATTAGTTCAAAACATATTTTTGAATACAATTGAAAGATCAAGATATCAATTTTAAAATGCTTATCAAAAACGAGTCTGCATTAAGTATGGTTCCCCGAGAAATTTGTAACCATAAAATATATGGGCATTGTTTTGGGGAGCTGAGTTTTTCGTGTCCTTGATCACTTTAAATTTTAGTTTTAAATTTCTTTCACTAAGCTTTTTTATGCAGATCCCATGCGATAAGGACGAGTCAATTTTTGTGTGCAACAGTTATTGGTCCAGATTTGCGATTATGGCGGCATCAAGTCTTTAGTTCAAAACATATTTCTGAATACATGTGAAAAATCACGAGATCAATTATAAAATGCTTATTAAGAGCTAGTCTGAATTAAATATGGTTCACCAAGAAATGTTTTACCGTAAAATATATGGGCATTGTTTGTTGTTTTCGTGTTCTTCATCACTTCAAATTTTGGTTTTAAATTTCTTTCACTGAGCTTTTTTATGCAGATCCCATGCGACAAGAACGAGTCAATTTTTGTGTGCAACAGTTATTGGTCCAGATTTGCGATTATGGCATCAAGTCGTTAGTTTAAAACATATTTCTGAATACAATTGAAAGATCAAGAGATCAATTTTAAAATGCTTATCAAAAACAAGTCTGTATTAAATATGGTTCCCCGAGAAATTTGTAACCATGAAATATATGGGTATTATTTTGGGGAGCGGGGTTTTTCGTGTCCTTGATCACTTCAAATTTTGGTTTTAAATTTCTTTTACTGAGCTTATTTACACATAATAATTATACATTATTTTAAAATTATTTATACATTTATTTACAAACTAATTGAATAATTATTAAATAATGCAGTAAAAAAATTAATTCAGAAGAAAAATTGCTTCAAAAATTCTTCTGGTGAAAGCAAAGACAGTTGTATTTCTAAGTGAAAATGAGATTTTTGTATTTGTTCTCTCAAGAAGCTATGAATTAAACGTATGTTTATGTAATGCAATTAAGGGAAGAAAAAGGATTATAATAGTAAACTTTTCTCTGCGAGTATTTCCATTTTACTTCTATTGTTTTTATATCCATTAAGAAAATTATTTTGTCACATTCGTCGTCAGGCAAACGCAAATAATTTCCTTGCACGGTTCTTCTGCACGCCAGACGTTTTGTACTGAATAGAAATCCTTTAAAAGATTATGAGCCTCCGTAAGAAATCTATTTTCGAGTCATTTAATAGAAGTATAAGACAAAGGAATAACTTAAGTGCTAGTCTAAAAGCTATGCAAACATTATTATTATTATTAAATTTAGGAGACGCAAATTATACTCTTAAGTTATGAAATTACATTTTGCAAAGTGAATCTTAAGATCCTGATTCATCCAAGGAATTTACAATTTAGGATAGTTGTTAAAAAATTTTTGGTGAAAGTGTAATTAAATGATTATGTGCTGCAACAAATAGTTGATTTGATATATTGTCCTTGACAATTTTTGGAAAACAATTTTTTTAACAAGCATAGCAGAACATAATTGATGAAATTTTAAACATTTTCAAATTATTATAAATCGTCACTGTTTAAATTGATAGCTTGTAAATTTCCAGTCAATGATATGCATGAAGTTTTAGGAAAACAATTTCTTTTAACAAGTATAGAAGAACATAATTGATGAAATTTGAAACATTTTCAAATTATTATAAAACGTCACTGTTTAAATTGATAGCTGGTAAATTTCGTGCGTTACGGTTTCAACTTTTGCTTATGAATTTGTTTGCGGCATCGATAAATTCTTAAATAAATTGCAACCTTTGAGGTTAATCATGCCCTATCTTTAATTTTATTTTGTAATCCATAATCAATTGATTGATCCTGTACCATATCGATCTGTTTAAGAATTATTTGATTAAACATGAACTTATTGGCAGTTTCGTAATGAATAATAATAATAAAAGTAAAGTTTATTTTATAATGGTTATGCTTTCATTAATGGCCCGCGTACCCCAAATCGAAACTTTATTTGCTAAAAGTTATTGAAAAAGCTTATTTGACGCTTTATTATGTACCCCATAACGTTTTTACGACCAATTCGAGGATCATTATCACAGAAGAAATGGCTGAAATTAGTTAATATTAGTTACACATTGCAGTTAATTTCTTAAACTAGGAATCGTTTTTTAAGCAATTTAATATCGTACTTATAAAATATATTTAGGAATCTCATCAGCTTTAATTTTGCCCATCTTGTTTTACTTTAAAATTGTGAGTACGATTAAAAAAAAAAAGTTATAGGGCATTTCTTATTATTTAAAGACATAAATTATTACCATTAGTTTGATGAAAGAAATACGTGATTATAGCATGTTTTCTTTCATGAAATGAAAAGTAACCATGCTTTTAAAGCTTCTTATTTTAATGCTATACTCATTGTAATGTCAGTTTCAATAAAAGAAATGAATGTGCAATCACCGTATCATTGTTTATGTTTCAATTTGAAGTTTTCTTTAATTATTTTCATTTGTAAAATGAGTAATTACTGATAAAAAGTAATTTTTTTGTGCATAAGAATCTTTTAATGTCTGACTCTTGTTAGTTATTTAATAAAAGTGAATTAATATTACTGTTTACTTGCTTATTCATTTTATTTCAAAAATAACCAGTTTTTTTGTCATTTATTTTTAAAAAGCTTTTTAACATTATTTTGTGTTATAAAATGCACTTTTTTTTTAAAAAAATTAGTAGCTGGACTATTACTCAGGAGAATATTTTATTTACTGCAATTTTCTGCTTGCAATCCGTGGATTATACAGTATAGCGTCTGCATTGATTAAAAGCCGCTGGAACAATCTTAAGATTTTTTTATTATATTCCTCAACATATTATATATTTTTTATTATATTAGTACAAATTAATTTCTAAAAAGGCACAGCACAATAACGGGTTAAGAGAAAAAGATTATAGATGTAATTTTTTAACCGAGTAATTTATTGAGATAATAATCAAGGTCTTCAATAAATGTAAAGTTTTCCAATAGTTTTTCCTAACTGATTCTTCCGTTTACGCACGCTCGCACATACTTTGTTTTACATCAAGTTGCTTTTATGCATATATCTTCTATATTTCGCTGTATTTTTTAACTACAATTTTGACATCATAAAAGCTCTTTAAATTTGAAAAATAGTATGTTGATTTGAGATCTCTACTCCGGACATAACTATTGTCCCGATACAATTCGCCCACGGATTATATGCTACTGTAGATTAGACCAGGTCATTTTCTTTGACCACCGAATGTAACAATTGGAAGGTAGCAAATTAAGGTAGCTGAATTCGGAAGGTTAGAATTCTTTTCTTCATGATTTTGGCATTCAATAGCATGGTTGTATTCTATGCGAACAATAAAATAGCAAAGATTAAATTTTGATTCATTGTTATTCAATTCTATTTTATTATTTTTTTAAATATAGTTATTACAACTAACTTGTTTTCTTTATTCATTTGTTAGAAATATTTTTAAATTTAGCTGTTAGTGTCGAGACACTTTATTTTTCCTTTCACCTAATAAAAATACAACTCTTAATAAATTTCTGAAAAGAAGGAAAATTAAAAAAAAAAAAAAAAAAAACTTGAATTTCCAAATGCGATTTTTTTTTTTTTTTAAATTCTCTGTGACTAAATTGCAAATAAAATTTTGAGAAAGGTGAAGGAAACATTATGTAAAAGGGGAAAATAGGATAATATTTAAATGAATTAACTTTTTAATTTCATTATTGGCACTGGCGTTTCAATGAAATTATTTGTGTGCGGTCTTTTTTTGCGTGTGTAATGTGTGATTCTTTGTGCTTTGTATGTAATTTATAAAATGGAGTTTTATAGTGTTGAATAGTATTACTTTCAAATAAAGTATTTATGTATTTTTATTAAAAAATATGACTTAAACTGCGTATATTCGTAAGCATGTAAGCAAGAACTATATATATTTCATAATAGAGCAATTAGCAGATATACATATTATCGTTACTTCTTCATTGAGCTGATATATTTATTATCGTTACTTCCTTGGTGTCATATATCCAACAGCAATTGATTATCTACTTACAAAGATTCCAATATGTAGTTATTAGGATCAACTCATTATTTCAATTCTTAGAAACTTCCATTAATAAAATTTCCTATTATAAGTATGTTTCAATCAATTTAATAAAAAAAAAAAAAAAAAAAAAAAAAATTGCATGTAAAATTTATTATTCGATTTCAATTATAAGGTTTGAGTAAAATATGTTGAAAAAATGAAAAAATGATTTATAATAATAATAATAATAATAGTAATAATAATAAATAAATAAATAAAAAGGTATATGTGCCTCAAATTTAATTTCTGATATAATCGAATCTGTCGAAGTATTTAAATGTTTTAGCCACCAATTTTAATAGTGTCGACTTATGATGTGGGTTTAGTTGTTTAATATCTATTGTTAAAGGAGGAAAAAAAGATCAATTTTGCATATTAATATTAAAAGAATTTTTTAATCTGTCTCCTTGGAAACGGATTCTTTTATCATATTTCCTTCAAACACTTACAAAATTTTTGAAAAATTTATGTTGAAAAACTTTATTTATTGTTATAACTTATTTCTAAATAAGCACTAAAGGTGCAAAAATTCATTTTAAATTAGTAAAAGTTTTTAACCATGAATTACTACTAATATTTTTTTAATTTTAGAACATGACTCTAGATATGCATTGTTATTTTACATTCTTTTAAATAACTAGTAGGTGTATGATTTCTTTAAATTACTATTCGTCGTATTTTGTGGAATACAATCATAATGTGAGGACTTGATGTGCACATTATTATTTCGTTTAACCTTTTTTTCTTACATGAACACCGAAAATCAAACGCTTTATAAATAAAGAGGCCATTTCAGATTTGTGTATTGGATGTAATTCATCGTTAAAATGGAGGTTTATAATGTTTAATAGTATTATTTTCCAAGAAAGTATTTAAGTGCTTTTATAAAAGTATCACTTAAACTTGTGTATGTTCGTGAACATAAAAGCAAGAACACATATATATTCCATAATATCGCAGTTCATAGTAATATTTATTATTGTCATTTCCTTGGTGTCGTATGTCCAATAACTTGTACTCGCAACGATTCCGATATGTAGTTATTTGTAGTATATGTAGTCATCTCATATGTCATCCTTATATGTAGTCATCTCATATGTCATCCTTATATGTAGTCATCTCATTACATTCTCGCTTTTCTATACCTTATGTTTAAATAATTTTCTCTAATTTTTAATTAAAAGAATCAAGTATTGTTTGAGTGCACTTATTGTGTTATTAATTTAAAATAATTTGTGATCGTATAGACAGAGAAAAAAAGCAGTCGAACCCATAACTTCATATACCGAAAATGATGAGTGACAAATCATCCCCAGTATCAAACCGCCCTAAATTCATTACGTACATTTCCTGAATAAGTGTTAACGAAGTTAAATGGGGAAAAGTTTCTGCAATGGGGTTATTACAAGTGATAGTCTTCATTCAGCTATAATGTTGGTTCCAGTTTAATGACTTGGATCATTTAGAAGCACCAGTTCGAAAATTCCGAGGAAACTTTTTGTATCCTGAGTTTGTTTTAAAAACTTTTTGGAACACTTGAAAGTACAAGATTGTTGATTGTCTAAATTTCGAATTAGGACACAAATTCTTTAAGTATAAGAAGACAGGCGTAAAGTTTACATAATTATTCTTGTATACTATTTGTTAAAATATTTCACTGTTCTTTGATGATTAATGGAGCAAATGGAGCAAATTATTATTTTCAGTATGGAGCAAAATGGAGCAAATATATCTGCAATATCACATTATTAAAAATAACCAATGACTAGGGTTTTTTTTTTTTTTTTTTTTTTTTTTTTTTTTTTTTTTTTTTGCAATCTTTTTGATATTGAGCAAATTTTGTGATTTTCACCTGAATTCTGAAATGAAAAATATTGACAAAATAATTTTGACTCTTTGCATTCTCAATTTTTTAATATAATTATTTTACGTATATAAATGTATCAAAATCCAGAATTCGCTATCCTAAAACGAATCGTCTTTGAATTATTTTTATTTCTTATTCCAAAAGAAAATTATATGTATAAGATTTGTTTTATTAAAAAAAAAAAAATAAATACTTTTTTTTTTATCCTCAGTTGTGTTTTGTAATTAGTTAATGAGATTATTAAAGATCATTGATCTTGGAATTGTAAATGGTGTTATTTACATAATGCTGAATGAAGCACTTGAATAATTTAATTGGATCATTGTCAAATATTCAGAAAGGTATTCAGAATAAATTATTTCTCCCCATCTCCCCAGCATAATATTCAAATGTGTCGAAGTAAATATTCATTTAATCTAAAAAGTAATTAATTATTTTGATTGAAAAAAAAAAACTTATTCAATATTCGCAAGTTATTCTATATATATATATATATATATATATATATATATATATATATATTTTAGTAGAGTAACATACAAGTGACTCTGAATATAGAGGTATATAAGCTAAAAACAGGAATTAAAATATTTTCTGATAATAAATTGTAATGAAAATTTATGCGAAAATAATTCCTTTGAATACATATGAATATAATTTTACTATGCATTAAACACAAAGAGAAATATATTCATACTTATGAACTGGATGGATATGTTTAATATTATAAAAGATTTTTAAAAAGAACGAATATACAAGGCGTAAACTTCAATGGCTTGCATAGTTGACCGATTTTCTGATTTTATAAACAGTCTGCATAAATATGCTGGACAAAATATGTTTAATATTATTTGATGGAATGTTGAAAATTCTGTCCTAAACCCAAATTGAAATTTATTCAATGTTTTTTTTGTTGTTGAAAACCTTAAAACCTATGTTGCTTGCCAAATCGGTAATTGGCAAATTTCAGACCAGATCGACCCAATGATTCTTTAAAAAGCGAAATTAACAATTAAGATTGAAAAAATCTTTGCTTTTTGGGAAATAGTTGGTTTTTAT
The DNA here is from genome assembly GCA_021605075.1 of Caerostris darwini. Lineage (NCBI taxonomy): Eukaryota > Metazoa > Arthropoda > Arachnida > Araneae > Araneidae > Caerostris > Caerostris darwini. The sequence continues at coordinate 311,091 of BPLQ01007492.1, forward strand.
TTGTATAATATTGCCTAATTGGTTTTAAATCAATTTATGGTACTTGTGCTTAGAGAATTTTTTTAATTAACAGAGTTTGCGATCCATGCTTGAGAAGTCCTGATCTTCTTATTTATAAAAGTAATTCCACTGTTTGAATTATCTTTATTAAAAAATAACAAGTGTATTTATAGTGCTGAGTACTCATTTATTATTTATCAAATTGGCTAATTAGGATTGCTTTATTGATTAAAATTTTTTTTCCTTTTAGGTGGTGCTGACAGTAACAAAGGCAAAAGTAAGAAATGGAAGAAGATACTACAATTTCCTCACATCTCTCTGTGCATCGATCTAAGAAAAAAAATAGGTTAGCTAATGTTTCAGAATTTTTTTTTATATTATTATTCAGTGAAATAAAATTTTATATTTAAAAATCATGTTTTGAACTATTAAGACTATGATTGTTTGTTGAATAAAAACATATAAATATTGATAAATCAGATTTTAAAAGGTAAGTTTTAACTATTTTTAATTATTAAAAGCAAAATAGAATGTTTGAATCATTTTTTTTTTTTTTTTTTTTTTTTTTAATATTTGTAGAATTAAATGATTTGATAAAACAAGTAACAATTATTTTTCAGTAGCACTAAAGAAGATAAGTAGAATTTTTTTTAAAAATAATTTACAAATGTAGTATTACGTTTTTTGTATTTGAAAATCTGGATATTTAAGCTCTAACATTTCTAGCTTAAATATTTCCGCTAAGTTTATAACTTAAAATTGGATCACACGAAACAGGTTTGGATGTTTGTAATAGTTCAAAATCCACTTTAGATACCGGTCTAATATGAAATGTTGGGCGTAGGGCTGACAACCCTACCTCATAAAAAGAAAACATCCGTCTTGAAATCTGCCAGTAGGCAGACAGGCCCACCATGCGACTATTTGCGCCAATGAAAAAGAAGCATTGACTACACTTCCAACTTGCTTATTTTTTTATTATCAATATAGCCTTTGGTTTATTATAGTATATTTCCATTCTGTAAGCAACCATTTACCCATAACTTACAGTATTAATCAGCCCACTAAAATGCTTTTTTTTTTCTCTCTCTCTGCACCATTCTTTATTACAAAGTTTTAACTTTCAAGTAGCCATTATATTTCAGGTTTTGAGCGTAGTACCATATTATATACAAAATCTCTTAGATCACTGCTTTTTCTTTTTTTTATAAATATTCTAGTTTCTACCACAAATATATTAAAGTGTTTGTTAAAGTTGCTGGGTATGCTTTTAATTTTATGCTGTTTATAATTAACTAGTAAGAATGTTTTTATTTTTTAAACAGCTTACTTAATGATGCAAATAATGTTTATTTTTCACAGATTGCAGATATTCATATGTTGTGGAACAACAACCTATTGGACACCAGCTTTTTAGGCAATTTTGTGAGACAAAACCAGATTATAGTAAATGTGTTAATTTTCTAGATATAGTGGTAAGTTTTAAATATTTTGAGTTTTGACTATTTGCCAGCATCTGTTATTTTGTATATTATATGAAAAACTATTCCTATCTGCTTAATAGGGTTTTAATACTTTTTTGGTTTTTATTAGGATGTATATGAAGTACAATTGGATGAGGATCGTGCAGATGTAGCTCAAGAGGTGTTTACTAAATTTCTAAGCAAAGAAGTGAGTTCATAATATATTTATTACTGCATTACAGTTTTTGTAATAATCAAATTAAAATTTATTTAATTTTATTTATTTTAGTCAAGTGAGTTTGTTGATGTTGTCAATGAAGATTTGATTGAGAGATGTTGTTCAAATTTACATACAGCTAGTAGAGATTTATTTACAGAATGTGGCAGGTATGAAATAGTCTGTTTAAAACATATAATTGTAGAAAATTATAAAGTCATTTTATTTTTCATTGTCATATTATTTTTAAAATACTTTAAATTCACAGATAAAAACTTTTAAAATTAACTCTTATAAGTATTTTTTACTGGATACAGTTAATCAATATGTTTCTTACTGATATTAATTCTCTTTGACAGATCAGTGAAAGACTTTCTATCAAGAGAACCATTTAAAGAATTCGAGGAGAGTATGTTTTTTCACAGGTACCTGCAGTGGAAATGGCTAGAGAGGTGAATATTATGTTAAAAGGAATCAAAATTAATTAAATATTATTTTATTAAATTATATTTCTCTGTTTCATATTAATATTCTGTATTAATACAAAATATGTAAGCATGCATCTATTGTACATAAATATATGTTTAACATTTTGAAGGAAGGTTAATATTGAAATTATATATTTTTTTTTATGTATTGTTATTGTTACTAATACTTCAGTGACAACTGCTTCCACATCATTTTTATAAGTGCATTCACTGTACTGAGATCAAATAGATTCTGAATGCGAGTTACTACAGGACAACTCTACACAGTTAAAAATGTGTTCAGGAAAAGCCCAGTTGTCATGGCTTTTTTGTAAAGCATCAAAATTTTCCAATCACTATCAGGCAAATGGGATGTATGGTTGTGTGAATATTCTAAAAAAGGCTAAAAATAACACTCATATATCCTTAATTATCTATAAAAAAGAGATATTTCAATGTCAAATAGAAATAACAATCTAAGAATTTTTGTTAAGACATATTTCAGAGAAAAATGTATGGGAAATTAGAAATCAAAGGTTCAGCAAAACTTTTTGTCAGCTGTTCACTGCCTTTGAGACTAACACCACAAAATAATTGAGTTGTGAAATAGAGAACATTCTAACTTAATAAAAATTTCATCTCTAATTCTGAAATTCTGTTTTAATTGCTCTATTGCAAGACTTAATTAGAATTAATGCATACTTTTATTTTTATTAAATAAATTAGAAATTTGGTCCTATCTTTGCAAATGCTGTAGAGAACAGAAATAGGGCTTCCTTTTTTGATTCCACTACAAATATTAGAAGTCATAACAAAGACGCTGCTAATCAGTAGGATTTTATAATAATTGTCTGCTCAAGTATCTACAGTGTTTTAAAAAGTGCATTCTACATTTTTGAATTACAAAAGTAAATTGCAACCAGCTACTTACCCTTGAGTCAGAAATATTAGGTCTTTGTTAGTATCATGCAGAAATACAGTACTCAAGTAAAATCTAAACAAAGCATGCAGTATTAATAAGAGGCTTTAAAAATGTTCTCCCAAGTTTTGAATTTATATTCTTATTATTTTATTATGCTAATGAATATGTTTACTTATGTGTTGCCCACAGCTATAAATCTAATATTGAAAACTGTTTCTCAGACAGATATAAATTTGAGCCAACTCTCTGTTAGTTGTAGTTCTCTCATTTACTCAAGGTTGGTCATAGAAGTGCAATGATAAAATAGAAAACCACATTCAAGGGTAAGTCTAGAAAGAGATTCTTTTACAAAGATGCTGGGCACCTATTCTGACCAGAGATATATTTAAGGACGCTTAGTTTCGTTTGGCATTTTTAAAATTTTTACATGTTGATTTCAGAAGTGAAGATAAAAGCTCAGATATTTTTATTTAAAAAAATTTAAAAAAAACCTGATTTTTTGTTAAGTTTTTGGCTGATTAATTTGGGCAGTAATTAGTTATGCAAAAGAAGGACCTTTAAGGAATGGAATTTATATTCTGTAACAAACCAACAAATCTCACAAAATAGGTACTGATATTTTATTCAAATTATTTTAAATCATAATAAAAGGAATTTTTATCCATAGCATATGTAAAAATTTCTTACTCTTATGTATATGAGCACAAATATTTATATATATATGTGAAAATAAGCATAAGTTCTTAATTAGTTTACTTCTAACTTGATTTTTAGTGGACGAAACTTTGCATTACATTGAAACGAAAATTTTTTAAAAAATTTAACCATTTCTACAATTAAGAATTTCTGAAATAGTTAAAAATTACAACAAAAAAAATCCAATTTTTATTAATTTATTTCATTTTATTAAAGTACAGATACCAATTCCTTACTCTTTCCTTTTAATAAGATGCCTTTTAGAACTTTGGATTTCAACTTTTGAATACATGGTTTTCTCCAAGAGCATTATGATTATGAGCTTATATCTTACTTCATGGATTAATCTCTATTTCCCAATTCCTACAATTTTTAGATTTTGAGGGGTTTTTTTTAATATATAAATTTGTTAAGTTGTATTAGGATTTTTAATGGTTTACTGTGTATTTTCTTGTATGAAACTGCATGTGGCTGACCTATTTTATTTTTTGTGTAAGTTATAAATAAAGTGTTTTCAATTTCAGTCAACCTGTAACAGCAAAAACTTTTCGAATGTATCGTGTTCTTGGAAAAGGAGGATTTGGAGAAGTTTGTGCTTGTCAAGTTAGAGCTACTGGAAAGATGTATGCTTGTAAAAAACTAGAAAAGAAAAGAATTAAAAAGAGAAAGGGAGAATCAATGGTACTCATAGAGAAAAATATACTTCAAAAGATAAATTCTAGATTTGTTGTAAGTATTATTCTTAATTTTATGGTTAATTTAATAATAAATCGTGAAAAGTTATTTTTAATAAAAAATGCTAATTTATTAAAACTGATTGAGAATTTAAAATTTGTATTACAGGTAAGTCTTGCATATGCATACGAAACAAAAGATGCTCTATGTTTGGTATTGACTATAATGAATGGTGGAGATCTGAAATTTCACATTTATAATATGGGTGGTGAACCAGGTTTTGAATTACCCAGAGCAAAGTTCTATGCAGCAGAGGTTACTCAAGGCTTGGAACATTTACATGCTCAAGGAATTGTATACAGGTTTATTATCGTTTTTTGAAACATTTCCTTTGGAAATACTAGCATAATTATCGTTTTTTTGCATATTTTTATTTGATCTTTCTTTATCAATGTAGTATATAGTAGTATGTAGTTGGTTGATAATTTTTTTATAGTGTTTCCTCATATTTCATTTTGCTCATACCTTTTATATGTTTCAAGCAATTTAAACCTTAAAAAATTTTATGCTATTGTTTGGCATTCATAATTTTATATTTAATTTGTATCTGAATATGCTTCTTATGCCTATTTAAATTTTCATAAAAATTGAAAGATTCTTTAAGTAGCTCTAATCTTTTTCATGTGTATTATACACATTTTGCATTGAATTTTATTTCAGCAAGTAATGGCATAAATTTATTAATTTATTTTGATAATTTTTTTAATCGTTACTCTAGTTCATTGCTGTATAATGTGTAGTGTTTTATACTGTCTATATGTAATGTGTTTTGTACATTTATACTTTCAAGGGATTTAAAGCCAGAAAATATTCTTTTGGATGACCATGGTAAGATATTATTTTATATAAAATTAGTCATATGTATTCATTTTACTTGATATAAAATGTTATAAATTTTACTAAGGTAGACGAAATTCTTTTGAAAATGGGCAATGTATAAATTGATTACTTTTGCATTAAAGTTGCCAAATTTTGTACCTTTCCATTTCTTAAACTTTTTTTTTTAATTATTATTAAACTACTACAAAACATGGTTTAAAAGGTTTTTCTTGGTTCTGTGTAGTTCCCCCTCCCCTGGATGAGTCATAAAAGTCTGTTCTGTAAAACCTCTATAAAATTTCTCTTAAAAAACATCTTAACTTTTAGTGGGCTAATAATGAATGAAAAATATCTGTGATCACATCACATATATAAGTTAAAAACTTAATTATAACTAAATTAAGAATCTTTGTTATCTTTGTTAAAAAAAAGAATCTTTGTTATTATTGTAGTTTTCATATGTTTATATCGTTTTACTGGTTTCCACTATCTTAAATAATAATATATTATGACACCACAAATGCTCTTTAAAACTTAAGTCAAGTAAGAATTTTGCCCATTTTATGTAATGGATATAAAATAGACCTTAAATGAGACATGTATGACAAATAATATAAATAATTAGTCATAGATTAAATGCAAAGGATCCATGGATTATATACTACTGTGATTTATAGTAGATCTCTTTTTTTTCTCAGGCCAAAAATTATGTCAGCAGGTTATAAACAGAAAATTACATTTTATTTCTCGATATTCAAGGCTTTTCCCATAAAAAAAAAGTGCAGCAGACTTAGAATTTTTGTCTGAGTTATTTTATGACTTAAATACTGAAAAAATCTTTATTGTAATTGGGCAGTAATTATAATGAATTTTTCTGATGACACTAATTCAAAATCACTGAATGCAATTCAGAAACATGAATAAGGCATATTGCTCAGTTCTTGTGTAACTTATTGGATAGTTGATAGTAATAGAAGAAATAGAGGGAGGATGGGACTGAAAGTTCGTACTTTTGACTTTTTTTGAAGAAATAAGTATAATCTGAATTATATATTCTCATGTAATAAATTGAAATTTTTAATGATTCTAACTTTCGATTTATTTTAAGGCAATTTTTATTTTAGTAATAGTACTATAGAAATATAAATCTTAAAAGTACTCTAAATTAAAAAAAAAAAAAAAACTTGTTTTAATTTATTTAAATAAGCAAAATTGTATTCAAATTCATAAAATTAGTTACATAAATTTTCCTACAGACTATATTAATTTACTTTTAAGGTCATGTGAGGATATCAGACTTAGGATTGGCAACTGAAATTTCTGAAGAAGAAATGGTGAGAGGGCGCGTTGGTACTGTTGGTTATATGGGTAAGAATATTTTCGTTTTATGATTTTTTTTGTATACTAGATATTGTTATTATATACTATAGAAAGATGTAGATAAAACCTTATTAAACATGTAGATCTCCCAACCAAGATAATTCATACTGTACAAATGACAGATTTTATAAGTAGCTTTTGTGATAAGGAATTTTACATGGGGGCGAAAAAAAAGTTTAAAACTAAATTATTAGATTAATTTTGTAATTTTTCTATGTGCTTATTTTTTAATTTAGCTCCTGAAGTTATAGACAATGAGAAATACACATTCAGTCCTGATTGGTTTAGCCTGGGTTGTTTCCTTTATGAAATGATTGAAGGGCAGGTAAAAGCTGTATATATTTTAAATTTTTTATTTTATGCTTTTTTTTATGATCATCTTTTTGTGTTAAACAATTTTTTTTCATTATTAAGGCCCCGTTTAGAGCACGAAAAGAAAAAGTAAAGAGAGAAGAAGTTGAACGTCGAGTGAAAGAGGATAAAGAAAGATATTCAACAAAATTTAATGAAGATGCAAAATCTCTGTGCCAAGAGGTAAAATTTTATAGTTTTCTTTTAGTTTGTCAAAATATATAATACTGTAAAGCTTGATAAATAATGAGGATTTCTTTTTCATATCATAAAAATTAGTGAAATGTATTGTTTATGTGCATATAATGCTTCCTAATTATGGCCAACGAGTGCTATGAATGCAGCAGAGTTCTTGACAGGCCTTGAATGAGTATGGCTGGCATGCTTTTAGAAATGCAGTTTGACCCTGCCACTATGGGGTTTAGTATATAGTAGATATCATGCAGTTAGAAAAATTAACCTCTAAAAAAAATCTATTCATTTTCTTTTCTATTTTTAAAAAGGAAAATTCTATTTTTTCTTTTCTATTAACTGAAACACATTTTCGCTATGTGCACTTATTTAGTAATCAATATGTTTTTAGTATTGTAATTTTCTGCATATAATTTAATTTGCAATATCAATAACCCACAGACATAATTTGTATTCCCCCCACCCTCTCAAAGAAATCTCAATGAACTATCTTTAAAACTAAACGTTAAAAAATTTTGTACATTCAAATGTATTATATTAATGTAGTAATGCATTTTATTAAAATAAGTTTGTACATTTATTTACAATATTGTTAGTTGCTACAAGACTTTTTCAGTTAGGATGTGTATGGAAAAGTATTGTTTATATTTCCAAAAAAAGTGAAATGGAAATGTAGCTACAAAACAGAAGCTTTTATACATATTCAGCATTGTATTTTAATTTTTCTATATTTTATATCATTTTTTAATATTCTTATTTTTAATTAGGATATTAAAAAATGACATAGTTTTCTTGAAAAGTGGAATCCTCAACAATCACAGCACTCATAGATTAGCATTTAACTTTAAATAATAATTAATAAGATTTTTAATTTCTAAAATTGTCTTAGTTTTCTGTCAAGTTTATTAATGTAAACTTAATAAAAAATTTTTTTAATGCTTTTCAGTTAAATTCAGTCTGTAGATATGTCTACTACGCTTCACTTATGACAGAGTTTAATAGTAGATATGTAGTACTGAAAATCCTGTAAATTTGTACTCCTGTAAATTTTGCAATTGATTTTACTGTACAGTATAAGACTTAAACTTCCGTACACGTAATTGTTGCATTTCTAATAATTACTGAATTAAAAAAATTACAAATTTAATACCTACTTAATTTCCTATCATAATATGAATGTAAATGTAGGCAGGCATTATAAGTCTGCTTTATTTGCAATGCATATTATGTCTAATGTTCAGATAAAAAATTATATATAAAAATTTCTGTTCAGTTTTTGTTTTAGCAAAAATTACAGTATGCTTAGTTTCGGCCTTCCTAACTTAATGGAACTGATTGGGCAGAAACGTTTGGAGACCTTTAATTTGTTTAAATTAACATTAAATTATTGATATATTTTTTAACAACTAAATTTTGTGAATTTATACTAAATTTTTATAATTTTATATTTTATTCAGTCTTATTCTTTTATGAATATTGTCACAAAGAGGAATTTAATATCCTATTGGTACTTCAAATGTTATTCTGCATTCCATTTTAAAATTGGGCTTCACAATTGTGCATTTACATAAATCCTTTTTTTTTTTTTTTTTTTCATTTTATATAGTTTTCTATTTTTATCTTAATATATAATTTTTGGAAAGAGAATGTTATTTAAAAATATTCCAAGAAATAGTTGATGTATATTAAAAGTATTATTATTTGCTGCAGTTTTGTTTAATCAGTTGCAGATATCTAAGTTGGATATATTAAGAAATTGAATGTTAAAAAAAAAAATATATATATATATTTATAAAAAAAATATTTATTATCTAAAGCTGTGGTCAGTGTAATTTTATATCTAGATGTCATTAAAATGTCGTTTAAAAAATGAGTGTGGTAAATGATGTAACATATATGATATAATTAATATTTTTTTATCATGAAATCATAAAAAGAGGCATTTAGGTTAGGAATGAAATTTATTGAGGTTAAATGAAAATGATTTATTATAGCTTTATAAAATTTAATTTTTTTTTTGTTTAATTATGTTTATGATAGAACTTTAAATAATGATTTTCATTTATGTTATTACATTTTAATTAGATGTTACGATGCATTTTTAAATGAAAATGCTTTTTTCACTCTTAAAAAGTACATACAGAATGTTCCACAGAATTCTTAATTAAACTAGTATAATATATATATATATATATTATTTCTGGGTGAGAAAATATGTATTTAATTTATTATTATTGTTGTCTTCTAAGGTATAGATTTTAATAACATCATGGTAAACTCTTTTTTTTTTCTAGCTCTTAAAAAAAACAGTGAAAGAAAGATTAGGAAGCAATGCAGGGCGATATGGATCACTGGAAGTTAAAACACATCCTTTTTTTAAAAGTATTAATTGGAAAAGGCTTGAAGCTGGTATTTTGCAGCCTCCCTTTCTACCTGACGTAAGTTTGTTAACATCTGCAGTTTATGTTCCGCTTAGTTAATTAATAAAATAAGCGAAAATAATATATTTTTTCGTAGTTTAATTCAGAGCCCATATATGTCGAAAACAACTTATGGGATCTAGTTAATTTGCTGATGACTGTATAATAGCGCTAATGTTTTTCATCTATATTCGTTCTATCAGCGATTCTATATTTTTACGTCATCCCTTTCTCTAGTTGCAATAACTCATGTCAACCAGACTTAGACTAGATTGACACATTTCTATTAATTATTTATTGAAGTTAAAGTTATTTATAGAGTAAGTAAGGATAAAGTATAACACTCCCCCGGCATCTACAATTTTGAGAATTTAGAAAGAATCTTTCAAAACATGAGTAATGCCATATAGTATCTTGCTGAAAGGCTTATAAATTCCAACATAAATACTGTCCTTTTTGAGGTGAAGATAATGCTTTCTAAAAGAACTAGCTAGCATTTACATTCTATAGAAAGTATTTTTGACAAACATTACCAGTTGATGCAAGACTAATCGCAACAGCCATTTATTTTTCAAGGTATTGACTAAATTATGTGTTATTAGCCTAAATCAAATGAGCGTTGACTCGCATGTTGGCTACATATGCTGCTTTAAGTTATTCTTTTCAATCTTCATTACATAATAAAATGTTATCATGTTCGTGCTTTAGCAGAATATATTTGTATTACTGGTATATATTTAATTAATGGTCAATATGACATACATCAATCTGAAATATGTCTTTCCTTTTTAAAAGCAAATAAAGCAGTATTGTTGTTGAAATGATTATTATTGATTTTTTTAATATACATTAATTATGGTTTGTTATCATGTTTGAAACAGAATAATGTCATGTTTTGGATGTGTTTAAAATTCATTGAAAGTTTAAAAAATAATAAAGTAAATAATGGTGCTTTTGTTTGAAATGATACTATAGTTTGGATAATAAAAGAAAAAGTTGGAGTACCAGAAAATTCATATATGAATGGTGTTTAACTTTTTTATTTCAAAATTATATTCTTGCAAATTTTATACAATAAAACATATTTTGTAAACTAATGTGATATCACATTTGAAATAATTTTTTTTTGTTAAATTGTTTAAGGAAATATTACTAGTCATTATGTTAAAAAAAATTTTAATGCTGCAAAAAAGACTCAATTCATCAAATGCTATATGTTTAAAAATTAGCCTATGTAATTAATTTAGCTATTCTAGATTTCTTTTAAGATTCTGAATAGATTGAACACATGCATTTTTAATATCAGGAATAAAACCTTTCTTTATCTGAATATTAATTCAATTTGTCTGCATTAAGTTTAAAACTTTTTTTAGCTAAAAGGAATAAACAGTTACTTAATAATTTATTTTACACCATTATTGAGTCTTTAAAATTTTTTAACCTTGTAGATTTCTTTTGTAATAATGGTAGAGTTTGTTTTTCAGCCTCATGCTGTATATGCTAAAGATGTTTTGGATATCGAACAATTTTCTACTGTAAAAGGAGTAAATTTAGATGCTAGCGACGATTCATTTTACAGCAAATTCAACATGGGGAGTATTTCTATTCCTTGGCAAAATGAGGTATGGGAAGTTGTTTTTTATATTGTTGCACTCTCACATTCTTGTATGTCAATTGTTGTCTGTTTTTTTCTTGTTACATCCCATTATTTAAAGAAAATAATTTTTAAAATTAAACTTAATTAGCAATAATTTTGTGAGCATCGATGTGCATTAATTTTTTTATATTCCCTTTTCTTCAAGTATCAATCATTCTATTTTTTCCCCCTAAATTTGTTTAACATTTATATTTTTAATCCGAGAATTCAAATTTTATTTTGAGTAAATATTTAAATAGCAATATAATTTAAATATAATGATGATGTAACATAGTTTTATTGAAACAATATTAATTTTTCAAACTTTAGTTTTTTTTTTTTTTTTTTTTTTTTTTTTTTTTTTACATTTTGTAGTATTGTATTTAATAATATTAATTGTATGTTATCTTGGCATGTTATGCCCTCATAAATTAATTGACATTTATTTAAATTTTTATTATACAGCCTGCAATAATTATTTGTAAGACTAATTGTAATGTGCTTAAACATTCATGAAGTTTAAATTCAAAAAAATATTTTTTTTTGATGCCAGATACTTTAGTTAATCATTCACCATTGATATAGATACTATTAAAGGGATGGAGTAATATTTCTAGGGTTTATGTGAAGACTGTAGTAGACTTATATTTGAAGAATACCAGAATAAACCCATTTAGCCAGTTTAACTACTCTTTAATTCTTTAATGTGTTATGTTTTGTACATGAATAGTATACAACCAACAGTATAATTCGAATTATAACAGAATATATTAGTTAAAATACGTATGAAGAAAAATGATATGGTTTTGCATTATATTTTTTTATACAACAATTACAGCTATTTTTTTTTTTTTTTTTTTTTTTTTTTTCAAATCTGCAGAAATTTAAATTTTCTAATTTAATATGCTGGACTAAAATAATTGAAAAAGTGCATCTTGATTTAGTTTCTTTTCTTAAAATTTTATATTGAAAGAGATATTATTTTTATTTAAAAATTTTTAATCACAATAAGTATGCTGATTAATTAGTTAAAGTAAAAGATTTATTTATGATTATAAAAAGATTGTAGAAATTCTTTAAATATGGTTTTAAATGTATGAATTTTTTGAAATTACTTTTTCTTCAGTGCATTTCTAAAAGGATGATATTCATAAATTTATGCATAAAAAAATCGATATGTTGAATCATTGATAATCTAGTGATTCACCTGGGAAATATATTTTCAGTTAATAACAACACTCTTTTAAAAGACATTTTTTTCTCCATTTCTTTATATATTACAAAGAAATAAGATAAATATTTAAATATGATTCAATAAATCACCTTTTTACTATTGAAAAGCTCATTTATTTTTAAATTTAAAAAAGATTTATACATGTTTTCTTCTTTATTACAGATGATTGACACAGAATGCTTCTCAGAATTAAATGTCTATGGTCCTGATGGAACTCCAAGTCCAGACTTGATGCTTGATCAACCACCTCCTGTTGAACCTACAGGCTGTTTCCCTTTTCGTAAAAAAACTAAAACCTGGTGAGTAAATGATTGGTATCTAACATTTTTATTAATTATAATTCTTTCTTATAAAATTGCCAGTTTTTTTTTATAAAAATGAACTTATTACCCCAAATTTAATACTGCATTTAATGTTATATTTGCATGGTGGAAATTGAAGAATTTCTGAAGAAAATATCCTAAATTTTTATATTTAATTTTTGTCAACTATTCATTTTATAATTTTTAATCAAAGCTTTTTGCCTAATTATTACTTAAGATCTTTTTAAATTGTTTTCTTTACTCTTTTTAAAATCTTCAAAACCATTATGAAAGGTTGGAAAATTTTTGTGCAATATTTTTCATTTGAGCTAATACAGCTTATTAAGCAATCTCCCACTCATTATAAAATAAAATATTTTTGTATGCATTTATCTAGCAGTTTCAACTGATGGCATTTGAAATAAAATTGATGTGCTATTATTAAATAATTAAAAAATTGATGAAAAATTATTACTATTATGATTGGACTTGGTGCATGTGTGAAAAGAAACATATTGTACCATCAGTATTTTGATGGAAGTTATTGTGGAATGCTATACCTAAACTTAATTTATTGGCAAGTTTAAAGATGGAAGGAATATGTCTAGAGAGGAATTTGTAATATAGTACAGATTGTCAGAAGCTTGGACTGCGTTTTCAATGACAGAAACAGTTCTATAAAATGGTTATCTAAGAACACCCATAGTAATAGAGGACAAGTATGTTTTCGTATTGGCATGGATCATTAGCACACATCAAGTGAAATCATAACTTGCATACAAGATTAAATGCATTATACTACTTGATATCCTGTATTAACAGGAGTCTGTGCAAAAATAGTTTGCTCATTTTGTCTATGATATTGTATGCTCTTTTGAAATTTTCCTCTCCTAGAACATTAAGATCAGGAGTTTAGCAATTAAGTGTAGTGTTCATCATGTTAAGAAGCAGTTTATCTTATTAGTAAGTTAAAACACCATGAACAGTTAGAAACATGCAATCATGTTCCAACATCATCAAAAGTAATCAGTTTAAAAATGTTGTGATTCTCATTTGGAGAAGCATAATCTTTTGTGGCTGTATAGAGCTCTACATCTTCAAAATAAGTTGAGTCATTAGAGACTGTCATTATTCTGTGGCTCTCTTTCTTAAAGTGCTCCTTTTCTGGATGCTCTATATCCAAGATTCTTCTTCATGATCAACAATCCTGAATGTTGTTATACAAAAGCTGTCAGATAGCTGTTGGAGTATGAATCTTAACTGCATAGACTGGATCATATACTTAAGATTAAAATATTTAATCTAAAAGATCTAAATCTTATCAAGCACACATGAAATGTTCTTTGAAGATGCCTGGTCAACAGCTACTAGCAATTACTCCTCTACTGTAATTGGTTTTACTATAGAAATGGGTCATGATTTTCAAGAATTATTCATAAACTTTGTTATAAACATACAGATGTTGCTTATCTTGTCTCCTCTCTTGTCAATAGTGATTATATCCTCTATGATATTTCTTTGTCTCTTACCTGTTATATGTTTTTTTTTATTTGTTTTCTTTTCTGTGTTGCCTTAAACTTGCAGCTGAATCAAGTTTCTTTACATGAATATTGTTCATCTTGAATATTAATTATTTTATAGTGTCTCTGTATCAATTTGAAGTACTGTTACATAAATGTTTGTCACTTTCTAAGTTTTTCTAAAGTAATCTTTAACCCTCTTTTTTTTGTTCTGTTATAGAACTTGAAATAGTTCTTTTATGAAAATAAAAATTTGCTATTTTAATGCTTTATATTTGGGTAATGATTCGTGGTTTTAAATAAATCAAATATTTATATACTTAATCAGTTTTATGAAACTTTTGTAATAGTCAAGTATATAATAATCTTGGAAGAGTACTTACTACAAAAATTACTACAAATTTTACAGATTGCACTTCATAGAACAGCCAATTGTTACATCACTTTTTAAAGTTTACCAAATTACAAGAGAATGCAAAATTCTCAAAATAAAAATTTTTGTTCCTTTAGCATGCCTGTACAATATTTTTTATAAAAACATACTTATGGCAGAAATTTATAGCTTATCTATGGCTTAAAAAATTTATTTATGATAAAATGTAATTTTTGCATTTGATTAAAAGATATAGAAAATTAGGATAAATATACTTTATCTATTTCCTAATTTTACTCTTTTGAACACTATCTCCCCTTTAAAATAATGTGTAAAGAATTTGGTTTTGTTTTTTTATAAAAATTAGATTATAATGTTCTTTTTGAAAAGGTGGAATATTAATATTGTTTAAATATAAACTATTTAATTCTGATTATAAATTTCTTTCCTGATTTTTATTAGTATTAATATTTTACATTTCAAGAAGCATACTTGAACAGTTATTATTATTATTTTTTTAATAATTCATTTTTTTTTTGTTTGTTATCATGGAAAACTTAAAAACTAGTTACTGTTTGCTTTTTATAATACTCATCTTTTATATTTTAATGTGCTATCAAATCTAAATCTTTTGAGTCAGTGATTAATTTTGATATAAAGAAAATAATTGCTGCTGCTAAATGTACACCATTTATGATTTTTTTGCTGTTATGATTTGATTCAAAGTAATATTTTATATTACTAGATTGGTTGGTTCTCTAAAAATTGATAGATAGATATAATCAATAGATCGATAGGTTCTCTAGAAATTAAATATTATTTTCATTATCTCTATGAATTTACTAATAATGATTTATGGTCAAGAGAGATTTTAAAATTCTGAAATTCTTTTTGATAAAACTATATTTTTTAAGGGAAAAAATTTGACATATTTTTTCATGCTACGAAATAATAATAAGATTCATAATTATGGACCTGTAGTTTAAATTAATGGATTTTGTTTTTTAGTATTCATTTCTTGATAATTGCATGGATATTATAAAAAGTGGGATATATATATATATTTACAATAAATAGTGTGCTTTTACGGATTTGTAATGTAAATACTATATTTGCTTTCAGATACAAATATCTTTTTTGCTTAATGGCTTTAGTTTGTAGATAACATAAATTTAAAAAAAAAACTTTTTTTTTACTTTAATTGCTTCAAAACATACAGTTTCGAAATAAAGTACTGAATTTTTAGAATTTTAATATATAATATATGAATGAAACATTTTATTTTTCTATGTATATAAAGCAAGTTTTATTGTGTTGGGGTTAAATATTTGTTTAAACTTTTAATTTGATCCATATTCATTTATTAATTTTTTCTCCAAATTGGTTTGAATAATGCTATGAAATGAATATTTATTAATTATATTTTAATTAGCTCAGTTAATAACATGAAAAATAAGGCTCTGTGGAATTAATTTCTCTTGAAATGGAAAGATCAACATTTAGGTTTTCGTCTTTATCCTTAAGTGTTATACTTTTTTTTCTAGGAATTTTTGTTGTTGAAAATTTATCCAATTGGAAAGAAGGCCCATGTCCAATCAAGATGACCCACTAACCTATGTAAGCTAACTTGCGTGTTATTTCCAAATTCATAGGAAAGATGCTTTTTGTTTAATTTTTTGCTAAATTCAAAAGCCCTTTTATTAAATTTTAAAATATTATATATTTTTTTAAAATTCACCATTATTCCATGGAGCCTTTGTTTTCAACATGTAAATAAAATTTAAATGATTGTTCTGTATAATTTTTAATTTTAATTATAGTTTTAATTTATAATTTTGTAGTTTTTGTTTCATTTTGGAAAAGAAATTGGGCTTATTTTTTTACAAATGATGCTGTGATAGCATTGCATATGAGTAGTGAATTACATTTTTTTTTTTAGTTTAATAGCAAATAATTTAAGGTTTTATAACTTTGTCATTTAGTTATCAGTTCATTTATAAAATAAAACCAAACCTATGGTACTGAAATGCATGTTGTAATGTTTCATATTAAAGGGAGACGAGTGAAAGATGTATTAGCAAAAATTAAAATTAACATATCTATTGGAATTTATTTAGTTTATTAAATCAGAATCACTACATTTTTCCATTTTCTTATAAGTTCAATCTAAAAAAAAAGCATTTAATTAGTTCATATTTTAAATAATGTGTTTGCACTTCTAAATAAAAATACTCTAAATAATAAAATCTTCATTTCTAAATTAAATTTCTGAGAGTTAAAAGGAATCAACTGACAGGAAATCACTTTCTTTATTCATATAATAAGCAAGAAGATATATTTTAGCAGTGGCATTACTGATATTAAATAATATTTTAACAGATTGTCCTTAATTAAGTTTAAAATCATACCTATTAGAATCAGGTGATACAAATGGGGTAAATTTTTTTTTTCCATATTATTTCTGTGGCTTTTATTGTAGTATTATATATTTTAATGTTGGTGATTAATTTTAGTGTTTAATATTTTAAAAGGATTTTTTATATTTAAAATAATTAAATACTGATAATGTTTGAGACAGACGGAGTTAAAATATTAACTATAAATAAGTGTGGGATGCTAATTTAAGTAAAATAATAAAAAGATTTAAATTATTTTTTTATCTTAGGATGAAATTATTCTTGAGAAATTTTAAATTGTTATTCTAAAAGTTATTTAATTTTTTCATGAATTCAGTTGTACTAAATGTTAATTGATTGTATGATATTATATAAATGATAGGCTTCTTATTCTTTTTCTTATTGAAATTTTGAATTGTCAATTGCAAAACAATTCCAACTTAAAATTTTCCACTTGAAGTGCTAAATATTATCTAAATGCTACATAAATATCTATAATTTTGATCATATTTTTTCTGTCTGTTTATCTATTGATATTTTTTCAATGTAAAATTTTTTATTTTAAATTATATTTTTTATTAATTATTAATTTTCTTTCTTTTTTTTTTTCAGGAAAATTCCCTCTAAAGTTAAAACATCTAATAGCCATACTGCTCATTTGTCATTATCCGAAGAACCTAATTCATCCGTATTATTACTGCCTGTTACTGGTTCTTCCAGTGCAGGGTATGCAAATTCTATGGGCCAAGAATTGTCTTCCCCTGCTAGCTGAAGGGTCAAACTTGAGCAAACAAATGCCAAAAGTCATTCCTGAATGTGATCAGTTTAGATGTATGTTTTTTTGGGGGGTCATCACATAATTTACAAATGACATTCATGTTTTGATGGTGTCTTTCATATCTGTCCTGCTGTTGGAGTTCCTGTAGCATGATGTATAAATGTGTTTGTTGTGTACAGCTGGATCTGTCCCCCCATTTTAATGACTGACAAGTACTAATACTTGTGAAAACTAAATTGACAACTTATGCATTTCATTTATATTACACTTTAGCAAGTACAATTGAACTATGCTGTCTGAAATACAAAGACTCTTTCATTAGTGACTTTTAATTTTGCCAGTCTTCATTTCTGGGCATCATTATTCTCATGCATTCAATAATAACATGTGTTTTGTGCTATAGATCATATGAAGAAGTATTAGATTAACAAAATTCCAATGTGTGAAATGATTGTGCCATTTTCATTATGAATGTTGATCTATCTATACTCTACAATGATATGAAGTTTTTTGTCAACAAATGTTGCTGTGATGTCTTTTATTGTGTAAAAAAATTCTTGATGTTGCAAAATTTGCTTAAAAATGTATATGTAATGTGTGTTGTATGTCTTAAAAAAGTTTTGCAAATCTTTCAATGATTTGTATTCCAAAGTAAATGTTTTCTAAGTATTAATATGTTAATGTGGGCAATTTTTGTCTATTATGGGCTTTAAAAATTTGTTCTGTAGATGTAAGCATTTATAAATTAGGTCTTGCATTATAGGATCTTGTAGCAAAAAATAATTTTTATATATCTTGATTGCAAGATTCCCTACTGTAAACATAGGATATGCAGTTCTATGTAAAATACAGTAATGCCCCATGGGTTTTGCTAATATTTAATCTCTTTCAGTATATAATATGTAGAGAACATGCTGGTTTACAAGTTTGAAGTTAAGGTTCAGCCTATAATCTGCAAATTATGTGCTAAGAAACCTTAAAATTTCAGGGTCTGCATTTTAGGCCATTATGTACAATCTATCATCATTTTTTTAGATGTTATGTTAAAATTAATTAAAAAACAACCACAAAAATGCTTTTGCAAGGGGGAGGGAAACCTAGAATTTTGTGCGGGAGAAAAAATAAAATTGTTTTTATAAATAATATAGCAATTGGGGACAGTGGATGGGAGCCAGACTTTTGTGAATGTCACATTGGTTTATGCTATTGGATGAAAATAGTCTGGTGGGAAGTTATGCCAAAATACAGACATTACAGAAGGCCAAAGTAATAATTAACCATGATTATGATCAATTAAAAAAAATTTTTGTTTTTATCTTTGTAGAAAATCATTGGGAAAATGCAATCATCATCAAATGCAATTTTCATCATAGTTCTTAAATATATTTCTTCTTTTCTAGTTTACTTTTTTTAAAACTTGAAATGTAATTTTTTTAATATAATTGCAGCACCAAAGAAGCTGAATCAAGCAAAGTTCTTTCTAGTTGAAAATATTTTATAGTTTTATGGCGTTGATCTAAAAACAGAACTTTATTGATATATTGCATGTCAAAGAAGTGGCATGAATCACACATGGATTATGGGTTAATGTAAATTTTATGAGATCTGTTATTTTTTGGAGGCCAAAAGTTACACCTGTACTTTAAATGGCACTGCAGATTATAGGCAGGAAATTACAGTGATTAAATATTTTACGAATGATAAAAAATTTATAATCTCGTTAATTTAACTGCAAATTAAAATTATTTAAAATAATTGACTTGGAATATTTTTTCCCCTGTTATTTTACTTTTCAACAGTACATTAGTGATGTTTTTAATTATTAACCTATTGGTAACTTATAATATAGTATGGTATAAAACATATTTTATGTAAATACATCTTATTGTCTATGTTATTGCAAATTACAGAAATTAATTGTAAATATTCAATTTATTTACCTTTTGAGCAAATTGATAGATAATTGAAATTACTTTTTAAAGAACATCTTATTTTACCCTCGGAATTTTTTACCATTTTTTAATCATGAACTTTTAAAAACATTTATTATTTAACATGAAAACATATCATTGGTAATGAAATATTTTGAAAACATGGTAAAATAAACTTCTTAAAATATTCATTTTAAAAGTGCTGTAATAAATTAATTAAACTTATTTTTTTTTTAGGTTTTTGCATTTAAGATTTTTTTTTCCTATCTTAAGCAAACAGTAAACTTGCATGTTTATTTACATTTGCAATATTGTACATTTTACTATTCGGATTAATCATGAAAGGCTTGGTAACAGAGCTTGTTTTTAAATATTGAAATCAATGAAGAATAGCATCAAAACCCAAGATTAAAAATATACCTGAGTTTTAAAAATTTGCTCTATCAAGTTTAACAGTATTCTTTAATTCTTATTAAACATATTGTGATTTTAAATCTATAATATCTTTTTTTTTTCCTACTAGAATTGTTATTTCTGTAGATATATATCTCTTCTCAATGTAGTTACTAATCTTTGTAACAAGATCTCGTTTTTAGAGAATTTATGTGAGCCTATTGCTAAAAGATGTATTAATGTAATCTATGGTTTGTAATATTTTTCTAAATTGAGATAAATCATTTTAGAAAATATAAAGAAAAGGAAATTTATGAGAAATTTCAAAATTATATAAATTATAATATGTGTTTACTGAAATGTATAAAATGATTAATTACATTTTGGCTGCACTTCATGTTGTATTTGGCACAGGTATGCATGCATTAACTAGAGGAATCTAGTGGCAAAATAGAAGTTATGGTTGTGTAGTGTATGTGTGCTTTCAAAAATGTAGACTTGCTTTTCTTCATTCTCACTGCATTTCTTTCAATCATGAAGTGATGCCTACTTCTTGAAGAGAAAAAATGACCAAACTATTTCAGTAGACTGAGTAAATAATTTATTAATGTGTGTGCATATTAATTCATTTACATTGGTGTAAATCGTTTATACTAGTTAGTTTTTGTTGATGTAAACCTATTATACCTGTGCAAACAAATATTTTGAGGAAAACTATCTTAAATGTATATTTAAGTCTATTCATGTGAAGTAAAATTTAAAACTATTTTATAATATATTACTTCTAAATAAATTACATTAATCCTATTGTAGAAGAATTTAATTTTTTTAAAAAAGCTGTTGTTATTTAACAGATTTTAATATTTGTAAAATGTTCTCAATTGAATTTTAAATTAAGATATGTTCATTGATATCAGAATTAAATAATGATACAGTAACTAATTGATTGATTTATAAAAAAATTTTTTTTTTTTAGTGCCTAACTATCTTTTAAAATATTTGAGATGTATGAAAAAGAAAAAAAATTAATTTTATTCATTCAAAAGGAACTTCTATGATTTCTTGGTAATTATGCTTGCTACATCTCACAAAAGAAATCTGTGAAATATCCATTTTCATTTATGCTGTAGAATTTTGCATTTTTAATTGAAAACATTAATTCAAGTTAATAAAGCAACAGTTTCATGAAAAAATAATTTTTTAATTTTATTGTGAATTTTACTGTTTTAGAGTTTAACCAGAATTCAAATGGTGTGTTAAAAATACAACAGTCAAGTGGTATCCTTTATTAATATTTGCTGACGGAAAATTTTAAAAATGTTATGTCATTTATTTGTAATTTTAAACTAAATTTTGATGTGTTTCATAAACTAAAATATTTAAAATTTTGTTATTTGTTTTAAATGATGCTTTATAACAGCATTTGCATTTAAAATTTCACACATGTCACATTTTCTAAGGCCTATGGTGAAAAAAACACACAATTTGCTAACAAGTTGACTATCAAAAATTCTTAGTAATACATTTTAGCAGATGATTGATTCCTTTACTAAAATCAGAGTGGCTTTTGTTTCTTTTATTCCTCAATGTAAGTGGACTGAGTAGTTCATTTACAACATTTAGTTCTTACATTTCTAGTGGGGGATGTATATATTTGGTGCATTTATTATTTTCTTTTTTGTTATTTAGGTATTTTTGCCACATTTTCGGTATCTGAAATTATAAATAATACATTTTCATATTCATGTAATTTTAAAGTTAAGCATGAATGATATGTGAAGTAAGTATTTTGAAGTGCCAATAAGATTTATCCCTATAATCTCTAACTGTTCCCTAAAATCTAAGGTACTTATAAATTAATAGTATGTGTTTGTTGTAAATATGTTTTTTTTAACAAAAAATGAAGTATTATTGAAACAGAAAATGATGAAATATTATTTTATATGAATCTTAGTGAAATCTTTTTAAACCATTATTATTGGATTATCCTAGACATGCAAAATACTTTTGGATTTATTGTTTTCAGTTTGACAGCAGTTGCATTAATTTTTTTTTCTGTACTAATATTTCAAAGGAGTGGGTGACTTGCAACACAACTACTGTTAGATCAAAAGGATGAATAATCAAAGTATTTTTGCCTGATTTTAATTTTTTCTTAACGAATTTTTTGTTCAGAGTGGCAATATAATTCTATTATGAAATGGGAGAAAGTATAGAATGTGCTGCCAATAAATATTTTGAATAACTGGCTATAAAGTTAGGGTAGTCATTGTGTTCAGAAATACTCTGTACATATTATTTGATATTTATAATTGTTATATTTTATTACTATTTAAGATAAATCATCTTCTTTATTTCATTAAAGCTCAAAAGTGAATAATTATGTTAGAAACAGTTTTTAGCTGTATAAATTAAAAAAATATATATATGAATGTTGTAAGTAAAATTTTTTGGAAGATTTTGTGGTGTTAAATTTATTGTAGGTGTTTGGGGAAAGAAAAAAAAAATTATAATGTACATTTTCATTTGTTTTTATTTGCAACAATTAACTGCAAAGTTTCAAATGTATATACTATTTGTAAAGGACTCTAAAAATCTTTTCGTTAATTTCTCAACTTTTAAAAGCAAAAATTATTTATTCTATATAGTAATGTTCTTTCATACCAACCTACAGTTTATATATGGTTTGTATACAGTAAGTGTTTTAATCAATAATGGTTATCTTGTCAAAACTATTTAAATGATTTTAACTAGAATACAAAGATCTCTATCCACACATGAAGGCGTATGGTCATAGTCTTTAAAATTAATATATCTATAAGCATATGATCTAAATTCTTTTATCTTTACACATCAACTAATATTTATTGAATTCATTGCAAAAATATCTAATTTGTTGTGTTAAAATATTCTGTATGTTATTTTTAATGTAACATGTAGATAAAGTTACTAATATTTGTATACTATAAAATTCTGGTATTTGCATTCATTTTTTTATTGCAGTTTTTAAATTTTGCATTATTAAAAGAAAATAATTACTAATTAAAGGTTTCACTAACCTAAGAGTATGAGAAAGGAGTTTTATGATTATACATTTTTTAAAAAATTAGATTTTTGTCTTTAAATATTTGTTTGCAATTATTGATTCTTTTAATTTAAATGTTAGTTTCCAAATTCAAGAAGGCTGTTTTGTTAATTTTAAGAAATCATAACATTTATAGTCTTTATTTTTTTAATAAATTTAAAATATTTAAATTCATCCAAAAGCATTTTTTTTTTTCCAGAAACATCTGTTTCTTTCCTTCTCCTTTATGTATATTAAGACTAGTCTTGTCACCCAGTACTATTATCAATATTTTCCCTTGTACATTGTCATTATTATGAAAAACATAATGTCTGTGTAATAATTTTTAATGTGGAGGAACAACAGGAAATTATGTTGGTGTTTTTGAAAGCATTTTAAATGCTTAGTTAACAATAAAACTTGCAATATGTTGCTCTTTCTTTTTTTGTTTGAGACATAGCTATGATGTTTTCACAAGTTTTTTAAAATTTATCTAGGTATTACATGATAGTCAAAAGACTCATTGTAGTATTTATTTTGTGAAATCTGCCTCATTTTCATAAACATGTTAATGTATATCTATATTGTACTTTTTTCTATTTTTTGAAAGTTTTATTGATCTAAATGATATTTATTATTAAATATGCTATGCAAATGGTCTAGCTGTTGCTCAACTCATACTAGATATTTATCTATCTGAATAAATAATAATTTTTTCTCTAAGTTTTTTATTAAATGTGTAAAATAGCTCGTTCAATAAGAATTATTGCTGTAAAACATATCAATATGTGCACAGTATATCAGTTTTTAATCAAGTTGACATAAAAACTTGAATAGATTATTTGAAATTTTATGCAATAAAATTTTTGTCTGTTTTTAGTGTAAAATAGCAAGTTTTTCAAAAAAGAAAAACTTGCTGAACATGCTAAAATAATAAGTAAAAAGTGATTTTTTATTGAAGTTTAAAAACTTAACAATTTTTAAAGTAATGAAATAGTTATTTCCCTTGAGTTGTGAAATTCTTATTAAATAATATATTGATATTTAAAAAATGCTTATTAAACTTAATCTTGACAGCCAATTTTTGTAAATTAAAATGCACTTTTTTCAAAAATTTAATCTTTTACATTTATATTTAAGGTTTTCTATCCATCATATGAAATCATTAAGTGTTATTGCTCAAAGTAATTTTATGTTTTATTTTCTATTTATTTAATAAACTTGTAAATGTAAAAAACTGTTATTGTTTTTATATTTGTTTTTAGTTTCAGAATTACTCATTTTGTGAACATTAATTTTTCTGTTTCTTATCATATGTTTGTATATTTGTATAAAATGTTAAAAAAAAAAAAAAAAAAAAAAAAAATGTGCAAAAAGGAAGTATATGTTATCGCATTTGATTATGTGCCATGCATTTTTTAACTACTCTAAATATTTATTTTTTTTTGTATATTTGATAATTTGGCTATAGAAGAATGGATGTATTAATGTTTGGGTGTATGCATGAAAAGTTTGCATAGAATGTAATATCTATCTGCTTTCATTACATAAATTTCTTTTTTTATTTTATAACTTTTGTTTTGTATATTCTGGACACATGTTTATCATAAATTTATTGTTCTAAATTTTTTAAATGAATTGAAAATTTTATAGATGAAATTTTTCCTTGAAATATTTGTAATTTTGTATGCCTTTTAAAATCTATGAAAATCATATCTGCCAAAATTTTGTTTTATTTATCCTACACATTACTTGATCATTCAAATTAGCATAAATGCATTTTTTATACTCCTTTTTAATGATATTTTTAATAAGATATTCATCTGTGAAATTTTAAAACTGTGTTTTTGAAAATTTATTACATACATATTAAAAAAAACCAAAAAACATTGGAATACAATGATACACTATTTATTTGCCATTAAAATTATTAAACTGATTGCATCAAGTTTCCATTTAGTCAGAAAAAAAAAAAAAGAAAAAAATCCATTAAATTCTAACAAATGACTTTTTCCGATGCTTTTTAAGACAATTGAAATTTATCCAAAGATAATTATTGAAACTATTGTTTTTATTTTAAAAGTCTGCTGCATTAAATTTAAAAACCAATATTGACATTAAATTGGATTAAAAAACATGTTGGAGAAGCTCATCTTTATACATACATACATGCATATAAAATGTATGTATTGTTTTTAAAAATAATCATATATTTATATATGTATAATTTATGCTTTCAACCACTTGTCACAATTGAAACAAAAATTATTATTTTTAATTAAAAACATTTTTTATTGTGCACATTTGTACAATTATATTACTTTAATGCATTAAAATTCTCTCTTTGGTTTTAACTTAAAATGTTAAATTTGCTTAGCTTTGAATATGTTATTTTTCATCATTTAATGATTATAGTGATTTCAGAAAGAAAAAAATATATTGACTAGTGTGTTAATTGAATATATCTATATATAATCTTATGCGCATATAACTTTATTTGAGGGAGTTATGTATTTTTTTTTATGCAAGTTGCTTTATTTTTATTAGTGATGTTTGCAATTGTTATATCACTGGTATTTAATATTTTCTTCTTTTGTCATAGGTAATTCTCTTCAATATTATATAGCTCAAATATGATTTGTAATTAACTATGTCAGTTTAAAAAACTAAATAAATTTGAAAAGCCATAAACAGCCTAATTTATTATGCAAGATTATTTATACTAATTTCCTTATTTTGTTTCAAGAACCGATTTTATAAAATTTTGATTCAAATCCATTACTTCAGTTTTATGCAACTTTTTTTATGCAGCTATATATACTAATTATGTGTTGGTAGACTACAATAAATTACCCTCATTGATAATACAAATAAATAAATAAATAAATAATTTGGGATATTGTCATTGTATTTAAGCAAGTTTTAACTAAATAACATGTTTCTAAGCTATCAATTCAATGCCAAAATTATTATATTGAAATTTATGTTTATAAAATATATTCCAAAAATGTTTGTATGTATAACTCTCACCCCTTTTTATTCTTTGTATATATATATACTCAGTTTTCAAAATATTTTAGAAAATTGGTTCTGTCTTTTAATTTTGTTGTGCATTGATTGTCGTGTGTATTTATAGTTTTAATGGCTGTTGATGTAATGTAATTTTGAAGTTATTAGATGTATATATGTATTATTAAAATTTTTAAATTTGTCTGCCTTTGCTTGTTTTACTCAAATTTAGCTTGTTTATAATAAACTAACTTTTCTTGATTTTGTATTTTATTTCAGTTATCTCTACTTTTGTAAATATGTTAAAAAAATCAATTTTTACACCTTTTGATCAGTTTAAAAATCATTACATGATATAATAAAAAATGTTTATCAATCAATAAAAAAGAATGACTTTTTTATTTTATATAAAAACAAATTGTTTAGAAATTTCATTGAAAATTCCTAGCAATGAATTGGTTCCAAATATTTTGTGTTAGTTATAAATACTCTATCAAATTAAATTAAATTAAAAAAAAAAAAAAAAAAAAAAAAAATCCCATAGATGTAATTATTGTCTACAATTTTATTTTTGTGTATAAGGTCACTTGTATTTGTGTCCTGTCCTGTCAATAAGTGCAAATGTATTTTCAAAAGGCATTCCATAATTTCGTATGTTTAAAGTATAAGTTTTATTATTAAAGTTTTCGGTGCTGAACATTATATTCTTATTATCTCAGCAAGACATATTTATTTTCAATTTTTGTAGTACTTTCCCAGCAAAATGTCTTTGAATTAGAATGAAACGATACTAGTCAAAGACCGAGATCTAATAGTGAGGTCGTTTTTTATTTTTTCCCTCCAATGTTATTTGAAAGACGAAATAGTGACGACGAAAGACGACACCAGTGTGAAAAGACGAATTTAATAATCCAATAAAGTAAAGAGACGTAAAAAGAAAATATTCCGGTTGAAACTGTGGAAATAAGGTCTGAATTCTAGTAGAATATTCTTAAAATTCGTGAGCACGTATCAAGGCTGCTATTCAAAAGATATTTTCAAATTTATTGTTAAAAATTTTGAAAAAAATAAATACAACTATTTTGAGAAATTTTATGAAAAGCAATGCGTGGAGATAATTGTGGATAATCCTATAATAAACTATTCATAAAAAAATAAAAAAGCTGCAGTACTGTGCTTTAATCTTAATTATATAAAGGAATTTCAAATTCATATTAACCAAAGTTACATGTTTCGACTTATACATAATTAATCAGGTGAAAAATATTATTTTTCATGCGCCGTGTATACTGTAAATTCCATAAAATATCTTGTGTACGTTAAAGCTTGCAAGAATATTGGTTAAATATGGTGTAAGTAATATTTTAATTCACGCCTCAGCAAAAACAAATTTAGCTACTTACAGGTCAAACTTTTTTCACAAAAACGGGAACAAAATTCCATCTGCATTCGTAAATTATGATAAAAGCAAAAGTAACCATTTTATGCAAATCAGATTTTTTAGGTTACTGAAAGTAAAATGTTGAGGCATCTAATTTTTAGTTTTCTAGAACGGAGAGACTACGTGCATACAAGATTGAATAATTGACATGGAAAAATAAAATACTGTCAAACTTTTTGTGTGCTGTTCTTTTTTGTGCGGTATATAAAAAAATTCCATTAAATTTCATTAAATGCATTAATTAAAAATGTAATTCAAAAAGAAAACAACGGATAGCTGTCAAAATAACGTGCAAATTAAAATCCATCAGATGGCCACCTAATCATCGCATTACCACGAATGTTATTAGGTGCGAGGTAGTGCTGAAACGTGAGGTTTTGATTTACATATATTATATAATGTGGGAGTTTTTTTTTTTTTTATAAATGTGTTGTAAATAATATATTTTATAGCTACTTATGAAGCTTCAAGATATTTTTTATGCGGTCCCTATAATTCGCACAAAAAAAAGTTTGACTGTATTGTTAAATTTTAAAAATCATTATTCATTACTTACCTGTGTATAATACTTTTTTCTAGGTCAGATATATATATATATATATATAAGCTACTGAATTTTTAATGTTTTAGAAAAATGCTTAGTTACCTACACAATAATAGTTTGACAGTAAGTTAATGGTTTATAATACTAATAAAAATAATTTAGTTGGCCTATAGCTTAGCATATTTGCAGCAAAAATACTCTCCATAATTTAATCATATTATCAAGACATCTTAATTAGATCATAGAGAAGAAAGTTACGACAACAAAAAGGTACCAATTTGGACAAATTACAACTTTATGCAGAAGATGACATTAAAATACAGCATTCATCTATGTAAGCGGGTCAAAATACGTTCAAGATGACTACTGTTGTTCATAATAACCATTTGTAATCTTGAATGTTGAACGCAGTGTATTGCTTTGAAACTAGGCAGATATAAACTCATGTTTGTGAAAATTGCAACACCATGAAGGACTTACGCGAGTGAGCTGAAATTTTCAGGAAATGCAAATTAGCGCATGATATACAAATGATTAGAATTTCAAATCCGGAGCGCATGCGTATGCTGAGCAGCGCCCTCTGAACGGCGGATGGATCCGAACAAATAGACGGCTGTAGCGAGGCGTGTATGGTTATCGGTGGTTATCTACTAGTGGTAAACGTTAGCTCAATCGTTACTTATGCCTCTTCGACGAAAGACAGCGAGATTTGAACAACTTACAGAGTTTGAACGGGGGAGAATCATCGGCCTTCGTGAAGCTGGATTGTCTTATCGTGCAGTAGCCGCACGAGCGCAGCGTAACAGCAGCACAGTGCTGCGTCTTTGGAAGCAGTGGACGGACGAGTGTCGGACAACTCGGAAATCCGGGAGTGGACCCCGAAATGTCACGTCAGCTCGCGATGGTAGACACCTGGTCCGCATGGCACTGACGGACCGTACAGCTTCCTCTAGACAATTGGCAGCACAGTGGTCAATAGCTACAGGTGTTTCATTGTGTGCTTCATCAATTCGTAGACGTCTGCTGCAGCGTGGACTCCTTTATACAGGATCCCTCTCACGCTAAACAATCGCCGCCTGCGGCTACAATGGGCCGCTCAGCATAGAGACTGGCGTGCTGATTGGCAGCATGTCGTGTTTTCTGACGAATCCCGCTTTAATTTGTGGTACCGTGATGGCCGCATTCGTATCAGACGATATGCCGGTGAACGCCACCTTCCGGAGTGCATTATCGAACGCCACAGTGGACGAACACCCGGAGTTATGGTCTGGGGTGTCATAGCATATCATGGACGATCTCAATGGCTGAGAATTGTGGGCAATCTGAACATCAACCGGTACATCAGTGAATTTCTACAGCCCGAAGCTGTTCCCCTTCCTTCAAAGCTTGTCAGGCGCTGTATTTCAACAGGACAATGCCCGCCCTCATATCGCTAGGACTGTTCAATCCTTCTTTGCAACGCGGCAGGTACAGTTTCTTCCCTGGCCTGCGTATTCCCCGGATATATCGCCGATTGAACATGTGTGGGATTTCGTTGGTCGGCGTCTCGCTCGTGATCCTCGTCCTGTTGCTTCTGCAGACGAACTTTGGGTGCGCATACAAACAATATGGAATGCTCTTCCTCAGGCAGACATTCAAAATTTGTTTGACTCCATGCCACGTCGTGTAGCAGCACTTATTGTGGCGCGTGGTGGCTACACAAAATACTGATTCCGATCTCTTGTTATTGTTTGTTTGCTTTGAACATTTAATCATTTATTTGTACCACTACCACTCAACTGTGTATTAAATTTTATTCAATTATGACGATTCCTTCATGGTGTTGCAAATTTCACAAACATGAGTTTATATCAGGCTAGATAGTAATACACTATCGGCATAGAAATCAAAGAAAAAAAACCGAGAAACTGTTTCGTTTTTTAAATACAACTTCAAAACACAGTATTGGTATGACAAAACTGATTTTGTTCATCCATATATGCAACAACTTCCCAGCATTTTGAAAGCTTATGTATAAAGCAGTGCTTAAATGTCAGACAGAATAAATGCTAACAGAAAAGTACCGAAATTTACACCAGAAATAATACAATTCCTTAAATAAAGTACGTTATAGGAATTTTTTTCATTTCGGCTTATATATGGTTTTGAACTTAGGTAAATTTTTTGAAGAAAAAACGTACTCTCGGTTTATACACAGATCTGCTTATATCCAGAAATATATAGTAATATTTTTTAGAACAATGAGTTGATATTATATTTTATGGAGCCAGATTTTGTGAATGGGAATAGGAATGAAAAATTTTATTCATAATTGGCATTTATTGATTTTAATGGAGAACGATCGAATGAAACGAAATTCAGATAGTCTCATAACAATTTGGTCCTAAAATCATTTTACTAATGCCTATGAATAAAAACATTGTTAAGGCTCGTGCTCACCAAGGCGACAAGATGCAAGCGACCAAAATTTGACCTCACCGCGGTCGCCTGAAACCGGTTTGCAGTTCGCCGCGTGGAGTAGCCCAACTTTCAACTTCAAGCGGTTTTTCACTATGCGTAATGCTATTTCTGACGTTTCGCTGTGAAGGGGTCGAAAATATTTGGTCGCTTGCCTCTTGCATCTTCACGTCTCTCGCCTCGGTGAGAACGAGCCTTTAGAGCCCTTTCATTCAAATTAAACTGTACCTTGTTCGCCCATGGATAGTTCCAGGAGAAGGTTTCTGATACAATAGGATCTGTAACTAACTGTTACTAAACATGTGACATTTAACAGAGATGTAGTGTCAAGGATTTTTAGAATACGGTAACTCATAAATAGAACCAACAACTGAAAAAGTGCTACAGTTCTATGAACATTGATACAGTGCTTAGAGTTTGACGCCCTTTTTTTTTTTCCCATTTTTGTTGTACTACATCATTCATTACTTCGACATAACATTTTTTTATCTCGGGGGCCTGAATGGCCGAGTGACTAGCGCTCTGGCGCTCGGTACCACAGGTTTCGGGTTCGAGTCCCGGTGGTGCCATGGATGTTTGTAGTGGTTCGGAAACCACTTTAAACCGTAGGTCCCGGTCCTAATAGGATCGTAGAGCGTTGCGGGGGCATCGTTACTCCGCGTCCGTAGCTTATCTTCAAGTTACACACGCCTCCTGGGTCATGCAAAGTGAGTAACGTCTGTGCAGCGCTTGCCTTAAGACATTCAAGACCAAGCTGTCTAAGTGTTTGCCAGCTGCATTAGAAAGAAGAAGAACATGTTTTTATCTTTTTGCAATCAAAACTATGCATGATTCTGGGATTTCGAATTTCATTATCATTTTCCATTCCCCATTGACAGTAATTATATCTTTAAAAAGTCATTTCAAAGCCCAAATATCTGTAAGGCTTCTAGTGCGAAATCGCCAGAAACAATTTTTGATAAAATATTTACACCAATAACGTACAATCTTGTAAAAACAAGACAAAAATTTTGGTTGATAGGGATTAATGTTTTTGAATGTGCCTCATTTAGTGAGTTTAAAGACTTTCTTTGTATAAATAATTAAAGATGCAAAAAATGTTAAACTAGAAGTGAAAACATATAGGAAGAATTGCTTGAGAAAAATTGTGAGCGAAGGAATTAGTGAGGCGAAAAACAGAATTGATGTGCGATCATGGAATAAGTCTTGTATAATTAGTGATGTGCGATCATGGAATAAGTCTTGTATAATTAGTGATGTGCGATCATGGAATAAGTCTTGTATAATTAGTGATGTGCGATCATGGAATAAGTCTTGTATAATTAGTGATGTGCGATCATGGAATAAGTCTTGTATAATTAGATCCTTTTGAGTCGGTAGATAGATACATTATCCTGATACATCAGGCCGTTTGATGATGATGTTGAAGATTATTGGAGCTCACTGGCCCTGTTAGGGGCCTCATCTTCGGTAGGGGCAAACATAAAAGAATGAAAACAGTGGCAATGGCCAGAGGTTAAAGGAAATCGTGAGAATTGAAAAAGTTCTGGCCGTTTGGAAGACGGAGTTGGGTTTTAAACTTAAATAGAGATGATATTAGGAGGATCAGGGTTGTAAAAACTATTTGATATTTTTTGATCAAAACGATTAGGGTTGGAAGTTTGGTTTGTCGATCTACGGTCATTTTTTTAAAATTTAATTTTATTTACTTATTTATTTTTTTTTGCGCACTTTAGACTAATTAGACCGGGAAACCTACAGTTTAACGTGGATTCCGAACCACTAACAAATATTCATGACACCGCCAGGATTCTGGAATCCATGCCACCGCCAGAACTGAAGCCTCTGGTACCAAAGGCCAGAGTGCTAAGCCAATTGGCCATCAGGCCGCTGGAAGTTTGATTGTATGATGAAGTTTACCATTTCTTATATATCATCTGTTTTTCAATATTTGTTTTTGTAATACGTTTTGATATCTACTTATTCATATGAGCTTTCGCAGCATATATTCAGATAGTGCATGAATACGTAAGAATGGATTACAAAATTTCTATGTAAATAAGCATTCGTCTTACTGCTGTCTTATCGCATTGTGGAACGTCTGTTGGTTAAAAGGAAAAAATCTTTGTTGGATATCTAAATTATTTTTAATATAAGTTATATGGGGATTCCAGATTTAATATTGATCCAGAATTACTTCAAGGTATTTCGTTTCTTTATTTCAGTTGGAAGTTGATTTTATAGCCATATTTTTTTTGCTGTTACTTTTGGGTGTAAAAGTTGCATCCACCTTGCTTATATTTGTTGAGAAAGAGTTTTAAGATAGGCTGCGATTATTCACGGGCATATAATTGTTTCTATAGTTACCATATGTGTGAAGTGATTGAATATTCTACTATCCTGAAACACAAGTGATTTTTTTTTTTTTTTTTTTTTTTTGCTTTAATGAAAGAATATCGAAAAGAAAGTTAAGATATCCTGAAAATTTGGTGAAATTCTGATTGTGCATGAAACTCCCTGTTTTTAAAACAAACTACAATTATATTTTTGATGAAAAAAATATTAAAAAATTAATATGCATAATTTATGAGTGTAAAGAAAAGACAGGAAACTTAACTGTAAAAACACCAAAGATTCATTATAAACTTCAGAGATTAGTAATTTTTTTAGCTTGGTGAAAGGAAAGTAAATAAAAATTTCAGAATAGGATTCTTTAAGTACGAAACGAATTGTAAGATATTATTTTAAAAAAATGTATATATTACAAATAAGCAAAACCAATTAAGCAAAACAATTTATAATCTTAGAAATTGGTAGACAAATTCATTGTTGATATCAAGTTTATTGATATGATTCCTCCTGTTCTTTAAGTTTCTTTAGACAAGTTTTAGAATTTCAACTACTTCCTTTGAAATATTTTACAAATCATAATAAACATTTCAAATATTTATTCAATATTTTATCTGTCTTCTTTTGCCGTACATCAGTGGACTTTGTGCCCCATTTATACGTTCACAAACAGCCCATCAACGGAGGAAAATGAAGGATATTGCCTTCCTAGAGAAAGCTTTTTAGTGTTACAAAGTTACTAATTTGTACAACTACCACTCTGCACAATTCCACACATGCTTTCACAATCTCCATCGTATCTCGTTTCTGAAAACGGTGCCAGCAATGGATGTCAGCTTATTCGAAACTGACCCATCCTGCACGCAAGCTTCACACGTTACCACTGGGAAACTAATACTTTGGTTTCAAGATCATGATCTTTTTTAGCTTTAAGATCGTGATCTTTTTTAGCTTTAAGATCGTGATCTTTTTAGCTTCAAGATCATGAGTTTTTACTTGGAAAATTATAGAGAATCTTGAATTTGGAATCATATTAAGGAAATAGATACATATAATAATTATTAAAAAGGGGAAAATGTATTTAGGTTAGGTTATAAATTCACTAGAATAAAATAACTTGACTAAACATTTTCCAAATTCCTTGTTATGTTTATTACAACGCTTTTTTTTTACCCTCTTATCTGGCTTGGTTGGGTCGATAGCAACATTTTAGACCGAGTCCATGAACCCGTGCGGTCTCGCGGAAAGAGGTAGGTCTGACTTGGCTCCGTGATGCTGAAGAATTAAGGCAGTGCCATCCGCGAGGACTTTTAGGGGAAACTACATTTGAGTATCGCATGGGAGAAAACTTGGAAAACTCCCATCAGGTAGTCCAACTAACGAGGCAAGATGCTGAATATCATAAACGCTACCGACTCCTCGTTTTTTTGAAACAGTGCTTACAACAAATTTCCCAGCGGATTTAACCTCAGCCCTAATGCTTACCAGCGGCGCACGTTACCACTGAGCCACGGGCCGGTCTGTTTACTACAATGTTGCCAATTTCATTTTTTTTTAAATAAAAATATTAAGTGACAACCCTGATGTTACCTACTGTGTTTGCTTTCTTTCATGTACTTTTATTGCTTTGGGTTGTCTTAAATTGTTATAAGACGTCATAGGCAATCAATTTAAGAATTTCGAGTTTTAGAGTGATTCCTTTATAAAGGTTTCATTTTCTCTTTTGTCAAATTTTGTTATCTGTAGTATTTTAATCCACATTTGGATAAATTGAGATAAAGCAGCGTCAGCGAGCGTTACATCTCAAAGTACAAAGTCAGTCTTAAGTCGTGCTGATGAACTTTCTCATAGTTATAACTTGTAAAAGCCATTTAATTGATGAAGAATAAACAAAATACACCAATGTAGAAACTGTAAATGGTTATGCTTTGCGTTTCAAAGTGAATTAGCTTATTGAAATAGAATTTAAGGATTGGCTGCCTAGTGAACTGTGTGAAAATTAAGCAGACGAATTCTTTGAAAACAAATACAGTGAAGGATCGAGTTCTCGTAGTAAAAGCAATAATAGTTCAACAATATGGACACATATACAAAAGCGACTAGTGAAAGACTAGAACAAAAGGGATTGACTAAACATTTTCCAAAATCTATGTTATGTTTACTACAATGTCGTCAATTTAATTTTTGCTTTAAATAAAAATGGCAACCTTGATGATACCTACTGTGTTTGCTTTCTTTCATTTACTTTTATTGTTTTGAGTTGTCTGATGAACTTTCGTACTTTGCTGATGTACTTTCGTACTTTTGAACTTTTAAATCGTGCTGATGAACTTTCTCATAGCTATAATTTGCGAAAACAATTTAATCTATGAAGAATAAACAAACACCAGTAAAGAAAAGTAAATAGTATGCTCTGCGTTTCAAAGTGAATTGACTTATTGAAACAGAATTTAAGGATTGACTCTCTAATGGACTGTGCGAAAATTAAGCAGACGAATTCTTTGAAATCAAATATGGTAAACGATCGAGTTCTCGTAGTAAGGCAATCAGTAGAGGCTATAATGGCTCAGAAATATGAACACATACACAAAAGCAACTGGTGAAAGATTATCAAAGTATCGCTGTTAGTCAATGACGTTTAAAGACAATGAAATATCAGAAAAAGGAGGCGACGATAGAAGTGGCAAAGAAAAAAGTGTTTGAGCCACATTAAAGGTAAGAAAATATTTAATTTAAAAATTTGAGATACTATTTTTTAATCTTTAGGGAATTTTACTAGCCTAATCTTGGTTTTTGATATAAATTGCATTAGCAGCCCTGCGCGTGGTGTGTAAATATTATACATAATTGTAAAGCTAAATCTGAAGTTTAATTACATAAAATATCATGCTAGTATAAAAATACTAGCATGAATTTCATTACAAATATTTATCAAGATTGGATTAGAGTGCTCCATGAGATGGACTTTAACCTGGTCGTGAGGTAGAAGGATGCATTTCGGATGTACATGATACGTTTCATTCATGCTTTAAATATGATATTATTAGAAAATTACAAGATAAAAAGTTTAAAGACTGTCATAAATTTTTTTAAGGTGAATTATTCTGGCATTTAAGCGGGGAAAAATGTGGGAATGGACAAATATTTTATAAACTGCATTTTTTTTTTTTTTCATTTAAGTTTGATTTTTAAACAAATTGTTTTGGGTTTTTACACTTTCGAAATAATTTAATTATTTCAAGCATCCCTTTCAGTTCGTAAATTCTTTAATATATCCATTTAAAAAAATTAAACTAGGATTTAAAAAAATGATTAGGATGCAAATGAAAAGTATTACGCATGATTTATAATAAATGTAACCATTCACATTTGGATGCAAAAAAGCACTTTATATACTTGAATCGATGTCTAATATAAAATTTTCAATACAGTTGGTTCTCGATAAACCGCCATATTTAGTACCTCATATAAACTTGCCGAAAAGTGGGCGGGGCATCCTAAAGGGGTTTTATTTATTATTAAGTGGCTATTAACGGTTTTTATATAAAAAGTATTTTTTTTGTTTTAAGATGACAAATTGCACACATCAATAAAGAAAAAATTAAACACTTCTTCCCATAGTTTACGAGGATAAATTTTTAGTGAGTTTTGATAAAAATTATCCAAAATATTTTGCCACCTTAACATAAGTATATGAAATATATCAACGTATCGCTCAATAATATGCGAGTTATATCTTCCATCAACTATCGCAATGAATTTATGTATCTAGTAATATTTCAGTTGTAAGTTTAGAGGATTCATTTGCGAGTTTTTCGAAAGAGAAAATCAGAAAATTTTTTTTTTACCTTTTCCAAATCACAGTATCATGTCATTTGTTTTTAATTTTTATAGTGAAAACTATATAGCATTCTTTTAACATGAATAGGGCATTTATATGAATTTAACTTCCCAATAAACTTTTAAGATCAAATAATACGCGAATGTAATTTTACGGAGGTTTTAATAAACATATTTCTATACGTATAATACCATAGTGCTACTTAGGGATTATTTAACAAGGGTCGACATTAAATACATAGTTTTTTTTAATTAAAAATTACTACTTTATTCACAGATTAAAGGTGAAGTGAAAGTATAGTTTAGTAAGCTAAGTTTTTCTTAAGGCTCTTTTTTTAAGACATTTAGTCGCATAAAATAAAATTTAAAATTATTTTGCCATGTAGAATATAGGCTTTCAAAAATGTGCCAAAATGTCCCTACTCTATATGCAAAATAAAATCATAAATATCATTTTTTCCTTCTATGTTGAAAGCACACTCAACAGTGTCGTTAATGAAGAACATTAAAAATAAGTAATAAAAAATAAGTAAAAATAAGTACTGCACAAAAAAAAGTATTTCTAAAAAAAAAAAAAAAGTAAAAAATCAAATTAAAATTCAATGAGCTTTTCTCTTTTGCCATATAATTGATTACATCATTCATGCCAATTTCTATATCCATATAATTGATTTACAGTTTTCATGTCAATTTCAATATTTTGATGAATATTTAATAAAGCAAAATCATTTAGATGTTCTTGCCCTATATGTTGTCAGTCTTCGTAACGTTGAAAAATAAATCTTTCATTTACGCTTATATCATTGGCAGTGTGGTAAATACTTTTAATAGGAAATATATTCGTGTTGCATTCGCCTAATGCTTCAATTGCATCTCTGCATATTGTAGTTCTATATATAACTTATACTATAACAAATTTTAATTCACTTTCAAAGTAAATGTGCTAGTTGGAATATTATAAAACTTATACAAATCTATAAAATCATTTGTTTTAAATAAAACTTTGTTTTTGTTAATTTGTTTGCTTGGAAAAAGTGTATCAAATTTTAGTAATATAATTTTGTGACTAATAAACTTCTCTGTCTGTTGAATCAATAATTGATCTAAAAATGGTACGAATATTGTTTTCGGAAAAAGTCTTATATCGAATCTGCTTATATTTGCTAGGAGGTAATTTTTGAGTTCTCACTAACAGCAATGAAAATTTTTAAAATTGAATTTCAGATTCGCGAATGGATCTAATTTAAACAAAAAAGGATCGATAAAATTTAATGGCGTATGAAGTTCGTTATCAGATTTTAGTAATAATTCGCACTGAGGAAATATACATCAGAACAATTTATCTAATTCATGCAACGATACTAAAAATTTTGTTTGGCTCAAGACATGTAATAACGCATCAGCAGTAAACAACGTATCTTTGCTATAACAAGACACTATTTCTTCTAGGCTGTAAACTATGGGACTGAATAGTTCTAGAATTTTTGTCACTGATTTATGTCATTCTATCTAGCCGGACATAGTTGTAATTTTTTAATGATGGATTATGGAGTATATTCAGTTTTTGCTATAAATATATTTTGTCTTTTTATAGTAGAAAAAAAATTATGAAATTCATCAATTTTGTTCAAAGCTTTTTCTATATTTTTTATATTTATAGCATTTACTATTGACAAATTCAAACTCTAGGAGGAATATTGCGCACGACAAATTTTTGATACCGTGTGCTCATCAGAATTTTATAATTTGTTAAAATCAAAGCAGCTTTTCAGTTCTAAAGAATTTATTGGTAGTTTGATGGATTCGGATCTTTAGATCATAATTTTGATGATGTTGAATTTTATTTATTCATATTTTATTAAATTAGGATAAATTATTAGTGATTTAAAATGGTCCGATTTTTTTGAAAATTTCCTTGTTTTTTTTACAGTGGAGAAAAAAAATTAATTGCTTATTTTTTCCGAGAATTTTTTGCATTTATATATATTATTTATAATTCATAAATAAAGATGTGGAATAAAATCTTACTGATGTTTGCCCTTTTTGAGATATTGCCAATTTTATATTGGTATCAATTACAATTTTGTATTGGTTAATTTGACATGATTCCCCGATATTAGTAAAACTCGCTATTTCTATTAGAGAACACTCTCTAGCATCATAATCTGAGTTGACATCATGAAACAGTTAGAACATCAAACAATTGATGTTAAAATAATTTTTTAAGCGATTCTATTGAAAATAAAATAAAAATTACAGACAATCTTAATGAAAAATTAACTTGTTTTTTCTGTACAATTTTAAAATGTGAGATTATTGCAGAAGAAAAGAAAAGAAAAAAAGAATAGGTTAAATGTTAAATGTAGCCATTTTATTTGTTTGTTACTAGCAAACCGTTGTGAAAGGAGACGTTGTGTCTCGTGCCAGAAATTCATTTGAAGATGGTTTATATTGATACTAACGGTTAAGTCTATTCATACTAAACGGTTTTAAACATAAACTCTTACCAATTGCTGGGCTATCTTTTACAACACTAATGAGTTCAAGAGCTTTTGGTAAGGTTATTAAAAAAATGTGTATCAATCTTGTCACTATATTCAAGTGGCTAGGGTACTGAAACTGATACATTCAAAAACTATGTATTAACTTTTGTCAAAGAACTGATTTAAAACAATGCATGGTACGTGATGGCCTCTTCAGGACAATTGTCCATACATGCAGCGGAAATATTTTCATCCACATTGCTACCTGTTCTACAACTATGTGAAGAGGCTCAAATGACAATTAAGGATATTAACCCTTTGCACTCGAGGCTTAAATGGCTCCACTTCGGAGCCATTTAAAATTTGTCTTCAAGCTCGAGGGTTCCGCTACGGAATCAATGCAAATTACAATGCGTTTCTTCGGGGTCGGCGAGATCGTTCATTCTTCGCGCTCTTATAAGCTTACTTGACTTATCTCGCTGGCCCCGGTTTCTCTTAATGCGTATATCAAACTTACATGTGAATATGATCTTAGGAAAATAATAAATAATTTAATAATGAAATAATTTAAATGGCTCCGCTCCGGAGCCCTCGAGTGCAAAGGGTTAAAAGATGCCGCGAACATTTATTATTTAATACTAAATGTATAGATTTTTCTTAAAACTTAATTTATAATAATTTTAGAAATGTAATGAATACTCCTTGCATTCATTTTTTTTTTACATATTTCCTTCAACTGGTTTTTCAATTTTTTAACTGACAGCTAAATTTGTTTTCTAATATTGTTTATATAAAACATGATACTAATTAGTTCATATTTTCTGCGCTTTCAAGAAAAAGAAATCAAAGCTCAAATTTTTTTGGATTGATTATTTGATTACGTTACGATTAGTCTTTATGCTTTTTTAAATTTACAGTATCAATCTTTGTTTTCGTATTGAAAAAGATTCTTTAATATGCATGTCTTTTAATTTTTTAATTACATTATATAAATATAAAGAACATTAATATTTCATTACATAAACTGATTTCCACTATTTATTTAATATTGATCTCTATTTTCTGATATGTTGCCATCTATTGAAGCTGAATGGAACAAATCAGATTATTTATAAGTTGGTAAAATTTGTCACAGTTTGATTACTGTACATTAGTCTTGATTCAATGATTTACGCCAGATACTGATTTTTTTATGGAAAAATATATTTTTGTAGATATGTTTTTATTATATTGTTTTAATTTACATATTTTTAAAAAATCATTTGGAATATATAATTTTTGAATTTCGAGATTTACATTAAGTGTATATTAAAAAGTGTATTAAAGTTGTGAGAGAATGCGCTAAAAGCTAAATTAAAAAATGGTTGTTTTTGTTCAATTGGTTCGATTTCTTGGGCTCTAGTACTTTTAATTTTTTAAAATAAAACATTTTAAACATAAATATTTTTTTTTCTGAAATCGCGGTTTCCCTTGATTGATGGATTAGTGTTCAAATTTCTCAATTGTCGATTTCTTATAGTTGTTTTTTTAAAGTTATGCACATGAAATGCATTTTATAATTTTGTAATTTAATAACCTATTTCACCAATATCTAATGAGTTTATTGATCTGTTTGCATTATTTTTTTAATCATAAAAATTATAATATAAAAGTTACAAATAACCCTTTTTCTTTTTTACGATTTTTCTTTAAATGATGCAATAGAAGAAGAAATACGATCAATGAAATTTATAAAATTGCTTTGTGCTGCCATCTATTGATTTAGATTAAAAACAACGAAACTATACTAAACGAACAATATTAATTTTTTCTTTATCTTCTTACAAACTCATTTTTTGTAAGTTAAAAAGAAATACTAATTAAAATTATTATTAGAAAAGCGATAATTAAAAAAAATTTGAATTCAACTTTGAATAATACTTTTGTAGGAAATTTGGTTAAATATTTTTATTTGCAGTTATTTATTCTTATTAATTTAATTTCTTATAAAACACCGAAATGATCAGTGGGCTATAAAATTTGAAAAGTAGAAAAATTATGCGAAATTAATAATAATAGAGAATAATAATAATAGTAGAATAATTATTATTAATTTTGTGAAACAACAAATTTTAAAGCACGAGATAATATTTCAGGAATGTTGTAAGTTCAGTACAGTTCTTTTGTTAAAAACAGATATTAATTACCAAACCATCAACATGCATTCTATTATAATTCTATCTGTTTAAATTATTTAAGAAAGTATTTCAAACATAAAATAAATTTAGAATGCATATTGAAGATAAAACTTTAATTTCTATAATTGTTTAAGAACTTTTTTCACTTGCTGAATATCCAATTGATTTCTTTTATCTGAGAGTGCTAACAAGAAGGCTGCTTCAGTTTTTGCGATGCATTAATTTAAAAAACAAATTTAACTTCATTTTTTAAAATTAATATATAGCAAGAACGAAAGCAGCCTATTGGTTAGCACTTTCAGATAAAAGAAATGAATTTTCTTGAACACTGGCCTCTACAAGTTTTTAATAATTAACAAGTTAAGTTAACCATTAAAAAATATAACAAATATGATTTATATGAACTATAGCTAACATTAATAAAATCAAATGACAGAATTATACGCACCACTATTTTTATTTTTGCACTTACATAAAAATCAGGCTTAGCTGTGAGTATAGCATTGATATTTCTGTACTTTTATTGTGTGTTTTCTTGATCCTCAATATTTGATAGGAAGATACTATTGGTGTTACCAAGAAAAAATATTTTATTTACTTTGTGATGAAAGGTGATCAAGAAGATAAAAATGAGCTTATCACAAGCTTTTCAGCAGCATCAGTTTAGTGTTTCTCACAGTGGGATCCAAAAATTTTGGGATTAGTTCCAATTCGAAAATTCAGTTTCAAGAAAACTTGCTGCAGTCAGCCACGTATTAGAAAGCTTTTTAAAATTTTTAAGCTATGGAAATTATACTATACTACATTTTTAAGCTTTGGAAGTATTAAATTTGAATTTCTCATCAACTACAATCCACACGAAACAATTTTCAGGACGATTGGTGTAGAAACTAATTTTTGGTAGAAATCAGGTTGTCTAGTCCCACTATTCGTGGTACTGAATTTTCCCGGAAGTGTCCTTAGATAGAATAACATTTAAGTTAGTATTTATTTTTTTCCATAACTTTGCAGAAAATAATTTTAAGAAATTTTTCAACGAATTTACATTTTAACAAAAATATTTTTAAGTTAAATAAAAATAAATATTTAATATTGAAAGCACAGATTGCTCTTGATACTTAATATTCATTACAACTCTAAAAATGTTATAAGTAAATTCTTTGCATTTTTACTTTTGCACTTATATAGAAATCAGGGGTTGCTGTGAGTGTAGCATTGTTACTTCTGTGCTCCTATTGCGTGCTTTCTTGATGTTCAATATTTGGTAGGAAGATACAATTGATGTTGCCAAGAAAAAAAAATCTCATTTACTTTATGGTGAAAGGAGATCAGGAGGATAAAAATGAGTTTATCGCAAGCCTTTTAGAAGCATCAGTTTAGTGTTTCTCCCAGCGTGGTCCAACAATTTTGGGATCAGTTCCAATTCGAAAATTCAGTTTCAAGAAAACTTGCCGCAGTCAGCCACGTGTTAAAACCTCTTCTGAAAATCATTTTCTGGCTTTTTCGGTCTAAAAAAGTAAAATTTGTGTCCCATCTCGTTGCAGACTATTTTATGCCACAGGGACAAGAATATCTACGACTACTCTGCAAAGCCATCTTCATAATCAAGACTCATTTGGAAGAAGAATTGCTGCATTTGACCCTCATAACCATCTTTCAGTAGAGAAGTACCTTATTGTGATGGACAAGAGTTCATGCAGCTTGGATCAGATAATAGCTGTCTGTACTTTTCACTGACAGTTTATTTTGGAGAATGATTCAGGTAGTATTCTGATTTGGAGAGAGAAAGGTGACAGGCACTACCAATCGTACATTGCTGAAAGATGCAATTACAGAAGAATTGGAAAGATGGATTTGGCTAGAATTTCTGTGTTACATTGACATTTATGTACTCATGGAGGAATTCTGATAATTCAAAAATATAGGACAATATTCTTAATCTATTTGTTTATGTTTGTTTTATTGGTGATTATTTCATCCTAATGAATGAGAATGGGAATCAGGGAGTAGATATTTACGGCTAGATACATCTCTTTCATTTAGGATCATTTAAAATAATTTACTGGCAAATGATTTGGAAATACCATTCGATGCATTCGGTGTAACTGCTGGTTCATTATTTTAAATTTTCTAAACATGTAGCACAAATGTGTGTCTATTTTACAGGAAAGACATTTCTTCCCTTTCCTGTCTTGTAACTATCGTGTATTCTTCAGTGTTCATCACCCTTCCCTGGTGGGTAACACTACTAAACTTTTGCATCAGTATAAATAATTTCAAGGTCTAATGCCTGGCTTTAAAACAAATCCATTTCTGTGTGACATTCACACGGATGATGTAAAAGATATATGTATATTTATACCCATACATTTCTAAATTATTAATTTAGAAATAAAAATGCCATGAGATGTTTAAAAATATCATTATTTTTTGTTTCACTTAATTTAATTGTTTTATTCAGTGTTTCGATTTTTTTCAGTTACATAGATGGACGAAAAGCAGTGACTCTCAAACTTCTTGAAGTCGGGGCGCATTTAAAAATCTACAAATAGTTGTAGGAGCACTATATACAAATTTCTGAGAAATATGCATCCACTACTAACATCTCACAGTTTTGTATCCAAATAGTCACCTTCACAAACAACTACTTAAAGACGGCGAAGTCTCGGATGCTGCAATGGAAATTCTTTTTAACATTAAAAATCACATAGGCGCTAGCACTCCTAGAAGCCAATCATGTAAGTTACGTTGCTAGATTCCCGGAAGCATTTTTAGGCGCATTATTGCTGTTTGGCTACTCTTTATGTGAAGAAAGAAAGAAAAAACAACCTGACAGGTTAGTTGTTTGTTGTGAAAGCTATCTTTGAATGGGAAACTGAATAGGAAAAGAGTAAACAATTTTTATATCTGGGCACATATTTCTCTGGAATACTATAGGGCACACTCAGAAATCTTCTAGGGCGCACTGTTTGTAACCACTGATGTAAAAAATGATTGTATAGAATTTAACCTACAGAATA
This sequence comes from Caerostris darwini, assembly GCA_021605075.1. Classification (NCBI taxonomy): domain Eukaryota; kingdom Metazoa; phylum Arthropoda; class Arachnida; order Araneae; family Araneidae; genus Caerostris; species Caerostris darwini. Next base: position 355,700 of record BPLQ01007492.1, read on the forward strand.
AAAATTTTAAGTACCTATGATTTGTAATAGATGAGATAAATTCTACCTATTTGAATAAAAGGATTAATTATTATGAATTATTCATTATTCAAAATACCGGAAATAACTAACATGCCAACATATTTTTCATAAATATTTTTTTTTTTAGTTTATTAACTCCTTAATTTTCGAGACTTGAAATCTAAGAATAAAGTTATTTTCTAACATCTTTTTGGGAAAACGTTTTTTTAAATGTTAATACATGAATTGAATTGAATTTCCTTTTTTTAAATTAATAATCATTCAAGTTTTTAAAAACGATCAGTTATTTGTTCATAACTTTTTTTTCTATACTTGATGATGAGGAAAAAACTTGTCAATGTTGCTAATTTTATTGTTCTCAATCGAACGAATCCAATGAGATCGTTCATCATGGTTGAATTCATTCATAAAGCAGCTTTTGTGCTTGTACAAGCACATAGAGCCTTCGAAGGCTTTAGCAAATTTTGCTTTATGGCTTTATGGGTAGATACTTTTAATGCTGCCTTTTAGAATTTATAGAGATAATCCTTATTAATCTTACAAGAGAAATTTATACCAAGGAAACTTATACTAATCAGTCTAAGTCAATGTGAGGAATTGTGTGTAGACTGATGCCAATTAGTTGTCGATCTCGCTTTTGGTACAACATTCTTCAGGCTCGAATCCTGGCGGTAGCATGAATATTTGTTAGTAGTTCGGAATTAAGGTTAAACTGTAGGTTCCTGTCTAATTAGCATAAAGTGTGCACAAAATGATAGTAGAGTGACAAACCGAACCATGAAAACCGAAGAGGAATTGTATTAAACTCTTTAAGTCGGCTCAATTTACAAAGTAGCTACTGCAACGCAAAATACTATCGAGAATTAAATTTGAGTAGATTCCGACTCTAGTTGAAGACGCTACCACTGAGATACGAGTCAGAAAAAGAAAAGCGTTTTTGTGCGTACCAAACACTAAACATAATTCAATATTTTCAATATCCCTTTCATCATTAATACTTTCTAATCATAAGCTTAAACATTGGGAACAAAGGCTACGAATGGAAAATATATTAACATTGTAAATTTATTTAACACACGAGACTACTGTGCTAATAAATTCATTAATATACTAAATCTAATAGTAAACTGCTTCATAATTCATATATTATCACAGTGAATCGTGAATTAATATTTCACTGTAATTAAATGGAATTGCATACGAATACATTTCAAAATATTTTCTAGTTACAGAGAATTTGAATTAATGCTAGAGTATAAGGGTTTTCAGAACAATTTATTAGTAGGTTAAGTAATATAAAAGAGATGTCATCAATGAAATTAAATTTCAAAATAAAGGAAAAATTAGAATACAAATATCCTAAATAAAGCATTGAGTGTTGTTTGCTAAAATATTCACATGAATTATTTCATAATTCAATTCAGTTATGGAAATTATATCGTGTTGTTAAATTACGAACAAATTATTCCTATAGAATAAGAGATTTTGGGTTAATTAAGTAAAATATTGGGCCTGATGGCCAAGTGATTAACGCTGTAGCGCTAAGGGACACAGGTTTCGGGTTCGATTTCCGGTGGTTCCATGGATATTTGTAGTGATTTGAAATCCACTTTAAAATGTATCCCTGTCTAATGTGACTGCAGAGCGTTGGGCCTAGGGCTGACAATGCTACCCCACGAAAAGAGAACATATCTGAAGAGGAACAAGCCCAAGTATGCATATCTATAGGAAAAGAATGTCATTATCTACTTGATGCTAGTGATAAAGATTTTATTAAAACATTCTTTTAAAGAAGTTATTAAATATTTTTAAATAGTGATCAATATGAGTTTTTATATTTAATGCTTAAAGAATTTTGATTGAAACCAGAGCATATTAATGAATTTTATTATTTTCTACATGTGAGGAACCCATTTGAGAATTCAGAAACTACATCGTGAATCAGTTGAATACATTTTGATGGACATTGTAATTTTGAAATAAAACTGAATATTTTAAATGCTAGCAGATATAACAGAACTTGTACAAAATTATACATAGTACTTCATAAATTAAACAAAATACCAAGCTGTTAGTGATAAAATTCAATGAACAATAATGAAAATATATTTTCAAATTAGGGAAACATTTCATATTGTCTTAATATGAAAATTATACTAGTGACAAATTGTTAGAAAAAGGCATAAGATAACTACATCGCCTAAAGTCTTAAGATATAAAAAAGTTACAAATTTTAAAATTCTAAAGATATCCTAATGGGGCCTGATGGCCGAATGACTAGCGTTTGGTGCAACAGGTTTCAGGTTCGAATCTCGGCGGTTCCATGGATATCTGTAGTGGTCCGGGATCCACTTTAAACCGTAAGTCCAGGTCTAATGTGAGCGTAGGGCTGAAAATCCTACTCCGTAAAAAGAAACCATCTCCTGTCTCGAAATCTGCCAGTAGGCAGACGGCCTTGGCCTATCATGGGGCTGTTGCGCCAATGAAGACGTAAAAAATGATTTTTTCGAGTATTTTTTAAGGAACTAAAAGACATTTGAGTCATATGATTCATATCATAATTTATTGAAGATTTAATATCTACAGTATACATATGAGGTTATGTACTTTCTCAATTATAAAGTAAGATTTGGTTTGTCGCTCTATTGTCATTTTTTGCACACTTTAGGCTAATTAAACCGGGAACTATAGTTTAACGTGGATTCTGATTCACTAACAAACATCCATGCCACCTCCAGGATTCGAACCTAAAGCTTGTGGTACCAATGACCAGATCACTAGCCAATTGGCCGTTAGGCCGCTATAAAGTAAGAAGACATATATGAAAATAACTCATCTTTTCGTAATTAATTCGTAATTTTATTTTTTTAAGAATACTTATCGATAATTTATTCATAGAAAATATTTTTGAGATCTAATTTTATTCTTTGTCTGAAAGAATTGGACATATTCGCAGTCACTCTTTTACTGAACATTTCTTCTTTTCAATCCCTTCTCTTTTATGACAAAGTCTTTTAACGACTCATTAAATATCAAATTTCCACTTTCGGAAAATTTTTATTTTATAACACTTCCTTCAAAAGATAAGAGCCGATTTCATGAATAGTTCTCCGTTTACTCGTCTCTTTTCTTGTTCTCTGTCTAGTTCTATATTCTCTGTCTGTTCTGTTCTATTCTTTTTAAAAAACCTTTTCATTGGTACAAATTTGCCTGAGGACACTGCTATTCAAACTCCAATGCTATTTTAGTCCACATAAAATTTTGATATTTATTCACTTCTATAATCCTACGAAGCCAAGATACTTTAGGTTAGTTGAATAAACCAGAGAAATTGACAATTCTTAAAAATTAGTCATTTACTCTACAAATAACTGAAACATTTTGGTAATAAAACTTTTGTTTCTAAAAAAGAAAAGTATAAATATGCCAGAAGGGAAGTAATTTCATCAAATGCAAACAAAGATGAACATGGTTTCTCGTGTCTAAAATTCGACTCTTCGTCTAAAATTCATCTCGAATTCCTAAAATTCCTCACTAAAAGATTTTCCCATGAATTCGCAATTCATGGAATTTTAAGCTGAAGTATGAGAAACCCCTTCTGTTTTCACCATAGAAGAGTAACGCAAGGGCTTTGATTAAGTTATTCGCGTACCTTTTGTCGTAGTTTTAAACCTTGGTTTGAGTATGGTGTTTACAACATTTACCTTTCAGTTTAAAATTTTTATTTCTTAGTTTATTGAAGTCATGTAAGTTTATTTCTTTTGTTGTAATATCAACTTGAACTTTTCAGTTCAAGTTGCCATTACAACTCAGATTTGTCTTTCTATGAAGAAGAAAATGATGTATGTGACTCGTTTTGGAAAATGATTTGATATCACTTTTAACAAACAAATTTAAAATTAAATGTTTTTTTTGTGTAAAGTAAATTTGACTCAAACATTTCTAATCTAGTAATTGAAAAAAATTATATATTTATTAATTTAATGCTGTATACATCTATGGTGATCGTGAAAAATAACCATGGTAAGAAATCTAAAGAATGTGGTAAAGAGTTATTTGGGTGTAAATCCTCAAATGCTAACGAACAGGAACGACGTTTCTCTAAAATTCGGCTTCTTCGTCTCGAATGCTTAAAATTCGTCACTGAAAGATTTTCACATCAATTCGCAATTCATGAGAATTTTAAGCTCGTATGAGAAACGCCTTTTGTTTTCATCATAGAAGAGGGCTAGGGCTTTGATTAAGTTATTCGCGTACCTTTTGTCGTAGTTTTAAACCTTGGTTTGTGTATGATGTTTACAATATTTACCTTTCAGCTTAAAGTTTTATTTCTTAAGTTAACATGTCAGTTCAAATTGACATCGCAACTCGGATTTGACTTTCTATACATAAACTACACGGAAAAGAAAATGATTCATGCGACTAGTTTAAGAAATAATTCGACATCACTTTTATCAAATAAATTTAAATTTAAATATTTCTTTTGCGGGGCCTGAATGGCCGAGTGGCTAGCGCTCTGGCGCTCGGTACCACAGGTATCGGGTTCGAGTCTCGGCGGTGCCATGGTTGTTTGTAGTGGTTCGGAATCCACTTTAAAGAGTAGGTCCCGGTCTAATAGGATCGTAGAGCGTTGCGGGGTCATTGTTACTCCGCGTCCGTGGCTTATCTTCAAGTGACACGCGCCCCCTGGGTAATGCAAAGTGAGTACGTCTGTGCAATACTTGCCTTAAGGCATCCAAGCTGTCTGTGTTTGCCAGCTGCATTAGAAAGAAAAAAAAATGTTTCTTTTGCATAATTTAAGTTTGATAAAAACAATTAAAATCTAGTAATTTAAAAAAAAATTTATATTTATTAATTTAATGCTCCCTAGCGATTGTGGAAAATAATATTTGAAAGAAATCTAAAGAATGTGATAAAGAGTTATTTAGATGTAAACTGATATGATTTAATTTAGGCTTATTGGAAGGAAGCTATAGTATGAGCATTTACTGATACATTCATTTGATACGAAATTGAAACTCAGTTGATCCCTTAATTTATGATAAAGAAAATTAGATTGTTTATAAACCGTGGTTTGTTGTTGATGCTTACAATATTTACCTTTTAGTTTAAAATTTTTATTTCTTAGGTTAACAGGCCAGTTCAAGTTGTCAGTGCAACTCATATTGGCCTTTCTACACATAAACTATACAAGAAAAAGGAAATGATGTATGTGACTAGTTTCATAAATAATTTGACATCACTTTAATCAAAAAAATTTTAAATTAAGTGCTTTTTTTGTGTAATTTAAGTTTGACAAAAACAATTCTAATCTAGTAATTTATTAAAAAAATCTATATGTTTATTAATTTAATGCTTCATAGAGCTACTGGTGATCGTGGAAAATTATCATGGCAAGAAGTCTAAAGAATGTGGCAAAGAGGTATTTAGGTGTAAATCATCAAATGCAAACAAAGATGAGGATGTTCCTCGTTTCTAAAATTCGACTTCTTCGTCTCGAATGCCTAAAAATCCTTACTAAAAGATTTTCACATGAATTCTCAATTCATTGGAATTTTAAGCTCGTGTGAGAAAACCCGTTTGTTTTCATTATAGAAGAGTAATTCAAGGGCTTTGATTAAGTTATTCGCGTACCTTTTGTGTTAGTTTTAAACCGTGGTTTGTGTATGATGTTTACAATATTTACCTTTCAGTTTAAAATTTTTATTCTTAGGTTAACACGTCAGTTTAAGTTGACATTGCAACTCGGATTTGTCTTTCTATATACAGCCTACATGAAAATGATATATGTGCAGTTTAGAAATAATTTGACATTGCGGTTATCAAGCAAATTTACTTTAAACTGTAGGCCCCGGTCTGTTTAGCCCTCGCGTGCACAAGATGACCGTAGAGCGACAAACCAAACCTTTCAAGCAAATTTAAAATTAGATGCTTCCTTTGCATAATTTATGTTTGGCAAAAACAATTATAATCTAGGAATTTAAATTTTTTTTTTTTTATATATTTAATGCTTCATAGAGTTACTGGTAATCGTGAAAATAATCATGGCAAAAAATCTAAAGAATGTGGCAAAGAGTTATTTGAGTGTAAATCATCAAATGCAAACAAAGATGAGGATGTTTATCGTTTCTAAAATTCGACTTCTTCGTCTCGAATGCCTAAAAATCCTTACTAAAAGATTTTCACATGAATTCGCAATTCATTGGAATTTTAAGCTCGTGTGAGAAAACCCGTTTGTTTTCATTATAGAAGAGTAATTCAAGGGCTTTGATTAAGTTATTCGCGTACCTTTTGTGTTAGTTTTAAACCGTGGTTTGTGTATGATGTTTACAATATTTACCTTTCAGTTTAAAATTTTTATTTCTTAGGTTAACATGTCAGTTCAAGAGACATTGCAGCTCAGATTTATCTTTCTATTGAACTATTGTACAATTGGTGATTTTTAAAAAAAAATAGTGCAAGTTATTATAAAAAATTAAATATTTTTTTTTTATAAAATATCTATAAAGTAGAACAATAAAGTTTAAGATATCAGCAAAATTATATTGAAATTAAAGCCTGCGCTTAGTTACTTAAAGAAGTAAAACAATTAACTTTGGTATAATACAACTAAGAAATAAAATAATTTTGAAGGTTTAATTGAACTAATGCGTATAAAGTAAACTAAACTAAACGAAATAAATGATTAATATTTACAAAAGGATATAATTTAATGTTTAAACACAAGTGACATGCTTTTTGTTTTATTTAAGTAGAGTAGCATTGTTATTTGTAAAGGAAAATAAATTTATGTATGTTTATTATCATTGAGGGCAATGTCTGTTTAGAGTTAAAAAAATATAATAAAAAGGTTTATTAATAGTATTTTAAAGGTTTTTTAAAGATCATTTTCTAAATTCTTTATTTAATAAGAAATATACTGTCATGTTTACAAAACTTTTATTTTTAAAAAAAAAAACCATGGCTTGGGACGAATGGGAGTATGGAAACTTTCATAAATTTTACAATTATACAAGTGTATTACTGAGTTTTAAAAGGAATATGTGGCTTATTTCAAGGGAAATAGTAACTTTCTTCTTTTTGAAGTGTAATATTAATTGTACTAGAAATTCTGTAAAATTTAATAGTACTTTTGATTATGATAATTACTGCAGATGTAAAAAGGAAAGAAAATTATGTATGTGACTAGTTTTAGAAATAATTTCACATCACTTTTATCAAACAAATTTAAAATTAAATGATCATTTGCATAATTTAAGTTTGTCATAAATTATAATCTAGTAATTTTTAAAATTTTTATACATTTATTAATTTAATCTTTCGTAGAAAAACTGGTGATTCAAATAATCATTCAAAGAAATTTAAAGAATGTGGTAAAGAATTATTTGGGTGTAAACTGAGATGATTTAATTTAAGTTTACGTAAAGGAAGCTACAGTACTACTGTTTACTGATATACTCCTTTGATATGAAATTGAAACTTAGTTTGTCCCTTAATTTATGATAAAGAAAATTAGGCTGTTTATATATTACTATTCTACATTCTTGGTATTAATTAATTACTATAAAGAAACCTTTTTTAAATATTTAAAATATTATTTATATGGAATATTTTGTGAATATTAATTGAAATACAAAAACAAATAATTTTCAGTATAGAAGTCTTTTTACTAAATCGATATATTTCATAATATTTAGTCTTTTTCAATATTTCTATTTCGTAATATTTATTCTTTTTAAATATTTTTTATTTCGAAATATTTATTCTTTTTAAATATTTATTTCGAAATATTTATTCTTTTTAAATATTTTTTATTTCGCAATATTTAGTCTTCTTAAATACTTTTTATTTCGCAATATTTAGTCTTTTTCAATATTTCTATTTCGTAATATTTAGTTTTTTTAAAATATTTCTATTTCGTAATATTTAGTTTTTTTAAATATTTCTATTTCGTAATATTTAGTTTTTCTTAAATATTTCTATTTCGCAATATTTAGTTTTTTTCTAAATATTTCTATTTCGTAATATTTAGTTTTTTTTTAAATATTTCTATTTCGTAATATTTAGTTTTTTTTAAATATTTCTATTTCGTAATATTTTTTTTAAATATTTCTATTTCGTAATATTTAGTTTTTTTTAAATATTTCTATTTCGTAATATTTAGTTTTTTTTAAATATTTCTATTTCGTAATATTTAGTTTTTTAAATATTTCTATTTCGTAATATTTAGTTTTTAAATATTTCTATTTCCTAATATTTAGTTTCTTTTAAATATTTCTATTTCGTAACATTAATTTTTTTAAGAATATTTCTATTTCGTAACATTAATTTTTTTAAGAATATTTCTATTTCCTAATATTTAGTTTTTTTATTAAATATTTTTATTTCGTAATATAACAACGATTATCAGTATCATTTAAAAGTAAATGAAAGATTATTTTATGAAACTTAGAGTGTTAGAAACTTAGTGTTTATTTTATGATGCTTAGAAACTTCTGTAGGAGTTTTCATGAAATGACAATGTATATTTGTTATATTTTTGCAGTACAAAAGATGTCAATCATTTACCTGAGAGAGAATTTTTCAGAGTAAAAGTCTTGCATCTATTAACTGTTTCATTTGAAAGTCGATACACACAAGAAATTTGATGAGTCTTCCAATGAAAGACAATAAACTTTTTCCCCTATTGCAGTTAAAAAGTGGGTTACCACAGTTTACTAAAATATAGTGTTTTAAAATGCCAGCAAATCGGAAGCTTGGTGAACAGGAGATCAGGCTTTCAGTTGGCTGTCTTCTACGTCATGATCCTTCGGGAGCATATCTTCTTTAGATGATTCTTCTTTTCTTTAGATCTTCATTCTTTTGTCCTCATTTTTTTTTATCGTCGAGAACATAGACCTCATCGTTTTCTTAATCATTTCAGGTATCATTTTCAGGCATTTTGTGTAATTTTAGTTCCTTATTTTAGTTACTCTTCAGTTTAAGTTGACTAACATTGTCATTTGTTATTTTTTGTACTTGTTCGGTTTGATTAGCATTGCCAGTATTCTGACCCATATATTTGCTGTGCATGGCGACTTGTGTCCCAGGAAAGGGAATTCTGGTGATTGAGCCCTTGGGGAGTTGTGCCTTTTGTAAGGGTGATATATCTCTTTGGTTTCTGCTTCTGACAGATGGGCGGTACACCTCCGTTTCCGGGTGTATCAATCGGTTAGCAATTACCAGCCCCTCACATCTAGAGTTGCTTCGGATTCAAGCGATGGGTCACTTCCTGGGGCATCTCGCTAAGGGTGTGGTTCTGACCGTATAGATCTTGTTTAGTACTAAAGCAGGGATCTGTCCTCACTTGTAGGGCTCAATGGTGGGAGTTGTGATCTGCGATCCAAACTTTCTAATTATTATCCTTAATTCTACTTTCTCTAAAATTTCGTGCCCCGGTGAAGGCCTTAATTCACGATCACATGAAAAATTTCTCGATATTTCGCCTTAAACACAAATGTTAAGAAAATCATATAAATTAAAAGCTGAATGGTTATAAACGTTTGAAAGATATTGGATTTTATGACCTCGCAATAACGAATTTATTAACCTTAGATCGAAAGTTTTTCTCGTGCTCAGATAACATTTTTCATGAATGCACAGAAATTATTCGATTTTACTATTATCATTCAACTATAAAAATACTTGAATCATTTCAGGGCCTAATTTCTAAGTTCGATTTGATACATGCTACAGAAATCGATATAGTTGATATATCGATAAATAAATGATCAAGGTATTGCTGCAATTGCTACAGCGGAGAGCATAACAAAAAAAAAAAAAAAAAAAAAGGAGATTCTATCGATTCAACTAAACGTATCATTTTGAAATTTTCCTGTTCAGTAACAATTGTCCTGTACTCCTAAAACAAATCCCTAAAACCATTAAAGCTGGACATCTTTATTGCCGTGCCAGACCTTCCATTGTTTTAATTGTCGTAGAAATGGACACTAAAACTGCTTGCCGAGGAAAACTAATCTGTTCTGTGCTTCACCTGGTCACTTATATACAGATTGTCAATCCTAACTAAGAAACTAATCTGTTCTGTGCTTCACCTGGTCACTTATATACAGATTGTCAATCCTAACTAAGAAACTAATCTGTTCTGTGCTTCACCTGGTCACTTATATACAGATTGTCAATCCTAACTAAGATAGGTTAATTGACAGCAGCCAATCAAAAACTTTCTCTCAGTAGCATTTAGAAACGAAAATCAAAACAGAAAAAAATATACTTAAATTATCCTATTCTGAAGCATAAAAACTTGCAGCTCAGTCTAGTTCTTGTGCTGAAATAACTAAAAACAAATTCTTACATTTCGTGTAATAATTCGATCAACTTGTTCAGTTTCTGTAATGACGGAAAGTAGTGTAACAAAAATAGTTTACCTTCCACTTGAAAAATTGCAGCCTGTTTCCAATCAATAATTTAAAACAACAGTCTCTTCTAAATCTGTCAGTTTGATAACATTCCATATACATCCACCTCTGTTGCTTTTACGATTGAAAGTACTCAAAGAATCTAATCCAATATTATATCCAAACCAAATATGACAATTTCTTTAACAACAAAAACAAACCTTTAGATAAAAATAAACATGTCAAAAACTCATTTAACTAGAGAAAACAAAAAGATATTGGTGAAATGAAACAGAATTTAAAGGAAACAGTAATTAATAGTAAAAAATTTAACAAACAGCTTTCTCTTCCATACGAATCAGAATCTATGTCAACGGACTGTTTCTTTATTAATGGTGATATAGTCGAATATGACTAGAACAAAATGATTTCTGCCTGATGCTTTTTAGTGGACTTTGTTTTAAAAGCTCAGCAATTTGCTTAAAATATTAGTTTGAAACAGATTATTTTAATCAAGTATTTGTCTGAAGTAATTTTTTTTACTGATTTTATAATACTAGAGTTTTAATCGTTTTTATTGATACACTTCTGGACATTATATTATTTGGTGCAGTTTGGCCAAATCTGGCCCTTGTGCCATAAAAAAAAAAAAAAAACAATAAAAAAAAAAAAAAAAAAAAAAAAAAAAACACCAACCAACCATCCTTTAATATTTCGAAAAATCGCAATAATTTTTAAGCGTCGATTTAAGAACCATTGAAGCTTGTTGACCATTTTCAATAAGAGCATTACTTCAATGGGTCAACATTGGTGCCAGGTACCACATATTAAGGATTCTCAGGATGGCACCAGGTAAGATTGCACCTCTCTCCCTCCTGTCTTTAATAGACATCTTTAAAACTCACGGATTTATGTGAAAAACGAGAACTTTTGGTTTAGTTCATTTACCGATATTTGAACTAAGTTTCCCAGTGCCAAAAGTCCCCAGTTGCTCACTTTTTGTTGAATATCGATGGGCCTCGTGTTCCACGTATTTATGTGGGCCACGAATAGCTCAACGAAGGTGATGGCATTGCTTTCGGGGGACTGAAAAGGATGCCACCAGAGGATTCGAGAACCTGAGTCCTGTTTGTGCACTAACTGTGCTCGTTACGATTAGCCCCGCATTGTCTTTACTCTAGTTTTACAGTAATATTATAACTTAGTGATTATAAAAAAATTAATTTATTTTGTAAAATATTTTGCCCTTTGACAGTGGAGTTTTCACTGTTAGAAAAAAAAAGTGTCTTTTTGTTGAGAATGCAATTAGAAATTTTTGTTTTAATGAAGATTTATATTAAATGGGAAATGTGATAATGAGTCTAACTATTTTTTTGTAATGCCTTTAATATGTCCTTCATAACAATAAATTAGAATTTTCCACCAACATTCTTCTCATCTTAAAACTAATGAAAAGCTTTTAGTTCTGGGTAGACAAAGTTTTGTACGTAAACGGACAAATTAGAGAAGAATAAAATTTTAACCAAGCATTTTTTCAACGAATAGCTTGGTAATTGTCGATGAATAAGGTTTCAAGAATTCCACTTTTTCTATTTTTAATAATATGAATATTTGCGTTCAAAACAGATGTGTTCATGAATGTTTCAAGCTATTCTCAAATTTTCCCATCTCCAGCCTTCTATAGACGGTATTACTCATTAAAATTCTATTTATTATCCGGATTCGTTAAATCTTCTTAAACATGTCTCATTGAAACGAGTACATGAATTGCTAACAAGTCATTGAGTTTTCTTTTATATATCAAAGTTGAGGGCGCATGGGTGTAGTTTTGGAAAACTTGAAAGAAATTTCAAACAGATTTACCTGTCTGTAGAAAGGATTATACATTTGGGAAATTTATATTGCACTCTTTGTCTTGCAAATAATTCATGCATTGGCATGCAGTTGCTTTCGTCCAGTTAAATTATGAATGATGTTAAACATAGGCTGCTGTTGGTGCATTTTATAGTAGATATATAAACTGTTCCCCTTATATTGAGTGTGAAGATATAAAAGCAGCAAAATTTCAGCAATCAAGCCTATCAAAAATAAATTTTTAAAAATAGAGATGTTTTTAGGATAATGCATTGATCAGAACGTTTTTAACATTCTAGCTTATCAATGATGCAAGTTAATTATATTAAGATAAAATTATCTATATTAAGATAAATATAGTACTGAAAATTTGATGAATATTTTGGATATGTATATTTTTTAAGTATATAAAAATGAAGAGTGAAAAGTACAGTCGTCGTCTCCACAAAAATGGTATATTCTTAATAACTTTCGTAATTATCATTAGATCCTCACAAAAGTGGTATTATTGGGAATGACTCAGGGGGAACTAACTTATGGTGCGATGCAAAGGATTAACAAGATTAATTAATATGGTTAATTAACTGTTAACTGGAAACTTTTTATTATGGAATTCGTTAATAACTCAAAAGTAATACTGTGCATTAATAATTGGACTATTGTTCAACAAGCCCAAACTGGCAAAACTTCGTTGTTGTCCACCATTCAACATATAACAGCTTCTTCCATACCACTCGTGGTATTTTTCACAATCCCGCGGCGGTTCGCTGAGGTGGTGGAGTTACGTTCACACAGGCCTTTATATTATCTTTCTTTAACATCGAGAGTCGTCTGGAGTGGTGTCGTAGCCGAATATTATGGCTAACAGCAGATTGACATCACATCGTGTTCTGTACTTAATTCCTCTTTAGTCTTGAAGCAGATGATCATAGGATCCATGTGCGGAGGTTCCAATGCCAGAGATCCCAAGCAGCCTTTGTTTTTTAGAGGCACGCAACAATTATTCCTTATGTAATAGTTTGTGGCTCTATCTCTTTTGACAGCATGCTGCTCTTAGTCATTCTGCATACATCTTTAAAAACTGAATGACATATTGATGATAAACTGAGTTTGTCTGTGTTATCCTTTATAGCACATCATCTTGAGATCATTATCTAAAAAGATAATGCCAGGTCACATTTTACTCGTATATTTATGGACGTTTTTCAGGCTGGTGATAATATTTATTGGTGATAGATTAGTAAGATCAGTAAACCTTTTGCTAGTTGAACATGTATAGGAATGGTAGGCTGCTATATTCGGAATCCCCAATAGTCTGGAGTTACAACTGAATGCCTTGCAAAAAATCTATCACATTATGAGTTTGAAAATGATGGCTCCTTACGTACAGAAACATGTATAACCTGTGGGGAGGTAACACCAAGCACAAATTTAAAATTCTAATATGCAAATGAAGGCCAGTGATGGTTCCTACGGTCTTGAATTTTTAATAACTTCATTACCTGTGCATGTTGTATCTGCATGGTGTATGCATGTATCTGCATGGTGTCATTTTATTATCGTCATGGTAATTCAAGTTTTTTAAAAAATGGTATTATAAACATTAATAATTACTATAATTTATGATTCCTTTTTAAATATTTTAGATTTTTTCACAAAACATAAATGTTTATTTACAAATATATATAAATTTATGCACATAAAACACAATCAAATGAAAATCAATTATAGAAGCGGAACTGTATTGATTTACAACAAGTAATGCAAATATCAATAAATAAATATGTCTTCTTTATTTTGATTATAAATATAAAACTCATTCTATGTATATTTCGATCCAAAACAGTGTTTAATTCTTGTTATTGCATTTATTATGCACGCCCAATCTAAAAAAAATTGACGTATCAGGACAAAAATCAGTGTAAATGAAAAATAAAGGAAAAGAAAAGATTAAAAGCAGCATTGATTTGTACAATTAGGCCATGTCCCCTACCTCTCTCCAAATGTCAAGTTACTTAGGCAAAATTTTGGTACTGTCAAAGGGGCCTGCTTATCAGATCAAAACATTTCTCTGTTGGAGAAGGAACACACTATCTAGCTGGCCAGGGAAAGTGTTTGACAAACACGAAATCAGTCAATGAAAATGACCGCTTTGGCATGGCGCCTGGGCATTATACTGTTGAACTTTAATTCCAATGGTACGTAAATGAAGTACAAGATGATGAAGAGTAGAAAACAGTCGAAACATTGCCGTGTTGAAAGTGTGACACGGATAATTACAAAAGGGTTTCGGCTATTAATTTAAATGGCATATGAGACAAATTCGTGGCTGTAGGGCTGTGTGGTGCGTGATAGTCAATATAGTATCCCACCTCTGTTTAGACGTCTCCAAACACATGTTCACTGGCCATCGAGGTTGAAACAGTCCAGTCGGTTCCAGGTTGAATGCTTTTCGGTGTGTGGAGGTGAGAGGTAATCGACTCAATAGGCACTAAGAGCTTAGACTCCATTTTCTGTGTAGCTTATCAAGGGTCCTTTTTGTCTGGTGCCCCGTTTACATTTTGGTATCATTGATAATGACGGATTAGGTGTTGTGTGAGCTGCTTTGATGACTGTACTGTCGACTGTCTAAGTGAGTCGCCGTTAAAATCTTGAAGTTGCGTTTAATCATTTATGCCAAAAGCGTTGAAAAGCGGCATCGCTGTGACTCAAATGTTTGGATTATACTTCCCTGCTTCCATTATGTCTTCTTATTTAAAATGTGATATATGCTTACATATAAAGCGAACCCGTATGGGAGGCATTTATACAGTTAAAATGAATAGACAAAATCAAATTCGAATGAAGTTCAATAAATATTTTCCCTTTTACACACAATCCGGATGTTCAGTGATGCTTTGGAGTCCACTACTCATTCATGGACACTCATTCTTTAATCATTTTATCATCATTATCGACGCAACAGCCCCATAGTGGCCAAGGCCATCAGCCTACTGGAAGATTTCGAGACAGAAGAGGTTTTCTTTCAACAGGGTAGAGTTGTCAGCCTTACATTACACCCAATTACTACTATCTATATACCTACTACTACTACACCCAGATATCATATTAGACTGGGACCTATGGTTTAAAGTGAATTTCGAACCACTACAAACATCCATGGCCCAGTCAGGGCTCGAACCCGAAACCTGTGTCACCAAGATACTTCTTTCTTGGCTTGTCGGGTTTTTTTTGTCTTAGACTGTAGTTTCTGTAACTTATTTTCATGTACATTTTCAAGCAAACTGATATTTAAATTAAAATTATTAATAAAATTGAGTTTTAAAAGTTAAAATAATAATTCTTCTTTCTAAAAATTTCAAGCGTAGCTTATTTAAAGGAATTGAAGGTATGAAACACGCTCACAAAGGCCCTATGTTCATATTTATGATTCATGATGTCCATATTATTTATATGAATATATTTTTGCTTCAAAATTTAAAATCTTTAGAAATTTCAAATCAGATTTACCAGTCGAAAATCCTAAAAAAATAGTAAGCAGCATTTCGCATTGGCAATAAAAATCATAAAAATGGTTGCACTGAAGTTCAGAAAAGGGGATCGAAAAGAGAGAATGAAATCTCTTCCGTTTCCAGACTAAATCTTTTTCCGTTTGCATAAAAGAGCTCGTTGACCATGCACTGAAGATTTGCACCTATACAGAAAAATATTTTTCTCCTTTAAAACATTTTCGAAAAATCAAATATATTCTCCTTAAATATATTTTGTACTTTTCTAACAGCTGAACAGAAAGGCCTTCAGATTTTATATGCATTTTCAATGCATACGAAAATAGATCTTTTGTTTAAGTGAATGTGATTATATCCTCATCATATTTCGCAAAATTTTACAAAAACATGGATACATATTTTTTTTTAATACTTAATGAAAGACAAAATTAGAAATAAATTACAACAGAAATTAGACCAGATTAATTTTTATACGAGAAACTGTCACTTAAAACAAAACTTTAAAAACAAAATCAAACAAAAAACATCTAAAGAAAGGTTTTAATTTAAAATATGAAATGAGGATCTTCTGAATTGCAAACAAAATAATACTGTTTCCATAATTTAGATTGAAATTCATATTATTTTGGACTACTCTGACAAAGTTATTTGCGTATTTTAATTCAAAATTAGAAGGCTGTGCGTTTTCAGAAATGAGAAGACAGGATGATGATCATAACAACTGGTGTAAAGCGTCTTGTCTACCTAGAAGGAATTATTCGAGTTTTTTCATTTACAACACACAAAAGAGAGAACGTTACCCCTAAAAGTTCTATTAGAAGGTAATGTACTCCCTTATCGTCTGTTGGTGAGCTGTTCACGACTCACGTAAGTGTAACATGAGGCCCACCGATGTTCATCTAAAACACTAATCTGCGTAATGTATAATATTAAAAAAATCCTCGACTTTTAGAAAACAGGAGGCCACAGGTACAGTTAGAGTAGGAAGTTTCCCTTTTTTATGTGAAACTGAACTGAGTGCTATTTAAAAACGATACATAAAGACGAAAATAATTTTCTACATTATTTTAATTGCATATCATAAAATTATTTTGGGGCTTGATGACCAAATGTTAGGGGTTCGGAATCCACTGTGAACCGTAGGTCCCAGTCTAATAGGACTGTAGAGCGTTGGTGTAAAAAGAAACCATCTGTAAAAAGAAACCATCTCCTTTCTCAAAATTTGCCAATAGGCAGACGGCCTTGGTCCACCATGGGGATGTTGCGTCACTGAAAATAATTATTTTCCCTTATAACATTCTCTTATAACAAATTCCAACTTGTGGTCTAGTGTTTCACATTGGCTAATGGGGAAAAGAATTTGAATCCTGTAATGTAGTGATTTGAAACTATAGCTTTCAGAAATGATGATAATTATGACAGTATTCATGAAGGTAGACAATAGGAATACCTAGTAGGAGTTTTTTGGTTTTCCTCCATTTAACACGTAAATAATTGGCAGTAGCCAATACAAATCCTTTAGAAAAGCAATAATCTCCCTTCTTCGCCAGTCACAGACAATTCGTAGTATAATATATGAAATAAATAAATGGAAGCTTTTTAACAAAACCACAATAATAAAATAAAAATGTTTTTAATACTTTAATCCGGTATATTTTCTAAACAATTATTATGGTTAAATACGAATTTTTGTAAATTCAAATAACTTTCGTTTCTTTTGTTTACAATAGATGGCGCTAGCATCTGTTTGCATGCCTAGCACTGAACAGATTCACTTTGTGCAATTACTCAATTTTAATCAGAGTCTAATTAAAATTTTAAAATTTTACGACTTTATCAGATATTCTCTATATACGTAGGATCCTTTTGATCTGCTTTACTACTCTTAACTACCACACTGGCATAACTAATGAGAAATACACAGCATTAACTATAATGTTGGGTTGGCAAGAAAGTAAGTTCGGTTTTTACCAACTACTTAAATTACTTTTTAAAATTAATAAACTACTTTATTAATTAAATTAATTAAATTTTAGTTTATTAATTAAATTAATAAACTACTTTTTTCCCAACCTAATAGTTCAAATTAAGAGAATACTTCAGGAATTACATAAAAGAATTGTTAACAAAATAGAGCAGAACTGAGGAAGATATTCACAAGAAAGAATAGCTGTGCTATTCAGTTCTCAAACTTTTTGAAGTTGAACGTATTTAAAATTTTACAATTAATTGTAGGCACACTATATACAAATTTCTGAGAAATATGTTATAATAGTTAAGTCTAATACAGAAAAAAATGTCATAAATAAAATGAAACGCATCCTAAATTTATTTATTCGTGTATTTACGAGAAACATGAGCCTGTAGTGTCCTACTGATTTTTTTAATGTTTGGGCATATATTTGAAAGGCAAACTCTCATTTTCTCTTCAATACACTGAAATTTTTTTTGTCTTTTCGCACTTAATTGTTGTGAGGGTAGAAAATCCTAATTCACACAAATGGGACGTTAAAAATTGTAGTAAAATTTTCAAAACTTTTTAGATATTGCACGCATTTTTCTTTTATAGGAATCCAAAACTTTTCAAGATAAAATTCTTATGTTTAATCCTCCATTCACGATTATATAAGTACTAGTTGTTCTTCAGTTAATATTAGATGATAAAATCCACAAAGTACTACTTACAGACGGCGGAGTCTCGTAAGCTGCAATGGAAATTTTTTTAACATAGAAAATCATATAGATGCTAGCGTTTCTAGCAGCGAACCATAGATATTACTACTCTTATTTCTTGGAAACTTTCTTTGGCGCATTATCGCTGTTTGTCAGACTTTTTATGTGAATAAAAAAAAGAAAAAGAAACCAGGAAGTTTTATAATGAATTTTTTTTGAACGAGAAAACAGACAAGAAAAAGAATAAGTATATTTTTATACCAGGACACATATTTCTCTGGAATACCACAGGCAACACCCGTTGAGAACCGCTAATCAAACGGATTAGATTAGGCTCACTAATGCGATATGTAATGCTAAAATTGAATTTTAAATATTAAAATGAACAAATTAACAGATCATATTGATATCGATGAAGAATGTACACTCAAGCCTATTTTTGGGTGGTGGATAGTCATCAGATCAAAAAAAAAGGTTGCAATGTAATCTTTTAAATATCTAATTTTTCAATTCCTTTTATTAGCTCACACTCTCCCTATATATATCTTGTTCAAATTTTCAATCGTTAATAAAATGCTTTTTCTTCATCCACTCAAGTTCAAATAAATTTTTTTGAACTTTTAGTGGATGACACTTGATGTTAATACAGTTTTTTTTCAAATATTAATTCAGTAATTAAATTTAATTAATTGATTTTAGTTTTTTTTAGATTTAATTTGCATATATCTACCAATAGATGGCGCCAGATAAACTTAAAAAAATGAATGAAAATTATTTATAAAGGACTTTCAGCAATATAGTAAAAAAAAAGTAGGAATAGACAAAAAAGGATTTGATTGTATATCACGTGAAAAATTAAATACGCAGGAAGATCATAGAAAGTTTTAAGTATACGTAAAAGAAAAAAGAAGGCGGTGACTCATTGGTAATATGCGCAAGTAGCATATAGGAGGGCTGAGGTTCGAATCCGCTAGGGGTGTCCATTGAAGTCATTGCTATCAGAAACGAGCAGACTCGATTATCCTAATGTCTCTAAAGCGTCTCACATAACTTATTAGGCTTGTTGGTGTGGGCTTACCAATTTATTTATTTATTTTTCCAATCATAGTAGATCAAGAAGATTATTAACCGAAATAAGAAAATATCTTGGGAAATGAAAATAAATATCAATGAGGTTTTTATTTTATATGAAAACTCCCCTCGTTTTTAAATATATTTTTATGTAATTAGAATTTTTTAATATTAGTAAAGTAAAGTAAGTGTATAAAAATCTCAACGTCTTAAAGAAATTTACGATTTCACAGTGTCACTGAACTAAATGTGCTAATGCAGTAATAAACCAGTTATTAATATTCTATTATGTGAGGTGCTTTGTATTTAGCTTCACAATAGTCATTACAAAGCAACCCGAACTATTTCTATTTTTATAGCTAAAGTATTCTAAAAGACACTAAATACGCAATTTCTATAAAATACAGCCCCAGTATAAGATATAGTCCAACTCATGGTGCAATGGTAACGTGCGCAGCTACCGTGCAGAAGGGCTAAGGTTTAAAACCACTAGTAACTTCCATTGCAGTCACTACTTTCAAAAACGAGTTTATTCAATGAAGATTATGAAAATGTGTATAAAGTATATCGCATCGTTAATTCAGCTCCTTGGTAGTCCAATGAGATAAAAATTTTTATTGGAGACGTAAATGAGAGGCAGTTTCTCATAAAAATCCTTCCAGAAAGCCACGTCTTCCGTGGCACGCATACGTAAAATACGAGGCAGACCTGCTGTCAGCCATAAAAAAAACTTTTTAGTTAACTAATAACAACTACATATTTACTAATGAATAATTACAAAATATCACTTAAGTTGAGTTAAATAAAACTTGGATGATTTTCTTTCCATTTGAAATCAAAAAGAATAAACACCAATCATTCAAAGACATTCTACGCATGTAATGAATGCTCAAAGCACGACTATTTCAATAGCAATAATCACGATGTCTAGACTAAAAAAAAATATCTTCTGTATTAGGATATGTTATGTTTATGTTTAAAAATTGAATGTCTTTCATAGAATTATTACTTCAGTTTTAGGAGAAATTTCTTTCTTTTGCTAAAAGTGTTAAAAATTTAAAAGCAGAGAAGTAAAAATCGATGAAAGGTAGAACATATACAATAAAAGAGAAATATGGTAAAAAAAATACAATAAAAATATTCAGAATTTAATATTTTTAAATCTTAGCTCCTATAATATAGTACACAAAGAATACATTAGGAATATTATACAGGATTTCAAGAACTTAGTGTTTCTTTATATCTCAGATCGAGATACAATTAGATATAAGATTTTCTTCTTGAAGTTTCATACTACTGATAGAATATAATATGAAAAAAATGCAAATTGTTTTTTATACAAAAAAAATCATTTAATATCGAGACCGAGGTAAAAGAAATGTAGATATATGTTGCATTTTTAAACTTGTAAAGGAAAAGTCAGACGATGTTTAAAATTATAATAACAGACGAGAAAAAAAATTATAATATTTAAATATTGATTTACAGTCTAAAAAATGATAAATAATATGAAAAATATGAAAAACGTTTTTAAATCTAAGGACATTGCAGACAATCGTATTACAAGTATAGCCTTTTTTTCTCACGGAAGGAGTTTTGGCATTTCATTCCCAGCAGAGAGGAATGTATGTTATTTGACAAGTATATAATAACAACCCCTCGCACAAATTTGACAGCAGACAAGCAGTATTGTGGGTAGTTATATTACATGCAATTAGTGTTTTGCACTAATGAGAACAACTTGTAACTCAACTTTGATAGCAGATATTCGGTATCATGTATAATGAGACTCATGAAATTAGAGAATGTCTGTGCGACCTTCACAGGTCGAAATAAATTGCAGATTAAATATGGATTACATCATAAGTTGTTCCATCGTGATTGGTGATAGACCACGAGCTGAGAAATGTCTACTCCAATGAGAAGTGAGGGAAGCTGACCCCCTCTTGACGGATTGTCCTAAAAGGAGGTATTTGGTGAAGAAGAAAGAGTTCTGCGACGAGTAGACCAGAAGTGTTTTTTTTTCTCTGAAGTGACTGAATAGGCCGGAGTATCCGCCTGATTTTCAAAGTGAATCCCTTGTGATTTCTTCTATCACACCGTGTGATAGTTAAGGTCTGCCTCAGACCAGGCAATCAGATTCGACGTAAAGCTCGAGGACTGAAAATCTCCAACCTTGGAGCGCGCTTGTCATTTAATCTTGCATTTATAATTTTAATTTCTTTGCATAATAACCCAGAGTCTATATCTGGATATGTATATGATGCTTGTAAATAAAATTAAAGTGTTCCCATGAACCTGAAAGTGGCCATCTTCTTGAAGCAGTTATAGGTCTAATACAAGCCGAGACTTTACACAAAATGTACAAAAGTAAATTGAAAGCAAAACAATCTGATATGATTTTATTATTTGAAAAAAAATTTAAGTTGGCTCTTTTGATAATAATAAAATTTTATTCTTACCTTATTAATTAATTATTTTGTGAAAAAAATCAATATAATTAGGAAAGTAAAAGAGCATACAAATGAAATCCTATGTTTCTTCAGAAATCAGGAAAGTTAAAAATAAAACATATGACCTGATGAAACAGATGGATTATCTACTAAAAATAACATAAAATATTTCTCTCCAATCTGAAGTAAAAAAGAATAAAACAAAGTCTTTAATCGAAATACTGGGTAATTATAACTAAATTGCAAAAAAGAGAGTTCCACATGCTTAATCAAAGTTGATTTATAAGTTGCTTGCTTTAAGTGTGTATTGACTGAGGAAAAAAAAAAAATTGTTATCGTACTTAATCAACAAATTTTTACAATTAGTGAAATATTTTTCCAACTTTTTCCTTTTAATTTGCATTTGGATTCTTCAAACTCGAAATGTTTTACCGAGTTTACTCAAATATGTGCCCTTTTATCACATAAATATTAAAGCAGATGCTTACTTAAAACATACGAAATTAAATTGCTTTTAGCATCGAAGAAAAAAATGTTTTTTGAAAGGTTAAAATCCAAATTTACTCTGTTAATCAAAACTAATTTATATTTGATGACTTTAAAAGGAAGAAGAAAAAAACATTTCATAAAGCTTCAGAACAAAACAAAAACAGAAGTCTTCGTAAAAGCTATAACAATCTGAATTATTCCATCGAAAATTTCGTGCATGCTTTTAACATTTCTTAGATAGCATCTCGCATTAATTTATCAAACATGTCTTTCCGTTTGAAAAGAAATTATTTGCTACCATTAGCAGGTAACAAAAATAGCTGCTAATGATTTTTTCTCGCAAATGATTACACTGAGGAGCAAAACCGTTTTTACGAATTTCGTTATAGGAACTCCATTTGCTCTTATCAGCTAACTCTTAACTGATAACATTTGAAGCAAATAAGTTTTTGGGACGAGGGGATACGGTTTTCACTTTATGTTGTATCCGGCAATATTGTGACCTCTCATGTTAATTGCTTTTGCCAAAGTTTCTGAGCAGTCTTTTTTTGTCCAGAGCAATCTTTTTCTGTGTACTTTAAGCACCATTTTTAATATTACAAGAACATCTAATCTAAGAACGAATTATTTTTAAAAAAAAAAAAAAAAAAAAAAAAAATCAGAGCATCATAAGAGTTGCTCAATATTAATTAAGTTTTGAAATAAATTAGGTAGATATTCTTTCGATATTCTTCTTAGTGAAGTTCAACAAGAAAAAAAATTATTCCACCAGATATGAAAGAATAGCTTTTTTGCTTTCCTGTTATCATACCGTTTAGTAAATTAGTTATAAAGAAAGAGTTTACTAAATACCGTTATAATTTTCAGTAAATTATCTTAGGTTGTTATAATATTTGTATGTTTTCATTTTATTTAACTTCATGGTAAAATTAAACTGGAAACAGAGTTGAAAAAGTCAACGAATTGTAGTTAAGGTTAGTTTTCACTTTATGTTGCATCCAGCAATATTGTGACCTCTCATGTTAATTGCTTTTGTCAAAGAATCTGAGCAGTCTTTTTTTGTCCAGAGCAATCTTTTTTTGTGTAATTTATGCACCATTTTTTAATATTACAAGAACATCTAATCTAAGAATGAGTTATTTTTAAAAAGAAAAAAAAAAAAAAAAATCAGAGCATCATGAAGTTGCTTAATATTAATTAAGTTTTGAAATAAATTAGGTAGATATTCTTTTGATATTCTTCTTAGTGAAGTTCAACAAGAAAAAAAATTATTCCACCAGATATGAAAGAATAGATTTTTGCTTTCCTGTTATCATACTATTTAGCAAATTAGGTAGAAAGAAATAATTAGTTTACTAAATAAATTTTCAATAAATTATCTGAGGTTTTAAAATGACTTGTCTGTCATATAACTAAAACCTTTATAATATAACTTTTTTTATTTTACGAATTTCGGTATAGGAACTCCATTTGCTCTTATCAGCTAACTCTTAACTGATAATATTTGAAGCAAATAAGTTTTTGGCACGAGGGGATACAGTTTTCACTTTATGCTGCATCCGGCAATATTGTGACCTCTCATGTTAATTGCTTTTGCCAAAGTTTCTGAGCAGTCTTTTTTTGTCCAGAGCAATTTTTTTCTGTGCACTGTAATGTGTAGCCTTTTTCGCTTTTTATTTCGATTCATAGGATATACAATATAAATTTCCTCAGTGGGTGTTTTAATAAGTATAGAACTAAAAAGAATTCAGTTTAAAAAAATGATCATATGATCATGAAATTATATTACAGACAGATAAGATATAGAAATGAGATTAGTAGAATTTCATATTTTTTTTTGTATTTTATTGAAAAGCATATTAAAGCTATTGCCAACTCATACAATGAAATAATCTGATTTTGTTTCTAAAAAAAATTTGAATAAATTATTTTCAAGAAACAAATATAGATAATTTGAATGGAATCTTATTTTCATTTAATTTGATTTGAAAAAAGAGGGTTATTTATTTAATCTATAAAGATGAAGAATTTTCCAAACATAAATTATATCATGATAAAAATCCTCCACTTACATAAATGAGATTCATCAAAAAGAATTGAACGAAAGAGTTTAGTACCTATTTTGAATAAAAGGTCGTTACAAATCTTTCTTTAAAAATATTGTTTCATTTTGTTCATGGAAATACATACACTGAAGTGACAAAAGTCATGGGATAGCAATATGCAAATTTTCAGATGGCAGTAGCATCGCGTAGAACAGGTATAAATGCGCAGTGCTTTCGCAGAGCATCCATTTCTGTTCAAGTTATTCATGTGAAGAGGTTTTGACGTGATGATGACCGCACGACGGGAATTAACAGACTTTGAACGCGGAATGTTAGTTGGAGCTAGACGCATGGGTCATGCCATTTCGGAAATCGTTAGGGAATTCAACATTCCCAGATCCACTGTGTCAAGAGTGTGCCGAGAGTATGAAATTTGAGGCATAACATCCCACCATGGACAGCGCAGTGGTCGACCGCCTGCACTTAACGACCGAGACCAGCGACGTCTGCAAAGAGTCGTAAATTCTAACAGACAAGCAACACTGCGTCAAATAACCGCAGAAATCAATGTGGGACGTACAAGGGACTTGTCTGTTAGAACTGTGCGGAGAAACTTGGCTTTCTTGGGCTCTTCCAGCAGAAAACCAACTCGAGTGCCTTTACTGACAGAACGACATCGCTTGCAGCGACTCTCGTGGGCACGTGAGCATATCGGTTGGTCCCTAGATGAATGGAAAACCGTGGCCTGGTCCGATGAGTCACGATTTCAGTTGGTAAGAGCTGATGGTAGGGTTCGAGTGTGGCGCAGACCCCACGAAGCCATGGACCCAAACTGTCAGCAAGGCACTGTTCAAGCTGGTGGTGGCTCCGTAATGGTGTGGGCTGTTTTTTCATGGCATGGACTTGGTCCTCTGGTGCGACTGGACCGAACATTGACTGGAAATGCTTATGTTCAGCTACTTGGAGATCACTTGCAGCCATTCATGGACTTCATGTACCCAAACAACGATGGGATTTTTTATGGATGACAATGCGCCATGTCACCGGGCCACAACTGTTCGCGATTGGTTTGAAGAACATTCTGGACAATTCCAACGAATGATCTGGCCACCTAGATCGCCCGACATGAATCCCATCGAGCATTTATGGGACATCATCGAGAGGTCTGTTCGTGCCCAAAATCCTGCACCATCAACGCTTTCACAATTATGGACGTCTATCGAGACAGCAGGGCTCAATATTCCTGCAGAAGACTTCCAACGACTTGTTGAGTCCATGCCACGTCAAGTTGCTGCACTTCGCCGGGCGAAAGGAGGGCGACACGATATTAAGAGGTATCCCATGACTTTTGTCACTTCAGTGTATATTTGAAATTTTATTTTAATATTAGAAAAAAGTTTTTTTTTTTTTCTATCAATAACCAAATCAACTCGGTATTTTTCAGAACTATAATAATTAACTGATAATTGCTTTCAAAAGCTTTCCAATGATTTAAAGTTTTAAATTATTTTTTAAGACAGGCTATGGTGCATTAAAAAAACTCATATGTGATAGCATATCAGAGAGCCTTTTCTTTAATATCCATATGACGCTTTCAAACCCCGGAAGGGGGGCGGTGAGAAAAATGTTAATGGAATTTCTTGGTTAGAATTTAATCTGCTATATTATTTGATTTATTTTTGTCTATGCAAAATTCGTGAGAATTATATATAATTGATCAATAATAGGTCTTCAATCTTAATGTTCGATTGGCACGAGTTTAACTGATACGTTATTGTGTTCTGTCAATGTAATAAAAAGAGCATGCTAAAAAATGCAATATAAAAAAAAGGAACCTCACAAAGAAAGGATAAAAATTTGTGAGAAATAAATATAATTGATCAATAAAGAGTCTTTATTCTTAATATTCGATTGACACGTGTGTAACTGGTATGTTATTGCGTTTTATTAATGCAATAAAAAGAGCATGCTAAAAATGCAATATAAACAAAGGAACCTCTGGATAAAAAGAAAGCATAAAAATGTGTGAAAATTAAATATAATTGATCTATAATGAGTTTTCATTCTTAATATTCGATTGATACGCGTGTATCTGATAAGTTATTGCATTTTATCAATGCAATAAAAAGAGCATGCTAAAAATGCAATATAAACAAAAAACCTTACAAAGAAAGGATAAAAAGTAATACTTTTTGTTTTTTTTGAAACACGTTGAATTTGATTAAGAATTCTGGCTATTATTCTGAAAATAATATAAACATTATTAATGTTGTTGAATTATAGAGTGTTCCGATTCAATTCTACTGTTACTAAAAGAGAAAATTCATCGATAAATTTTTGTTATTGTGAAGAATAAAATACTGCTCTATTATAGATACTGTTGTATAATATTGGGAGAAAAACTAATCAAATAAACAAGTGTTTCAGAAACAAAAGAATTTAGATCGGTATTTAATAGTGTCCTGTGATTAATTTTATTTCCATTTTTTTCTATAAGATAAGTTGAAAGATACAAAACAGAAACTCGAGACTGTTAAAAACAAAAAGAATCACAAAAGTAATTTGTATTGCAATTGTGACTTGAATGCAAATTTTCTATTTTAACATTGAGTAGGTTTTCCTAATTCATTCTTACTTTTGAACTTTTCAATAAGATTGGAGTTGGAGAGGATCTTCAGATCTTGAGGAGGAAGATCAATAAGTTTTTCCATGGAAAATAAATTGAATTGAAAAAAAAAAACACAACCCATTCTTTGTTAAAATAATAGTAAAAAAAGTATCTTGTGAAAACCCGTAATTAACGTTACTAGCCAATGCCTTTTTTTTTAAAGAAATGAATCATTTCGTCATTTTGAAGTTCAGATTGAAATCTTTTTATTACAATACCTTTAAATAAATCGCCCGAGTTCGTTTCGTTAAATTTTTATTCAGACTATCTTGAATCATTCTTGTTTTTAGTTCCCTTTTATATCAGAATATTGATGTTGTTAATTAACTTTTTTGAATGATTTGGACGAAATACAAGAAAATAAGGAAACTTATTCAAATGAAAAAGGAGACAAATGAATTTTTTTAATGGATGTAATTATACGGATATTTACTTTATTTCATTATTTTTAATGTGACTTTATTTATTATGCAAATATGATGACATTGTATAAATACCTTTTATTTTATTTAATTCCAGATATTAGTTTGAATCAAAAAATTAATTCTTATTTTTGAAAGAAAAAATATTTAAAGATTTCTTTTTTGAAAATCTTTCTTTTACTCACATGATTAAATCAATATTTAATTTAATAATTTCGAAAATTGTATAGATAATTTAAAAAAAAAAAAAATATATCATTACTAGAAGAACCCGACATACGTTGTCTTGCCAAAAAAAGGCATTGTAGGAAATTACATATCGCGAATATATTCTCCATGTTTGAATATATGTACATACTAATTTTCATGGATATCGTTTGAACGGTATATAACATGAAATGACAGCACCATTTGGTGCAAGTAAAAATAAAGTGGATAGCTCGAACATATTTTCCATACTCGAATACATATTATTACCAATTTTCATGGCGATTTTTTGAACGGTATAGAACTTGTTATACTGTAGCACCATCTAGTGGCGACTTACAACAAAGGGGATAGCATAAAAACATTCTCCATGTTTTGTCAAACACGCACAAAAAATTTCATCAAACTCTGTCCATCCGTTTAGGAGGAGTTCAGTGACAAACACATGTACTGAAGAACCCGATTGCAGCGTCACCTACCGGCCCCAATTGTGTATCTAAACCATCCAGGGACCCACTCAAACACACACAAAACATTTCATCAAAATTGGTCAAGCCGTTTAGGAGGAGTTCAGTGACAAATCTATGTACAGAAGAATTATATATATATATATAAAGATATATCGATTGCAGCACCACCTACTGGGTCCATCTATGAATCTAAATCATCTAGGGACCCACTCAAACATACACAAAAAATTTCATCAAAATCTATCAAGTCGTTTAGATGGAGTTCAGTGACAAACACATGTACAGAAGAATTATATATATAAAGATAGAAATTAAAAAAAAATATCATTACCTTTTTGTTAAAAAATTGTCTGATTTGCCCAAGTGGTGGTAGCTCTTGTAGTTAGGCATGTTCAGGATTGAATCCTCTTACTGTGGCGATGGCAATTGTAACAGCTTGAGTAAACGTCTCGCACTGATATATCCTGATGGGAGTTAGAATTTTCTCCCATATAACAAGAAAATGCAGGGTAATAACTCCTTATGTTTTTCATGGAGGTCACTGTCCTTCCACAAACGTCAGTTGGGGAATTGTTGGTGGTATGCATAATTGAAATTCAAAGTGTCCAACGTGATAAATAATATTCTTTATTTGTTTTATTTTAATAAATGGGACAGATAACGTATACTTGAGCAATAAATTTGTCATAGTCTGGGCTCCTGATGAAAATTTTCTCATGATGTATCCTTAGGCATTCTAAATTAAATCCATAACAAAAAAATATATGCTATTTCTTTTATCTCTTTAATTATAAGTTTGTTCGTTATTCTAAAAAGATTCCCTATTAATAAAAGTTGTCTGTAAAAATGATAATTTTAAGGAGGAGACAAGAACAAAGGAGGAGACAACATCATAATCAAGAACAAAGACCAAATGTTAAAAATACTTTGAAATGATTTTTACAATTGGATCGAATATATCTGATTGAGCAAGCATAATAGTATCTTTATTCAATTTTTAATTTAAATGTTAAATTATTATCTATTTGAATAGACATAAAAAGGTATCTTTCTAGAATTTTGAAAGCGTATGGACATATTACTAATGGAAATCATAATGTTCCCAGTAAAAAATCTTTTTATATGTTTAATAAGAGTAATTATTTAAAATGCTAACATGTCTCTATTAGCAGTTTGATTTATATGGTATGTTTTTTCTTATGTAACAGCTTCAAATGCTACATAATGTTTATACACATATTTCAGATTAATTCTCTGATGACGAAATAATTAAATAAAAAGAAGACTGAGAATAAATTTTCTATATAAATTAATAACAATAAATATTTTAATCTTTTAAGATGTTTAACATGGCTTTCTTTGTCACAAACTTGAATGCAGACAACAGAGACTCCAAAAAAATAAATAATATCTAAAAAAAATGACGAAACTAAATATATGACAATTACATACATTTAATATTGATAGAAAATGCAAATTCAAGCACATTAAAAAAAACTGCTCACAGAATATTTTTATGAAGTTCTGCTTTCTTTTGAAAATTGCAAAATTTTGATATTAAGAGAAGCATGTTTTAAAAGTCATTAACAGTTTTTTTAGGTCTTTTATAATTACTGAAGCATGCGAAGTGAAAATATTCAAGATAATCTAATGAAAAGTTAGTTTTGTGTATCAACCCGTTCATTAAAATTTAATTAGTAAATTTTTATTTTATAGAATTCAAACTGTACTTGGATTACTTCAAAAGGAAGATAAAATGTCAAAAAAAAATAAAAAATCAGCAATAATGTTAAAAATGATAAAATGTTTTGCCCTTCAAAAAAAAGAGGTAAAGTTATTTCATTTAAACGACATCCATTGCTTTTAAAATTAATTAAAAACACCTTAACTCCTTCATAATCTTTTTTTAGAAAAAGTGTAAAAGCGGTGTTCGATCATGAAATGCAGGAAAAATATTTTCAAAATAACGTGTTCACAGAATAAATTAATAGTAAAAATAAACTCTTTTTGTAATTTATTTTTCTTTTCACTTCATTTAAAACGCATTACGGCTCGAGGCTTTCTTAGAAAATATTGCAGTTTTTAAACAAGGTAGTCAAGATTAGCAGTCAAAACTGTTTTTAAATTCCCCACTCAAATTCTTAAGAAGAGACTTAGAGTTTTTTTTTTTAATTAAAATAAAAATTAAGTCTTTTGAGGATCATCTGAAAAATTCAATCTATCCACTTTTCACATAGATGTCTACATCAGGGATGGCTAACTTATTTGAACTATTTGTGATTTGGACTAATTTTTAATAAAGAAAATCAATATCCTTATCATTTCTACTGTATTTTAAAAATTCATTTTTTTACAAACTAAGGATAAATAGTTAACTTAATTTAACAAAAAGTAAAGTTATTTGTAAATTTACAGAAATTCACTGACACGTTTTAAAGTAATACATTTTTTTATAGATCAGATATCTGTTTTCATTGCTGTTGCCAATTGTTTTTATTGAAATATATATGCTGATATGAAATCAGTCTCAAAAGTCAACATACACCAGAAAAGTGGCATTTTTTTTATGTAATTATAAAAACTTAAAAGTTGCAATATTTTTTATATTGTATAAATTGCGTTATATTTATGTAAAAAAAGAATCACTCCGAATTAGTAACCTAGAAATAATTCACAAAACACAAAATTGTACATACACTTAAAGGAAAATTGGCATACCTTATTCAGTTGAAAACAATTTATTATCGTGTAACTTTGCCTTGTGAATCAATGGCGTCTTGTAATCTCCTAAACATTGAACAGTGAGATTTTGATGGGTATCTTGGTGTAATTTCAGCCCATGATTGCAGCAATGAATTTTTTTAAAATAGTCTTATCTTATCTAGAAGTCGTATTTTCTAATTCTTGTGCCGAATTCCTCTGATTCGGTTCGATGAGATTCGAATCTGGCAATTGAGAAGAGTTACGGAGTTTAATCAATTGGTAGGGCGCACTGTTTTGTCTTCACTCGCAAATGGAAACATATACGCATCCAAAAAACAAGAATAGGTGTATTCAATGCATTTTTTAACATCAATGCCTAACGATAATTTTGTAAGTTATTGTTCTAGAGCAGAAATGTCCAACGTTTTAGCTTCTTTTGGCCATATTTGAAGTGAAAAAAAAATGTGCTTGACTAAGCACAGGGAAAAGCTGTGTAGGACGATATAGCAGTGAAAGTATTAAGATTATTAAGTGAAAATATTTAGATTGACACAATTTTACATTTCTACAAATTAAATTTTAATGTTTTATACAATATAACGTCTATAATCTACAAAAAACCTTTGCAATGGCCAATAATTGATTGTCAATTGGCTAATTGATAATGATTATTTTGTAAATTATCATTGGTCTAGAGTAGAAATGTCCAACGTTTTAACTTCTTTTGCCCTTATTTGTCCTTATTGCTTTATTGACGAAAAAAACCTGTGGTCGGACTAAATACAGAGAAAATCTATCTCGGACGGCACGTAAAATATACCAGATCAATGTTAATAAGAAAAATTTATTAATCTACATTATAAAATATTCGAAATAAAAAAAGTACCAAATGTTGAACATGTTGGTTTTTAATTTTTTCATGCAGGTGTTTTTTAAAGTTTGAGAAAGTTAAGGAAATATAATTATTGAAATGAGATATGATTTTGAAAATAAAAATAGGAAATGTTAATTGGCCTTTAAATAATATAAAATATAACAAACCATAAAAATCAGAATGTTTTAAAGATATTTATGCTTGGCAGCGTTCACAGCAGCTTTGCTCCACATATTTCTCATGAGTGTTGCGTCTGTCAATTCTAAAGTCTGAATGATAAAATTTTGTTCTTAATAGAAAGAAAAATCTCAGTTAACTTATGCAAAAATGTGGGTTATCTATACTCTAAAGAGAAAACAAAACCTGACGCATCAAGTAGGAATTATTCGAATGGAAGGGAAAACGGTAGATGTGATTTATATGTATAGAGAAAGAAACCATTAAATTTCAAAGGAATTGAATATTTTATTCTGGAAATACTATTACATATAGTGAAATAACCAACAAGGAATTGATCCATATTTGTTTCTAGCTGTTTTTTGGAATGACATTGATTCGTATGGCTGGCGAATGTCTTGTCAAACTCTCTCCAACTGACAGACTAAATCTGGAGGTCGGTCTTAAATGATCGGAGATACTTTTTTTTCGGCTTTTTTCTGATCAGAAAGTATTTTTAATGTGCAGCCTTTATCTTAAAATGAATATGTAATAACAGTAGCCTTTATTTTAAAATGAATAGAAGGAGCTAAAAGGTTAGACATGTACGTTACAGACTCACCCCACCCTACCCCGAAAATTTCAAGAAAAACATCTGAGCAACTGGGTTAAGATTTAAGAACGTACAGTTAAAAAACAACAACAAAAAAGGGCATCTGCCCTATTTTGAATTAAGCAGATATCGGCTTATAACATCCATATTTTTCTAATGTTTATGATAAACAGAAGAATTTGAAAGCAGAGATATACTGCTGGGCAACCAAAAATTAACATTTAGAAGAACATATAAAACAAAGTTTATTAGATAAATGCAAAATGTGAAAGTGAAATGACAGAAAATACATTAGTCCTTCGTGTTGAGAAGCCCGACGAAGGGCTGGCAATAACTGCTGCTACACACCTTGGCATTGAATGAGGCAATAACTGCTACAACGTAACTCGGCATTGAATGAGGCAATAACTGCTGCTACACAACTCGGCATTGAATGAGGCAATAACTGCTGCTACACAACTCGGCATTGAATGAGGCAATAACTGCTGCTACACAACTCGGCATTGAATGAGACGATAACTGCTGCTACACAACTTGGCATTGAATGAGGCAATAACTGCTACTACACATCTCGGCATTGTATGGCTTATTGAGATATGCCAGTCCACACTGCTCCTGCTTTCTGTTCTCCATTTATATGGTGATAGTAGGCTGCGCTTTCGGCGCCTATAATTTGCATCTACTCTTGAAATGTTAATCATTTGCGTGTCATATTTGCATCTCGAAGTATACGCATAGTATAAATTTCCCGCCATCATTCATGATGTTTAATTTTAATTTCTTTGAAGCAATTCTTTAGTAAGTAATTTGGCTTTTATTATTGCCAAATCTGTATAAATAACTCGCCAAAACTATCATGGTCAATGGCAAATCAATAAATTGTACATTTTCTTTGCTTGCTGTACTGAGAATATACTATTTAGTATCTTTCGATTCTTTATATTGAATACTTCTTCGACTTTTATACTTGTGTTGAAACTTAATCTTTTTTAACAAGTATTTATTGGTATACATAACTTGATATTGATCAGCTGCGTTTTTTTGCAATTTTTAGTTAATCAATAAGCCATGTTAACTTAATTCAATGCCATAGTACGAAAAGATTTATATTGATTTATTGCAAAAATTCTATCTTTTGCAGCAAAGTGAAGTTCTAAATTTTGTCTATGTTGCATAAAATTTCCTATACTGTTACTTCTATTAGTGACAGCTTGTATAAAATCCAATAAAATAAACATTTCTCTAAAACGTGAATTATAATCAATTCCAGTAGAGTGGTGGTAATTTAAAGTCTCCATTTCACAGTCGAAAAATGTCAAATTTGCTTTAAGAAAACATGTTTAAAAAAGGTAAAAATATAGGAGAATTTATTTATCTAGTGATTTTAATGGTTCTGTTTATTGGGTTATTTTCGCAAAACCGCTGTTGTCAGATTTTCTGTTCTTTTAAACATTTCTAAAATTGATTTATTCATAGAAACTCATAATAATTCATAATCAAAGGCTTTATATGTAGCATAAATATTATTCAGTGTTATCAATATTTTTAAAACATTTAATATTTTTTCATAGATTTTAATGTGCAGATTTAAATTGTTATTCATTTTTAAGTTTAAAACAATTTTGGACATGACAATAATTAATTTTGCAAACCGGAACTAACATGGTAACTTAGAAAGTTATACATCACAGTATATGACAGCCGTCGCATCGTTATAATTTAATTAATGATCCTTGTCTGGAAATAACTCTTTAGACTTTCCAAAGATCTATGAAATGCGATAAATTGATTAAAACCCATGATTTATTTCTGCAACTCTAAGTCTGTCACGAGACTGGAATACAAAATCATGGAAAAAATATCGACTTTTCAAGAGTTTCTATTAAAACCATCAACTTATTCAACGACCAAATAATGATAACATGCATGTTTAGTGAATTTAAAGAGAATTTTTCGTTCTGGGGATGAAACTTTAACAAGTTTTCCATTCGAGCTTAATAACATTTGACAAGTTAAAAGTTGTAAGCATGATTTGTCTTTAACTTCTTGATTACCCTGCAGCTTTTCCCTTGCAAAAGAACCCAGTAAGACACAAAGAAAAATATAAAGAATCTTCCTGATCATCTCGTTTCTGGGATAATCGCAAACCATCCATAAATTCGAAGTGTCTTGCCTCATTATACTTGACACGAGTAACGCGTTCGAAGAATCACTTTGAGACAAGTGACATTCGTTTACAGCGAAATTTGCATTCTAAATTATCTTCTTACTTCGCGGAAAATTCGCTCTCAACGAATTCGATTTGGAAGATCCTTAATAACAAGGAAAGATGTCATTCCTCCTAGCAAAGAAGATACCTTGTTCGGTATATATATAGCACTAAGGATTGATAATCAGAAAGGGGAAATAACAAGCGTCTTTAATTAAGCGATGCAAATCCATGGGACTTAGTTCTTAAAAGTTCGATGCTTACCTATGACGTAGTGTTGGCTAATTATCTTAGTAATTATCTTGTGTGCCTGTACAATTAAACTGCGTCTTTCTCAGTCTTATCCCGTGGGAAACTTTAAATCAAGTAGACTGAGACTTAGGATATGGGTTCTAATTTCCTCGCTAGCTTTCTCTGGTAATGCTTCATTCACTGGATAGCATTTCTAAACCTCAGCTTAGTTCATTCCGTAAAAGACATTGTCCGAAGGTTAGAATAAGGAGCTTTAGTTTAGAAGCACTAAAACTCCTAAGCTGCTTAAATACAAAACTTTAAAGGTTACGGCAGCCAACACATACAGTGACCATCATAATTAGGATGCCGTTCGGGGTAAAGATGAAGGGGGTGTGTATAGGCAGAAATCAGTTCTCATATTACCAAAGATGAGATTTCATTAGCATTTTGAGAGGACACCCAAACTGAATCGAGATCATTAGGCCATGAAATATGGAAAGGGGGAGATGAATATGAGAGGAGATGTTAGGTAATCATTAATTATTAAAGAATTTTAGTCGCAAATGAGAAACTAACGCCTTTTGATTTTCGTCTTGGTTCTAATAACTGCCTATGCAATTTTTCCTTGCTGTCATGTTTGTTTTAACCTTTGTACATAGCGATATTAAGCTGAGAGGAAGGCAATTAAATTCTTTTCATTCAAGTTGTTTCGATTTAAATTAACCTGATCGATGTCAACAATGAAATTACTTTTGTTTCATATTATGTTTAATATATAACTTTTATGTTTATAGTTCTTTTTCAAATATTATCAGGACCATATGTTTTTTTGTTGGTGAAATAAAATTCTGCGAGGCTTTTATAAATCGTTATCTGTGATATCTGATTCCTTCGAAAATTTTTTTTTTGCTGTTTTTCATAGGCATAGATGACTTTTATATATGTGTTGCATTTGTAAAAAAGATTGCTTTGCCATTAAGTATGCCCTTTTACAAAAGAAATCTGGTTAGTATTTCTTTTATATTCAAATTATTTCATCGAAATGTTTAACATAATCTGCTTCATATTACTTTTAATATTACTGAAGGATCCTAACTTTCTGAATTAATTATTCAATCTGTGTTTATAGTTCTTTTTCAAATATATCAAGATTTTATGTTTTTTTGTTGATGAAATAAACTTCAACAATTCTTTTTAGATTGTTATCTATAATATCTGATTCATTCGGGAAAAGTTATTTTTGCTATTTGTCATAGGCATAGATAACTTTTATATATTAGTTGTGCTGGCAAAAAGATTACTTAGTCATTAAGTACACCAATTTACAAAAAAATATGGTTAGCATTTCTTTTGTATCTAAATATCAAAAATTAATTCATCAAAATGTTTAATACACTCTCGTTTATGATTATGGTTATGGCTTATAAACAATCTGGCTATGGTTTAATATTGAAGTCTCCTAACTTTCTGAATTAATTATTCAGTCTATGTTTCTTACTAGTGCTATCTATTCAAGTATGTTTATAAATGCCGATAGCTTCCCCATGGCGCTATATTTAAATGTTAATGAGACGTCTGTAACATTGTTAGTATGTAGTCTTTAAGGAATGGAAAATCTAATTTATATTCAATACAATATTCTATATTAATACTTAACAATTTTTAATTTGTCATTTAAACATACTTGATCTAAAATAAATTTTAAGCAATGACACGTAAACAACATTATTTATAACTAAAATCTGAAAATATTTGCTCATAAAATTTAATGTTTGCCTCTTACATACAATTTCATGTATCATGTTGAGGTTAGCGGTAAATATTGTTTACTATAAGTTGCAGAATATATTAATATACGATTTAATATTTAAATGCGAAATAAATCATATTATTTGAATACACGAAATAAATATTTGAAGCAATAGGAAAATTACATTATTTTATATCTGGCATACATTTAAATAATTAAAATAAATGTAAATTAAATGAAATAAAATAAAAGCAGTAACAAATTTGAAATATTGGGAAGAGATTTATTGTATATTCTTAAAAACATTAAAATCTTCTAATATCTATGAGTATTTAATTATATGAGTATTGTTCAGAACGAAAAGATTCTTTTTGACTGATGAAAACTGTATATATAAAGTATAGTAATTTTAAAAAGCTTAAAAATTGTTTAAAAAATTTTCTAGTATTTTTAATAAAACTTGATACTCTGGAGTTTTCAAAAAAATTAAATAATAAAAAGCAATTTTTAAAAAAGAATTTAAAATGTCATGGATGCTAGGAAAACTAAACAATGAATGAATTTAAGTAACAGATATGGGCAGATGAAAAAAACAGATATGGGCAGATGAAAAAAACAGATATGGGCAGATGTAAAAACAGATATGGGCCTGATGTCCTAGTGACTAGCGCTCTGCTGCTCGGTGCTACAGGTTTCGGTTCGAGTCCCGGCGTATAGTGGTTCGGAATCCACTTTAAATCCTAAGTCCTGGTCTAATATGACTGCAGAGCGTCAGGCTGACAACCCTAATGCAACATCTCCTGTCTCGAAATCTGTCAGTAGACAGACGGCCTTGGCCCATCATGGGGCTGTTGCTCCAATGAAGAAGAAAAACAGATACAGTACCTGGACAAATGAACGATAAACTAGAAATATGAGTATTTACTAATTGAAAAAGACATATGTGAGTTCTTTACTCAAATTTAATTAATAAAATACTTTGTAGATTATAGTTTATGTTGTTGAAAACATTTTAAGGGTAAAAGAGGGAAAAATTAAGATTAAATTTTTTCCTAACTTGTGCTCAGACTTTTTGAATTCAATGGGCACAAAAAACTATTTGTAAGTTTAAGAAGGGAATAATAAAATATTAATGGAAAAAGTAGGATTTCTATGTTTATTAAGGCATAATGAATTACATTTGATGAATTAAAATTATAAATTAATCTGTACAGTTTTGAATAGATTGAAACTCTTTTTTTCGCTCTAATAATAAGCACTCAAGTTCTTTTATAAATTATACGATGAAAAAATCTAGTTAAATAATGTATTATAACTTACCGATTTATACAAAATATGTGAGTAAGTGATTATGAATCATGAATTAATAGATTCTGGATATTAAACGAGGATTTATGATTTTATAGAAGAAAACATGTAAGGGTTTCTAAAGTTTAAAAAAAGAGATAAAAAAACTCAGTTCAAATCAAAATTAAAAATATAATTACAAGTTCAATATAAATTTAAACATTTTTCTTAAAAAAAAACTATCTGATTTATATTTAATATCTAAACAATTATTTTATAAAAAACCATATTGTGTTTTACAGAAATATTTAAATATGCTTAATACAGGTGACTTGAATCGATAATAATTCAATAGCGGATAGCTTTCATTACTTCAAATAGTCCTAATAATTATTCAAGTATGCACTCTCAGCATTATTCAAAGCGTTTCATATGACTTCCTATCGTATCTGATAACTTGGATATAGTTCCTAAAACGCTTATTAGTTATATTCTGTAATGAGCGACGTTACATAGGTTCTTTAATAAACAACTTCACATGATATTTATATTAGTTGGGAATCTGTAATATGAGTTAACAAAATTCTTATTAGCTTTAAAATTTAATTAGATGAATATAAATAATAGATTCCGTTAATTAAAAATTCATGTATTAATAAATGAAGCTTTTACTGTTCCCTTAAATTATATTAAGAGGGGAAAAAATCTAAAATGGCACTGAAAGAAAGTTTCTTGTTTGACTAAATTACTAACTAATCTTTAAACTCTATCTGAAACCATTAAAAAAACTACATTGTGTTTTACAAAAATATTTAGAGACGTTTAATGTCAGTGACTCAAATAGATAATGACAGCGATCAGCTGTGAATTATTATTTCAAATCGTCTTGATAATTATTCAGGTATGCAATCTCAGCATTAATCAATGCGTTTCTTATCAATTCCTATCGTATCTGTTAACTTGGATATAGTTCATAAAACTCCCATTAGTTATATTCTTTAATGAGCCATGTTACATAGATTCTTTAATAAACTATCTCACATGGATATTTATATTAGTTGGGAATCTGTAATAAGAGTTAACACAATTATTAGTTTTAAACTGCAATTAAATGAATATAAATAATACATTCCTTTAATTTAAAATTCATGTATGACCCATTAAGAATATAACTGTTCCATTAGTTATATTCTTTAATGGGACATTTTAAATAGATTCTTTAATAATCCACCTTGCATGGATATTTATATTAGTTATGAATCTGTAATATGATTTAAAAAAATTATTATTAGCTTTAGAATGCAATTGAATAATAGATTCCTTCAATTTAAATAAATGAAGCTTTTACTATTCCCTTAAACTATATTGAGAGAGAAAAAAAAAATCTAAAATGGAACTGAAAGAATTTTTCTATCCACTTTCTACCTGAAAGTTTCTTTTGACAGAAGTAAATTACTAACTAATCTTATGGTATAACTAATATTTAAACTCTATCTGAAATCATTAAAAAACCATTGTGTTTTACAGAAATATTTAGAGATGTTTAATATCAGTGACTTGAATCGATAATAATTCACAGCGGATCGCTTTCATTATTTCAAATCGTCTTCATAATTATTCAAATATGCAATCTCACCATTAACCAAAACGTTTATTATTGATTCCTATCGTATCTGTTAACTTGGATACAGTTCATGAAACGCCCATTAGTTATATTCTGTAATGAGCTATGTTACGTAGATTTTTTAATAAACCATATAATATGAATATTTATATTAGTTGTGAATCTGTGATATGAGTTAACAAAATTATTATTAGCTTTAAAATGCAATTAAATGAATATAAATAATAGATTCCTTTAATTTAAAATTCATGTATGAATAAATTAATCTTTTAATGTTCCCTTAAACTATAATGAGTGCAGGAAAAAAAAATTTAAAGTGGAACCGAAAGTAATTTTCTAACCACTTTCTACCAGAAAGTTTCTTGTTTGACAGAAGAAATTACTAACTAATCTTTTGGTGTAACTAATATATAAACACTATCTGAAATCATTTAAAAACATATTGTATTTTACAGAAATATTTAGAGATGTTTAATATCAGTAACTTGAATCCATAATTCATAGTGGATCTCTTTCATTATTTCAAATTGTTTTGATAATTATTCAAGTATACGATCTCACCATTAATCAAAGCGTTTCTTATCAATTCCTATCGTATCTCTTAATTTGGATGCAGTTCATAAAACGACCATTAGTTATATTCTTTAATGGGCCATGTTACATAGATTCGTTAATAATCCATCTCACATGGATATTTATATGAGTTGGGAATTTGTAATATGAGTTAACAAAATTATTATTAGCTTTAAAATCTTTAATTTAAAATTCATGAATAAATAAATGAAGATTTTAATATTATTAGAGCTCTTAAATTATATTGAGAGGGGAAAAAAATTTAAACGGAACTGAAAGAAATTTTCTATCCACTTTCTACCAGAAAGTTTCTTGTTTGACAAAAGTAAATTGCTAACTAGTCTTTTGGTGTAACTAATATCTAAACTCTATTTGAAATCATTAAAAAACAATACTGTATTTTACAGAAATATTTAAAGATGTTTAATATTGGTAACTTGAATCAATAATAATTCAATAGCGGATCGCTTTCATTATTTCTAATAGCATACTTGGATAATTATCAAGACTATATCAGCATTAATAAGAGCTTCTTATCAATTCCTATCGCATCTGATAACTTGGATACAGTTCCTAAAACGCCATTAGTTATATTCTTTAATGAGTCATGCTACATAGATTCTTTAATAAACCATCTCACATGGATATTTATATTAGTTGTGAATCTGTTATATGAGTTAACAAATTTTTAGCTTTAAAATACAATTAAATGAGTATAAATAATATATTTCTTTAATTTAAATAAATGAAGCTTTTAGTATTCCCTTAAACTATATTGAGAGAGAAATAAATTCAAAATGGAACTGAAAGAAATTTTCTATCCCGTTTCTATCAGAAAGTTTCTTGTTTGACTGAAGTAAATTATTAACTAATCATATGGTGTAACTAATATATAAACTCTAAAATAAACATGTCTTTTACAGAAATATTTAAAGATGTTTAATATCAGTGACTTGAATCGATAATAATTCACAGCGGATCGCTTTTATTATTTCAAATAGTCTTGATAATTTTTCAAGTATGCAGTCTCAGCATTAATTAAAGCATTTCTTATCAATTCCTACCGTGTCTGTTAACTTGGATGCAGTTCATAAAGTTATAGTTATATTATTAAAATGACTGTTTAAGAATTTAATCTATTTAAAATGGCCCATTAAGACTATAACCGTTCCATTGGTTATATTCTTTAATGGATCATTTT
Organism: Caerostris darwini; assembly: GCA_021605075.1. Lineage (NCBI taxonomy): Eukaryota > Metazoa > Arthropoda > Arachnida > Araneae > Araneidae > Caerostris > Caerostris darwini. Next base: position 397,203 of record BPLQ01007492.1, read on the forward strand.
AAATAGATTCTTTAATGAACCATATCGCATAGATATTTGTATTAGTTAGGAATTTGTGATGTGAGTTAATAATATTATTACCTTTAAAATGCAATTAAATGAATATAAATAATAGATTTCCTTAATTGAAATAAATGAAGCTTTTACTGTTCCCTTAAACTATATTGAGAAGGAAAAAAATAAAAAAAGGGAACTGAAAGAAATTTTCTATCCACTTTCTAGCAGAAAGTTTCTTGTTTGACAGAAGTAAATTACAGCCTTGAGCCAAGGCTGCTTGTTCAAGTTATTTAAAGGAGAATCCCAATTACGAGAACTAATAAATCGGACAGATATAAGTGCCTATCCAGTCTCGGAGGACTGCACGCCGTATTGTCGACGATCGCGCATATTTTAGAACTAATCAGCAGTCTTCCTTTTACCGCGCTCAAATGGTTCAGCCTTTAATAGAGGACTCTACACATCGCGTCCAGCATTAATCAAGGCATTTCTCGCCCATTGCAAGCAAATTGTATCCGTGAGTTGTGATGGTATTCATCTAACGCTCATTAACTGGATTAATTAAGAAACGATGTCGAATCTTCCAGAAGGATTTGGTTGGATTGATTTGTGGATCGCTTCACGTTCAAAGCATATTGCTGCTCTCGCATATCGTGCAGTGTTTCTTTAATGGCGTCGCGCTACAATACTTAAACTTTAGTCATTACGCAAAACTTTAAACAGAAGCTTTGAGCTTGGTTTATAATGAGAGTTTCGAAGCGATTGCCCAGAGAATCTTCAAAGAAGAAGATTATGGTAAGATATGAAGGAATGTTCACTTGTGGAACTATTATTTCCAGGAAAGGATAAGCCACTTAAACCTCTTCGATGAAATTTATTTTCCTTCAATAAATTTAAAATCAATTTTGATGCATTGATGGTATGACGGAAACAATTAAGCCATTCTGCTTGTTAGAATAAATATTAATAATGATTTCGATAATGGAAAATCTATGGTATTAGAACGGAATTTCTGATGTTGCTAATAGGAAATTTCATTGCTATTTACTTACTGCTCTTTTATTCATTCCTGCATAAATTGTTAAAATTTAACTATTTTTATTTCTTAAAATTAATGCATTAATTTTAGTGTAATGCATTAATTAATCAAAATGTAATGCATTAATTAATCAAAATGTAATGCTTTAATTTATCAAAATGTAATGCATTAATTTATCAAAATGTAATGCTTTAATTAATCAAAATGTAATGCATTAATTAATCAAAATGTAATGCTTTAATTTATCAAAATGTAATGCATTAATTTATCAAAATGTAATGCTTTAATTAATCAAAATGTAATGCATTAATTAATCAAAATGTAGTGCATTAATTTATCAAAATGTAATGCATTAATTAATCAAAATGTAATGCATTAATTAATCAAAATGTAATGCATTAATTAATCAAAATGTAATGAAATAATTAATCAAAATGTAATGCATTAATTTATCAAAATCCAATGCATTAATTAAACTTTAATGCATTAATTTCAGTATAATGCATTTATTAATCAAACTGTAATGCATTAATTAATCAAACTGTAATGCATTAATTAATCAAAATGCATTAATGCAGTAATTAATCAAAATGCATTAATTAATCAAAAGGTAATGCATTAATTAATCAAATTTAATGCATTAATTAATCAAATGTAATGCATTAATTTCAGTGTAATGCATTAATTATTATCAATGAAATGAAATGCATAAATGTATTAATTTACAATGTAAATATGGTATGGTAAATTAAATATGGCCCTTTCATTCATCTAATGCTAAGGTTAAAAGAAATGTAAAATATACCACAGTTTTTTTTTCATTTATATTTTGTATACAAACTTTTTAAATATTTACGTAATAGCTAATTATTTTTTAGCTGTACTATTAGGAGTTTTAATTAAATAACTGATAACAATTGTATTTCTTAAAAAAAGCTACTTTTACAAACTTTCTATTTCTGAATGATAAATTTTCATTGATATTCAAATATTCTTTGAACAAAAAAATTTTTTTTTTTTTTACTCTTTCCTAACAAAAAATTCATTTTCTTGGTTCCTAAAAGAAATATCGAATATTTTTTATAATGAATAATCAAATTGTGTAAACTAAAGACTTTTGATAACTTAAAAAGTCATTTGCGATTCTATTTAACCTGATCCTGGTTTTATGTTTTATTAAACAATTTGGAAATTTTTTCTTAAGTAATTCCACTGGAATTTACCTTTCACATATAGTTAAGAGATATATGATAAATAAATTTTTCGCATCATGTAATTATTTAAGTAGTACATAAAAATCAGATAATAATATGATTCTTATATACTATTTTGAAATTTCAGGATCAGATAATGATCACGCATGAAAAATATGCGATGAATTATACTTTCAAGTAAAATTTTGAGCATAATTTATTGATGCTTTTTATTTATTTTAATCTTAAAAATATTTATTTGGTATTCAGAGATATGGAAATCTTATTACCAGGTTCCTATTGCATTTTAAGTGACTTATCCAGTCCTACATATAAGTTGTTAATTGCTAAAGTTAATCTTTTTAATTTCCTTGCGCATTCTCATTATTTATTTTAGTTAGCCTTTTACAGATTCGGATTGTTATGTGACTTTCAAAATTGGGATACCCTTTAATGAAAACACTTGGTTACTTTCTGAGAATGAAACGCGATATACATTCAATTGTTTCTATAAGGGTAAAAAAGACACGGATCCCTAATTTTATTATTAAAACTATCCAGTCCTTCATAAAAGTTATTAATTGCTTTTTATTTTTCATGTGCATTCTCATTATTTTTATTTTAGTTAGCCTTTTACAGATGAGGATTGTTATGTGATTTTCAAATGTGTTTACCCTTTAACGAAAACACTTGGTTAATATGACTACTTTCATTAATTTAAGTATTTCAATTTCATTAATTCATGAAATGCATTATACATTTAATTGTTCTTATAAGGGTAAAAAAGACGCGTATTCTTAAGTTTATTATTACGAGTTATATCTCCTTTGATAAGGTTAATTTTTTCGTATTAACTTGTATCATTTTGAATATATTTTTTTGTTTATATATTGTTATACAATACAGAATATATTAAATGAGTTTTTTAATCCTTTATCAAAGAAAGTAAAACTCAAAAATTAGTTACTCTCTGTCTCGCATGTATATAGCAACAATGTTTTGAGCAGTTCAGAGAACAAAATTTACTTTATAATCTAAAATAAATTATTTCTGGTACATTATTGACATAGTATTATTTATCCAAATATATAGTTTTCATTTGTTCTACCAATTTATAATGTTTTCGTTTGCCCCCTGAAGCTGCATTGTGGTTAGAATTTCTAAACTAATAAGCGCTAAAGATTTAATGAATTTTCTATTTTAATAAATAATATATTAATTATAGTGAATATTAAAGGAAAATTATTTGCATGTAGCGAATAGTAAAAGTAAAAAATTTGAGTAAAATATTTATCAATTATCTGGGATAATTTCGAAATTCAGCAAACATTTCTAATAAGTACTAATTAATAAGATGTATTAAAAAATTAATTTTTAATGATATATCTGTATTAATTACATTAAGATTTCATGGTTAAAAATTACTCTTTAATTAAATTTCCGATGCAATGTTATTGTCACTATTGGAATTAAAATATTATGCTGATAAATGATCCAGGAAAATTACGTAAACCCAAAGAGGGTTGTTATTGGCACAACTCAGCAATGCATTGAAAGTAATTATGTAAAGACTGTTTCAATCTATTAACTGTTAATTCTAAGCACACATAATTTAATTTAAATTTTGTTTAGCTAATATTTTACCCTTTAGAGCTGTTATTTTTAAAAGTGAGTGTAGTCAAAAATATTTTTAATTTTTATAACAGGAAAAAAGTGAAGGAAGTTGGTATTCTAAGCTGTGTAGCGTTTTTCCCACGGGAAGAGTTGTCGTATTTTGTTCCCAGAAGAGAGGAATGCATATTTTTTGACAAGTACGTAATAACAACCTATCACTCAGTTTTGACAGCAGATAAGCAGTGTTGTGGAAAGTTATATTACATGCAATTAGTGTTTTGTACTAACGAGAACAACTTGTCCTTCAAATCTGATAGCAGATAATCAGTGTCATGGATATTGAGACCTCCTGAAATTAGCGAGTGTCTGTGCGACTTTACAGCTGTAATAAAGAATTAAATTTCTTATTTTGAATATAATAACAAAGTAAATAAAGTTTACATATTGGAATATATTAATTAGCAGTTATTGATGCCTATTTATATCATTTCCTTTTAATCGCTCTGAATTTTTCCTTAAAATTTACCCCTGATTATATTTATTGATTCATTTCATGATTGTTCATTTGTAAAATATTTATTGAATCATTCAAAATAATTTGCAAATTTACTTTATGACAAAAGATTTATGTTAAAAAATTTTACAAAGAAATACACTTATTATTTTTCCTTAAAATGTATTCAATATATAAAATATAATGTTTTTATATATTGAATACATTTATAAAAACTTAATCTTTAACTTAAAACTTAATCTTTACTTTAAAATTATAACAAACAGGTAACATAACAGGAATGGATAGTAAATCTGCAAAATAATATTAAGAATTGTATTTTATTTTGCTCTAGCATACTTCATAAGAACTGTTATTCTTAAAATAATACCTAATTTCGCTAATGTCTTTGAAAAGAGTTAATAACCTGAAATAACAAAAACTCTGAAGAAAAAAAAAGGCCATTAAACTTCTAACAAACATTGCAGACTCAGTTCCTGTGCATCCTTCATTTTGTTAGGCAGAATCTAATTTCTGAAGAAATCAAATTAAGGTTCCTGGAAGTAGTTTCCCCTTCCTGTCACATTAATTGTTACAACAGCTTAAGAAACGGAATAACAACAATAACGAAAACAAAATCGCCCTTGAGCATTAAGCAAAGAAGAATAGATTGAGAAGCATTAGATTCTTTTATTTGAGATTGGCTGCTTGATACCGCTTTTATTCCATCTAACACTGCAACCGAAGAGATCTTGTAGCTTGTGATTAGTCATGGAATGTCGGCACTTGTATCGACAAAGATGTGGAAGGGGGGATTGTCAATGTGTTGATTACACTGTACCAACTAGGAGTCATGACCCGGCAACGTAACATTTCCGTCCGCATTTGACACTGATGGATGCTTTCGTTGTCGCCAAGGAACTTATGAATCCTTAATTGCGAAAAACACCGCGGGAAAAAGGAGAAGTGGGTTTTTTTCTTAGTATAGAGTTCTTATGGAAAAGAGACCGCGTTGATTACTCTGAGGTTTCTTTCTTTTATTTTTATGTTCTATTTATCTTATTTGGAAGTTTGGATTAATGGTTCGGTTTACCTGATTTGACGTATTTCGAATTTCAACCTGAAGTATCGATTAGAATGCAAACAGAGAAAAAATGTATGGATTGCAGGATGGTTTCATTTGATTAAATAATATTTGTATTAATTTAAAATTACAGGAAAGCAAAGTTTAAAAATAATCCATTCGATTGTTGAAATGTGATTTAATTTATATCGTTGAGCTGCGCTTCAATGTCTGGTTTTTGTAAGATGCACATGAAATTTTATAGAAAAGTAAAGATTAAGAGAGATTTCTTCAATAAGAGATAGCGATAACATTATATAGACAAAAATTAATTGAAAGTTTCGATTAAAATATAAACAGAGGAAAATGTATCATCATGTATAATTACAGGATGGTTTCATTTGATTAAATAATATTTGTATTAATTTAAAATTACGAGAGAACAAAACTTAAAAGCAATCCATTCAACTGTAGAAATGTGATTTAATTTTTACCGTAAGCAAAGAAGAATAGATTGAGAAGCATTAGATTATTTTATTTGAGATTGGCTGCTTGATACTGCATTTATTCCACCTAACACTGCAACCAAAGAGATCTTGTAGCTTGTGATTAGTCATGGGATGTCGGCACTTGTATCGACAAAGATGTGGAAGGGGGGATTGCCAATGTGTTGATTACGCTGTACCAACTAAGAGCCATGACCCGGCAACGTAACATTTCCGTCCGCATTTGACACTGATGGATGCTTTCGTTGTCGCCAAGGAACTTATGAATCCTTAATTGCGAAAAACACCGCGGGAAAAAGGAGAAATGAGGTTTTCTCCTAGTAGAGAGTTCTTATGGAAAAGAGACCGCGTTGATTACTCTGAGGTTTCTTTCTTTTATATGTATGTTCTATTTATCTTATTTGAAAGTTGCGATTAATGTTTCTTTTTACCTGATTTGACTTATTTCGAATTTTAACCTGAAGTATCGATTATAATGCAAACAGAGGCAAATGTGTCGATTACAGGATGCCTTCATTTGATTAAATATTATTTGTATTAATTTAAGATTCCAAGGGAACAAAACTTAATCCGTTCGATTGTAGAAATGTGATTTAATTTTTAACCACAAAGCTACGCTTTAATGTTTGGATTTTGTAAGATTCAGATGAAATTTTATAGAAAAATAAGTTCCTAGATTAAGAGATTTCTTCAATAAGAGATCAGACTTCAGTTCGAATCTTGGAGGCGGCATGCATGCTTATTAGCGGTTCGGAATGCGCGTTAAACTGTATGTATCGGTCTAATTAGCCTATAGTGTGCACAAAATGACCATAGAGCGACAAACAAAACCAAATCAATAAGAGAGGGAGATAACATCATTAATAACATTATATATGTAAAAATTAATTGAAAGAAGCAAGTAATATATTGGAATGCAATTCTAAATGAAAGTCAGTTTAGAAAAAATAATAAATCCTAGATTTAACAGACTACAAGAATGTATAGAAAAGTCGATGATGATGAAATATTACAAAATATTAATGTGCAGTAAATAAAAGATTTGAACGCAAGGCATATGACAGTAAAATAAACGCTTTAAATTAAAAAACGATTGTTATTTGCCATGTAGAAAAAGTTTTAAACACTCCGGATCACTAACATATTCAGATGTTTTGAATTTTTTTACTATTTTGTAATTTTTGATAAACTAACGGAGTAAATCTTTTTAATACTACCTATATTATATTTGTACACATATTTAGAATCGTAATAAACATAAACTACTAAAGGTTTATGAGCTAGAATAGAAAACATTTCTAAGCAAACCTCGTAAATTTTTCATCCTTCCGAAGACATGCAATTTTATTGATTTATTAACGCAATAAACAATGTTATCTGAGCCAAGTTAGCTAAGTAAAAACATTTACTTAATTTTTAAGATTAAAAAATTCTCTTAGTTGAAATGGTAAAAAAGAGAAAAGAGTTTTTAGAAGAAATACATTCATTTTCAGCTTTGAAACGAAGAAAAACTGAAACATTTTGAAATTAACAGCAATTTTCCATTAAACTACCCAAAATGTGTTAAAAATATGAACTCATAACAGAATAAATGAATAAATACAGAATAAGGTATTATAAAATAAATAAAGGTAATTCAATGCACATATAACGAAGCTAATCCTCCTGCATCGCGTAGAAAAATATTTTTCAAAGCTAAATATTTTTCTAAGAATTCAAGCATTAAAATAATTCGTTGAGCATCTCGAAACACTATATATACACAGTAAACAAATGACTAGAGAGAGGGATTGGCTCTGACATAATTGAAGTGTGAAACTGTATCTTGAAAAATTTAATGAGGACTTTTACATTTGGTTGCATAATGATTTTCATGATTAATTGAAGTTTCATATGTTTAAAACAACATGTGGACAATTTTGCGAAGTATGTCGATTATGTTTGACAAACGTAATTTGTTTACTACAATCAAATAGTAATTTGATTTGGTTATGTACAATATGAAGGTTCGCATTGCACTTGAATGCATTGATGATATTACAGATTAATTTTTGAAAATTATTAACTTAAAATTGCTTCCGAAATTTGTTGACAAACTAGGATTCGAGAAAAAGTTTTTGTTCTACCAATGAATCTATATTTTGATTTATTAGGTTATTAAAATTAAAAATAACCTCAAGAGAATTTCTAAAATGTCTTGGAAAGCGACTTCAAATCTGAAAATATTGATGGATTGTATGGAGTATTTATGGACATCTTTTATTTGGATTGTATGGAATTTATGGAGTATTTATGAAAATATTTTTATAAAATTTGCCATAATAAATAAAAAAACATTTAAAATTTCATCATAAAACCAAGTGTTTCAAATTTGATTAAAATTATAGTCTACTCGATATCTTTACATCTAAAAATACCCGGTTCTCACCAGGAAGAAAAAGTATATAACAGCTGTTTCTTCTATATGGTATGTTTTTGCTTCTATTAAGCTTGTTGCTAAATATTTTCGTGAAGCTTGTGGTTTTTAAGAATTAGATATTTATCTGAGTGTTCAAACTGTTATTGCCTTTTGAACTTAATACCTTTCTTTGCATGTGGTACTTCTAAATAGTATTAACAAAAATTAAATGATAATATGAGTGATACTAGCTATGACACAGTACTGCATTATTTTAATTACTGATTTGTATGTGAAAATAAAATCTTTTTTTATCACCTAGGGTTTTTTTACAAAGGAATTGCATCTTTTGCTACAATTAACTGAAATCATAACATTTTGACAAATTAATATTAGACTTATTAATTTGTAAATTTGCGTAAATTACTTTTTACCTTAATTCTAGCAATTATATAAATGAACAATAAATATAATGAAAAAAAAAGTTACAAGCCCTCTTTTCACCCTTTTCCTTCAATGAACATTGTAGTGATTGTCTCAATTTCTCTTCTTTTTTACATGATTATTGTTTAAATATATTCATTTACTCTATAAAATAAATAAATATATTTTACGCACTCATATAAATAATGCCTTCTTTCTCAATTTCTAAAATTAGATTGCAATTTGTGATATAACTGTTCGTGATGGAATTTTTCATTAATTTTTTCTCATAATAAGTAGTCAAAAAATTGAAAAAAATACTCATGTCCATAAATTAAGGATAATGAAGTTCAGGTAAAGAAAGAGACAGAAGCAAAACAAATTTGACTTATTTGTAAAGTCTATTTATTAAACAAACGGTAAAGAGCAAAAAAGATGCTATATGTTTGACATAATTAATAAAAATTGCGATTTTTACTCCCTGGAGCAAATTTCGAAAAAGAACCTATTTACAAAAAACAGTATAACAGGGTTAGTGTAATGGTTAATATGGAGTATGTGTCCCGGACGTTGCAATACAGGCCTTACAACGCCTAGGCAGGCTGAGTATCAAATTATCAATCTGATCTTGGGGAATATTACACCACTCATCAAGCAATGCCCTCCGAAGTTCCGGTTGACAGGTGGGTGGGGGTTGACGGGCTGCAATTCGTCGGCCAAGCATATCCCACACATGCTCTATTGGATTCAAGTCCGGTGAGTATGTTGGCCAATCCATACGGGTGATATCCTCCAATTGAAGGCATTCGTCTACAATGTTTGCACGGTGAGGACGGGCGTTGTCATCCATAAACCGAAATTCAGCACCCATGGCGCCCCGAAACAAACGTACATGTTGTTCCAGAATGACATCCCGATAGATGTGGCCTGTCATCGTTACACTCTAAACATGCAGGTCAGTTCTGGAACCAAGAATAATTCCTCCCCAAACGAGCCATCCTGCACCACCGTAACAGTGTCGTTCAATGGTGTTCTCTTGGTGGTAATGGGTACCTGGCGCTCTCCATATGAAAGTCCGGCGTGAATCAGACTGCAAACTAAACCTGGACTCGTCGGATAACATCACACAAGACCACTGTTGCGGTGTCCACAATGCATGCTCTCTACTCCAGGTTAATTGCAGGCGACAGTGAGTCGCGGTAAGTGGAACACATCTGACAGGCCTACGAGCATATAGACCAATGTGCCCTAAGCGTCTGTACACGGCCTGCCTTGAAACTGTCGTACCGGTAGCTGAAGAGAGCTGACGAGACAGGTCAGATGCTGTGCTCCGTCTGTTTCTTTTGGCAGTAACTGCTAAATACCGGTCCTCATTCGTCGTTGTAACTCGGGGGCGACCTGTGCTGTAGCATCTACTCACATTACCATCATCTTGGAATCGTTGCCAAAGCCTGGAGATGACACTCAGGGCGATTCCAAGTTCCTCGGATACTTCCAGCTGGGTACGTCCATATTCCAGTCGTCCGATAATTCTACCACGTAAAAAATCATCCAAATGCTTCCTTTGTGCCACAGCTATGCGGTTATTGCCCTGAAAGGCTTTTAAAGCGCTTGTGAAGAATTTTACTTTTTTGCCACCTTCCCCTCTCTTACACTCTCGTCGTCATTGTGGCGTACTATCCGCGCCATCTGGTGGTTTTCTGTAATTTGCATATTCTTCTTCAAGATGTGTGTGATAATTCTACAGGTGAAATTTTTATTTTAGAGTTCAATTTTTGTGGGATTCTGAATTATCCTTAATTTATGGACATGAGTGTACTTATTTCTCGGAAAATGTTTTCTTTGTTGACTTTTGTTGCGATCCATTTTTGTTTTAAGGTCTAAGTTGCAATATTTGTAAACCGTTTAGAAAATCCTTAAAATATTGAAAGAATTTATTTCGAAGTAGTGTATAGTTTGAGGCCTGATGGCTAGTGTCTAGCGCTCTGACGCTCTGTGCCACATTTTTTGGGTTCGAGTACCGACGGTGCCATGGATTTTTGTAGTGTTGGAATCCACTTTAAACCATTAGTCCCGGTCTAATATTACTGCCGAGTGTTGGACATGAGGCTGACAACCTACCCCATAAAAAAAAACATCTTCTGTGTCGAAGACGGTCTTGTCTCACCATGGGGCTATTGCGTCAATGAGGAAGAGAGGAAGTATATAGTTCAACTTCAATTTTGAATTTTATTCTCACTATAAAGTTTACCAACCTGAAAACAGATTCTATAAAAAAATGAAATTCTATTTTCATTTTGAATGAATGCAATAATATTACTATATCTTATTAGTTTTATATTTATAGAAATTTTTTTTTGTCTCATTAAAAATACTATGTTTAGAAATATACTAATTCATCCTAGCCATTAAATTTCAAAATTAAACTAGTAGCTAAAGCAACTAATAGAGAGATCTGTGTAACGCGATAACTATTCAGTCAAAAGAAAGTTCTTTTCTTCTAAATGTTATTATAGATAACGTTGAAATATTAAACCAGCCCTGAAAATGACTGCTGAAAACTGAAATCGATAGATAGGCCATCGGTTGCTCACTTAGATTCCAATTCGTTTTAACTTCTTTTTTCCAATAAACTTGCCGAGTTCAATAAGAAGCTTAATAAAGCTTTTATTTTTTCCCCCTTTTTTACACATAATTGACCTGAATATCGTAGGTGGGATATCTCGGTGGCCGGCTATTAGGATCATCGAAACCAGATCGGATAAAATATCCGCCGAATAGCAAATCTTCGCTGCGTCTTAAGAAAATAATAGCCGCTTTACCAGATCAGCGAAATCAGAGCTCTAAAAGCAAAAGGAATGGATTTCCCTGAAGGTTCCTTAGGTGGGGGATGATGGTAATATGAGTAAAGTGAAGCAATCGAGCGTTCCCCATGTAAGTGTCTGCTATTTCTCTCATCTCAACCATCTTAAGATGAGAGTGAGAGCACCTAATGACGTCATCAAGTCTCTTCGATGGACCGACCAAAAATTGAAGGACCCCTTTCTTGGATGGGTAGGCCCCTTTTCTGGCACTAGACTACCCCTTTAGGTAGGTCTAATCCAAGAAAATGCGTGAATATGGTATAATAAAATTCAAACTAGTGTATTATTTATAGTTTGAATTTTATTATACCATATTCACGCATTTTCTTGGATTAGACCTACCTAAAGGGGTAGTCTAGTGCCAGTTATTATAGTTGTGTAATTATAATTTGGAAGAATATTTGATAATTCAAATCAGGACATAATTAATAGGGATTCGTTTATACTAAATTGGATTTTGCTCGAGATTCAGTTACTTTGTTAAAGAATAAGTTGTAACAATATGGTGTCTTGTTACCAGAATAATAGATATCCTTGATGAGTACATAAATCATTGTTTTTGCCTCTTTTCTTGGTATAGACCTTAGGTAAGTCTAATCCAAGAAAATGAGTAAATATGATGTAATAAAATTCAAACTTATAAATATTGCACAAATATAATTTGGAAGAATATTTGATAATTCAAAACAGGACAGAATTAATAGGGATTCATTTATATTAAATTGGGTTTTGTTTGAGATTCAGTTACTTTGTTACATTTCCATTTCCATTATTTAACAATGTGGTGTCTGTTACAAGAATAATAGATATCCTTCATGAAAACGTAAATAATTTCCTGATGATGATGATGATTAACGTATATAAAGTATCAGTCCTAAATGGAGCAAGTGAAAACATTGATCTAATTTTCAGTCTGAGTTCAACTAAAATAAATAACCACCTTGAAAATAATGTTACCTTTGTATCAGAGATTTACCGTTATAACCTTTAACATACTATTAAGAAGGTTGTTTATTTTCTCATCGTTTTTAAGAATGATAAACTCGTAATTTAGTATCATGATCAAATGACGTGGTCATTAATAAATGTTCAAACGGATGTTCAAGGTCATTAATCAATGTTCAATCGGAAATCAATGTTCAAACTTATCAACTTATCAATGAAGACTTTTTTTCTCCTTACCCAAGTATATATGAACATTCAATGCGTATACACAATGATCTTTAGTGGATAAAATTTGTGGTTGCGAACTCTAGATCCTTAATCCAGATCATAATAATTTGAATGATAAGAATGATCATTGATTCGCCAGATGATAATCACTGTTTGCCTAAGCCTTTCAAGAATTTCAAAACGTTGATTAATCATACTTTTTAGATTTTAGCCATTCAAAAAGCTTTTTGATGAATCCCTTCTTGGAACATTCTTGAATCCTTCTTTGTACTTTCTTGGAACAGATATTTTTTATGCATATTGTTTTCTTCACTATTTGCATAAGTCTTCATTATATTCTCTTTTCATTTAGTAGAAGTATGAATTTTTCTATTAAAGATTTTTCTTTTAGCAAATACATTTTCTGCCATAAAACAATTCATAACCATTTTGTCTTATCATAGGCTGAAATTTTAAGAAATACCCATATTTGAACAGATTTTTGAAACGATGGTTTGAAAGATAAAATATGGAGTACAGGTGCACATATTAGAGCATCACAGCACTTGGATCAATGCATCTGAAGTTACGTTGTGACGATAAATAATTCAATAATTCAGTACTATCAACATCACGCAGACTGTACAGGGAGATTTGGATGTTTTATTATCAGTTAAAACATTTTCTCGAACATTAGCTAAAAGTAGTTTGCCGTCATGCTGTCTTTAAAAGACTTCCTTTGACACCATTCTTTTGACGTGAAAGATTATAACAGTCTCGAGACCGATCCTTTATGTATAACGAACGACACATTGTAATGTTTAATGATTTTTGTGTTTTTTATGATACTCATCAAATAAGAAAATGCAGAGGACAAGGAGATATACTCAATAGTGCTGTGACTGTTAAACCTCATTTTACTCAAGGCATCATAGCTTAAGACATCAGAGTACCATAGCAGTAGTCGCTCACCTACCAATACTACAATAATGGTATGTGAAGAATTTAATTTTTTAAATTTTGGAACATCTTATATCAACATTATGGATTTCTAACTGATACAGACAGATAAAGTGAGTACTTCATCATTGACAAAAAAACTGATTTTATATGGGGATTTTTATACGTTCCATTCATAAAGGGTTTTGCTACAGTACATTTTTTCTCCTTATGGCAAAACTTAAATAGGTTTTAATATAATTAATTTAGATTATAATATTAATTTGGGCGTCTAGTAAAGGATATCTAGAATATTTTAAGTTACACTAGTGTTTAAAATTAAGAGAATTAATAAATGTCTAAATATAAATAACTCCAGAACTACTGGACAGATTTCAATGAAATTAGATATACACATAGGAAGATACAATACAATAAATAAACCAATAAATAAATAAAATAGCCACTCAGTAGTTGTGGTACTCATGCACCGTCGTGCGTAATAGTCGTCAGCACCGAACGGACTAAAACAGATCTTAAAGTTTCAAATGTAAAAATTGGTAAATGTCCTTTTTTATAATTATGCCTTCGTACTGAATTTATGAGTTCTTGGTGTCGCTCATCCAGCAACGCTGTGATATTTACAGGCTCTGGTAATTCAGGAAGGGGAGTTTCATTTACCTCCCTAGATTGCCTCAAATATGCTCTTTAGACTTCAGTTCTGGAGATCTAGGCAGCTATCTCACCCGTCGAATTTACACATTTTTCCCAAATTCATTGATTAGATGAGCCTTAAGTGAACTAGCATTGTCCATTAAAATGAAAGCAAGACCAACTGAATTAATGTATAGGTATAGGCGAAGATAGGACTACAGTATCTCATCCTATACTCAACAGCAGTCACAGAAACACTGACAAAGACTAAGAAGTCTGTGCACCCATCCAACATGACTACCCAGATCATAAAAACCTTCACACAGAGGACTCTTTCTCAGATGTCGGAAAACTAGTAGCAAATCCCTTGTTCTCTTCAAATGATTGTGAATTGAGAATCAGTTTTGATGTTGAACTGGAATTCCTCAATGAATAGAACGGTCTCTCACTCTTATAGAATCTGAAGTCGATGTTCTGTGCACCGAGATAAACAGGCTTTCCTATGTGAATTACTGAGCGGAATGCAGGCAACAGGTCTTCTTGCAACCAGACCTCATTCATGTAGTCTTCTGTAAGCAATAACTCTTGAAATTTAGGTTCCTGTGGTCACTTGAAGATCACAAGAGTGATGAGTACTTGTTGCACTTCTGTTACACCTAGGTGTAATGGACAAATATCAATTTTCACCGCACATAGAAGTTATTGGTGGTACCATTGATGTTTGTAGTGGTTCGGAATCCACTTTAAACTGTAGGTCCTGGTCTGTTTAGCCTAAAGTGTGCACAAGGTGACAGTAGAGCAACAAACCATACCAATCTATAAATTGAAAACAACAAAATGAATTACATTTAAATCTCTTACAATCTGCATCTGAGACTGCACTGCTTACAGTTTCCTACTGATTTGTTTCCTTATTCTATCGTCCAAGCATTGTTTTTAACTAATTTTCAGCAAATAGTACTAAAATACACAAACAATTTGCAAGATGTATGGGTAAACAAAGCGCGTAAATTGCTGAAGATTTACCACTTCATTTTGTCATCCAGATGTTATTTACACATTTTAGCTTTTTTGCTATTTAAATTCACCAAATAGTGCGATAAACACAAAAATATGTTTGGTGTGGGAACGAATAAAACGCAACAATTGCTATGCGGGCCGTTCTATTTCAATATTTTATAAAAATAAAATAAGGAAATAAAATATAGAAATAAAATATCGAGAGAAAATATAAAAATAAAATATTGAGAGAAAATATAAAAATAAAATATTGAAATAAAATAAAAAAATAAAATATTGAAATAAAATAAAAAAATAAAATATTGAAATAAAAAAAAAAATATTGAAATAAAATAAAAAAATAAAATGTTGAAATAAAAAAAAAAATAAAGTGTTGAAATAAAATAAAAAAAATAATGTTGAAATAAAAAAAAAAAAAAATAAAGTGTTGAAATAAAATAAAAAAACAAAATGTTGAAATAAAATAAAAAAAAAAAACAAAATGTTGAAATAAAATAAAAAAAAAAACAAAATGTTGAAATAAAAAAAAAAAAAAAAAAATGTTGAAATAAAATAAAAAAACAAAATGTTGAAATAAAATAAAAAAACAAAATGTTGAAATAAAAAAAAAAACAAAATGTTGAAATAAAAAATAAAAAAATAAAATGTTGAAATAAAATAAAAAAATAAAATGTTGAAATAAAATAAAAAAATAAAATGTTGAAATAAAATAAAAAAATAAAATGTTGAAATAAAAAAAAAAATAAAATATTGAAATAAAATAAAAAAATAAAATGTTGAAATAAAAAAAAAAAAAAATAAAATGTTGAAATAAAATAAAATAAAAAAATAAAATGTTGAAATAAAATAAAAAAAAAATAAAATGTTGAAATAAAAAAAAAAAAATAAAATGTTGAAATAAAATAAAAAAATAAAATGTTGAAATAAAATAAAAAAATAAAATGTTGAAATAAAATAAAAAAATAAAATGTTGAAATAAAATAAAAAAATAAAATGTTGAAATAAAATATAAAAATAAAATATTGAAATAAATAAAAAAAATAAAATATGGAAAAAAAATAAAAAATAAAAATATATAAAAATAAAATAAAAAAATTAAATATAAAAATTAAATAAAAAAATAAAATAAAAAAATAAAATATTGAAATAAACTATAAAAATAAAATACTGAAATAAAATACTGAAATAGAATATTGAAATAAAATACTGAAATAGAATATAAAAATAAAATATAAAAATTAAATATTGAAATCAAATATAAATTTAAAACATTGAAATAAAATATAAAAATAAAACATTGAAATAAAATATAAAAATAAAACATTGAAATAAAATATAAAAATAAAACATTTATATTAAATAAACGATTATCGTAAGATATTAAGTAAGCCATACGTATCTGAACATAACCATGCTCGAATGTGTGTGTGTGCTTATGCCAGATATAAGACATATGCTTGTTTCAACTTTTAGGAAAGAAGTAGCATCCGAATTAAGACAAATTATAGATAATTCTTTGAAAGGAAACGTTTTGAAGCAGAAGTTAATTTTGTTGGGAAATTTATTCTATGACTTAAAAATGGTACCAAGAAAGTAAAAATGATAAAGATGATTATATTGAAAAAGAAATAAAACAAAAGTTGTCACTTTATTGGAAAATCCTGAAAATAATGATGAAATAGTGTATGTAAATTTCCTGCGAAAAACATTTTGCTGACGAAAGTTTAGAAATATTGAAATGATGTAGTTCCTAGGTAAAAAGATAAAAATCTTATGCAAATCATATACCGGATGAATATTTAGAGTATGGTATATTTGATTTGCATATCATTTAAACATGTAGTTTTCAGGCTTGTTCAAGTCTTCCAAATGTATTCAAAATAATAAGATTTGACTTAAATATTGAGATTTTATATTTTATTCATTCATTTTAGATGTAAAATCTTAAAAGAAAATTTAATTAAAAGCGAACGCGTTAAATAACTTTTTTAATCAACAGTTTTCAAAACTTAAAAATAACACATGTGGGATTTGTAATTGAAAAGCAAGATTCATATTTAAATATATGAGGATGCATTTTATTTTTAATTGATTGGTCGTATATACTTAAAAAGGATGAAGCATTTATTTAAATTTTTCTTACAATGAAGGAATTTATTAGTAAATAAACAAAAATTTAAAAAAATGCACAGAACTCAAAATTTTATTGATTATTAATTTATTCATTATATGTAAAGTAAGTTAAATTATGAAATATACATATTCTTTCTTCATTGGAGCAACAGCCAAGGGACTGGTGGTGATAGGCCATGGCCGTCTGCCTATTGGCAGATTTACAGTCATATTAGACCAAGATCTATGGTTACGATAGTGGATTCCGAACAACTACAAACAACCTCGGCACCGCCAAGACTCGAAGCCCGAACCCTGTGGTCTCGAGCGCCAGAGCGTTAGTCACTCGGCCATCAGGCCCCGAAATATACGTATATCTCTTAATATTATTCGATATTTCTGTGCAATTTAAGAATGTTCGATGCAAATGTTAGTCAACTTTCTTAATGAACTTTTCATTGAAAATACTGTTTCTCCTTTTCTTATTAAGGCGGATTCATGGCCAATTGGCTAGCTCTCTGGTCTTTGGTGCCACAGGCTCCAGGTTCGAATCCTGGTGGTGGCATGGATGTTTGTTAGTGGTTCGGAATCCACGTTAAACTGTAGGTCCTGATATGTTTAGCCCTCGTATGCACAAGATGATCGTAGTGCGACAAACCAAATCTTTTATTATTAAAAGTAGCACTAATGCATTGAAAAAGTGTTTCAGATATTAAAAATTAATTCAGATTCAGTAGCTTCGATCATAAGCAAACTCCTGCATTATAAAATAATTTTCTATATGAAAAACAATGTTCTGTATGATGAGTATGTTCATGTATATATATGATAATATATGTTCTTTTCTATAAATGATTTTAGAGCACATTTATATTTGATATGAATAACATAATGATAAATTTAACGTTAGGAAATGAGTACAATTAGAAAATTTTACAAACTACTTACAACCTTTAGTTGGAATCTTAGCACTTAGTATTGAAAGAAAAACATAAAATTCGTTTGAATTAGAATACATTCTTAATCAAATGTGAATTCTGAATAAAACAGATGTATAATATTAAGTTTTTATATATTTAAATTCTTAAAACTTCAGAGAAATAAAAAATAAACTTGATTAATTGCATTGTTTTTTGTTGCATTTGCAAATTTAAGGAAGTGAGGTAAAATAATTAGCATTTATGTGATCTCTTACTTGGAAGAAAACGGAAAAAAATCAAAATGTTTCTTCCTTCTAAAAACTTTTGTCTGAAATAATGCCAGTAATGAAAAAGAGAGAGTTGCAATTTTTCAAGTTGCAATAATAATGTGATTTCTAAAGTAAAAACTTCCAAAACTGTACAGCCAAGTTATCAGAACGAAATATTTTTATCAGGAAAACATCATTAATCATATAAAGACGTTGCTTATAATACAGCTTATTTCATTCATGATCCTATGAAGGAGCGAGAATAATAGTTTATAAGTGCAAATTATGGCAATATCTGATAAAATCCTTATAATTAAAATAAAAAGAATTTAATTTGAAGCCACATACAAGAATAATTTAATATTAACGATGGTAAAATATTTCGATAGTTAAGATAAAAAGTTAGTAAAAATATAAAATTTCTCCCCAATATAGCGATATTTAATTAAATTTTATCATAAATCTTTAATGGAGAAAATTTGAAGTTTATGTTAAATTAAATTATTACATTAAGTTAGAGTTGAAAAACCTTATGAGTTATTAAAAAAGGCATTTTTAACTATTACTTGTTTTATAAGACTTTATTATTAATGCTTAACTCTGGTCTCTTTTCGCTATTATAGAGTATACTGGAAACTTTTTTTATGCACAAAATTATAAATTATGAGAAATTTTTGCATTTACCAGAATCCTGTGGTACCAAAGGTCAGAGAGCTAGCTAATTGGCTATCAGGCCGCAATGTATCGATATAGAAGATTATTATGGGTTTAATTTGGCAAAACATATTAAGACCTTCTAAAACTATAAACTGACGCCTATTTTAACCAGTGTTTTGTTATAAACGAACTGCAGGATTAGATATTGTTGATTTTCCCATAGGGAACACAAATGTAGCTTAACATCTTTAAAAAGTCCTACAGGAAAGAAATAAGAAGTATTTTTCTTGTGCTATTACCCTTAAAGGGGCCTGATGGCGAGTGACTCTAGTTGTAGATGCCACCACTGAGATACGAGTCAGGAAAATAACCTTTTTTGTGCATAATAAACTAAACATGATTCAAGATATTCAATACCTCTTTCATTATTCTATACATTCCTCTTTCATCATTCCTATTTCATTATTCTATTCATTCCTCTTTCAATATTCTATTTATTTTTTTGTGCTATTACTCTTACAAGTCATGAAAAGGACCTTTTTTTTGTGCGAGCCAAACACTAAACATGACTAAAGATATTCAATACCTCTTTCATTATTAATATTTTCTAATCATAAGCTTAAACATTGGGAACAAAGGCTACGAATGGAAAATATATTAACATGGTAAATTTATTTAACACATGAGACTACTGTGCTAATAAATTCATTAATATACTAAATCTAATAGTAAACTGCTTCATAATTCATATGTTATCATAGTGAATCATGAATTAATATTTCACTGTAATTAAATGGAATTGAATACGAGTGCATTTCAAAATATTTTCTAGTTACAGTGATTTGAATTAATGCAAGAATATAATGGTTTTTAGAACAATTTATTAGCAGATTAAATAATACAGGAGAGATGTTATCAATGAAATTAAATTTAAAAATAAAGGAAAAAATTATAATAAGAATATCCTAAATAAAGCATTAAGTGTTCTTTACTAAAATTTATTCAAATGAATTATTTCATAACCAAATTAAATATGATTGAAATTATATCGTGCTGTTAAATTACGAACAAATTATTCCTATAGAAGAAGGTTTGGTTTGTCGCTCTACGGTCATCTTGTGCACACGAGGGCTAAAAAGACCTGGACCTACGGTTTAAAGTAGATTTCGAACAACTGCAAACATCCATGACCCCGTCAGGACACGAACCTGAAACCTGTGGCACCGAGCGCCAGAGCTCTAGCCACTCGACCATCAGTCCCCTTGTTTATAAGAAGAGATTCTGGGCTAATTAAGTAAAAAAATGAGGATTGCTGGCAGAGTGACTAGCGCTCTGTGACTCGGTGCCACTAGGTTGGAGTTCCGACGGTGCCATGGATGATTGTAGTGGTTTGGAATCCCCTTTAAACCGTAGGTCCCAGCGTAATATGACTGTAAATCGTTGGAAGTAGGACTGACAACCCTACCTCGTAAAAAGAAAAACATTTCCTGTCTCGAAATATGCAGGTCGACAGACGGCCGTGGTCCATCATGGGCTGTTGAACCAAATATGGTGATGATGAAGTAAAGCTGAAGTGAGTTTAAGTACCCTTAAAGTTTACCACCTCTTAAGTCTTCACCTTTTAAACGATATTTCGAAGATCATGATTAATAAGCTTTATCCGATAAATGCAAAAAAGTTCATTAAATGCAGTTCATAATCATCTGCACATAAAAGGATGTGTAGAAGGTGGCCTTAAGTGCAGTAAATGCAGATAAGTTCATTAAACAATGTAGTAGTTCTGACTATATCAACCTGAAAAAATAATTCGGTATATAAATTTTTTTATCTCCCTGAGTTTCCTTAAGTTTAATTTAAAACCTTTTTATTAAGGATGCGCAGAAGATCTACCTCCCCGTGGTGCACCTGGTAACACTTTTTAGTGGCTAAAAGATCTACAACTTGGCATTATTGTTAGATTGATGAACTCGGTTTCAACATGTTTTGTTGTATTACCTGTTTTTTTTTCGTTATTCTTTTTTTGCTGTAACTGTTCATAATCTGCAATTGGAAATAAAAAAAAAACTTCTTATCAATTAGTCGTGGTATTTCGTTCCTTTATCAATTCTCGTAGTTTATTCAACTTTTAATGCCTATACTCGCCACATTATGAAGAGTAAGCTCATTTTCACTCACTTCAATCCCAAACTATAAGAAGGGTATCTCAGTTCCAGATACGTCGTGGGGTAGTGAAAATGATATTCAATTAATGTTTCGTGGAATTAAGCTATCAAAATAATGGAACATACTTCTTGACAGGCATTTCTTGAAGGTAGCTTGCTCCTTAGAATAACACCTTCGCTTTTAATCATTTAAGACTAGTATCTTTATATAGATGTAACAAAGAGGTAAATTGTTTTTGAGGGTTTCATGGAAACTTATTTTTTTTAGCCGTAATTTCGCGATAAGTTAAGTTTCCATTAAAAAAAGAAACTCTTCAAATAATATTTAATTAGGTTTGTTTGTTAGCTCCAAAAAATTTAATAGTTAAAATGTTTAGTTCTTTAAATAAGAACTGTAGCAATAAAATGAAAATGAAAATTTACAAGAAGTTTTAGAATTATTCGTGAAAAACTGTGTTACTACTCACATAAATTAAAATGAATTTTATTATGAAACTCTCCTGGTTTTTCATCTTCTCTTCTTATATGTGGAAAAAAAAGTTCAGATGGTAATTTCAAATTTTCTAATGGTTTTCCAGTTGTCCAAAGAGTGTTATTTATAACGAAACAGCAGAATAATTTTTCGATACTAAATGAGTCCTTGTTAAAAAGGCTTCTCCAAAGAATAGATGGCCAATTGGGCAGCACTCTGGCCTTTGGTACCACAGGCTTCAGGTTCGAATACTGGCTGTGGTATGGATGTTTGTTAGTGATTCTGAATCTATGTTAAACTGTAGATTCTGGTATAATTAGCCTAAAGTGTGCACAAAGTGACCGTAGAGCGACAAACCAAATCAAATTTCCAAAAGATAACTTCGCTTATCTATGGTTCACCAGAGACTAATTTTTATTTTACTTCTTGCGCTTGAGTTCATGACATAAATTAATAGATTTGGTAGAGGCAGAGATTTATAGGATAGATAGTATATTATCGTATATGCTATTAAGTTATTATTAGTACCTGTATATCGTATATATTCAATATAGTATTATTATTTATAGCATAGATAGAGGCTATATTTGATAGGGCATAGATTTAATCTACTTTATATTGGATTATTGTCAACAGAATTTTATAATGCAGTTAAAAATCTATATTAATACAGTATATTAAGTACAACCTGTATTTGATTTTATTTTACAATACATTCCATTTTTTTGGTATGCGTTAACAGATAAGGCAAAGAATAATAAATAAATTATAAAACAAAAAATAAATTTCAAGTATCTGATGATTCAGAAAAAAATATTCATTAATTATTTTATTTATAATTACGTAATTTCTGTAGCACCCCCAATAAAATCTGTTGACGAGATGAACCAAAGGGAAAAATAAAGAACAGATATTCCAGAGGAGACCAACCATTGGAAATTACCGAAAGAAAGTTTTAGATTTTAGAGATTGCTCAACGCTCAATAAGTTCGTAGCGTGTCTAAAGAACGGCGCAAATGGCCGAACGCACTACACTAAGTCCATAGAGCCAAATGAGTTTAGTGATGTGTGCTGCGCGTATCAGCTCAGTAAACTCATCTCTCTTCTTTAGAAGTGAGTTTCACACCTCCTTCTCAACTTACTTAAGTAAGGAGGAGCAAAAAAAAGTACAGTTACGATTGAGTAGATTTTCAAATGAGAATATTTATACGGGAAATGATCTAAGAAACAACTTTATCTGAAGCACCAATATATTTCTGTTGATTCCGAGCGTATTTGTTTACTAATCTCGAAGCAATTTAGAATTTCTGTAGAAATTCTAAAATTTCCACAATAAAACATATAACATACAAAATACTATAAACTATAAAGTAAACAAAAATACTATAGGGAATAGAAAATCAGCGCGGAATTTTATTTCTTAAAAAAATAAAGCCAAAACAATGAAGTAGAAAACGCATTATATATTTAAAGCAACTTTTGCTTTGAATAATTGTAATAAAATATTTTATAAATATTTTATTACATGATAGATTCTAGCAATTTTTATAAAGTCGAAGAATATTATAAAGTCGTCTAAAAGTCGTGAGGAATATTATCGGAGGAAGTCGTTTATACTTATTTAATTTATTATTGAAAAATCATATGATTAAATTCATGATATGAAAGTAGAATTATGTATATGAGCAAATGTAAGCTTTTTTGCAGACATTTTGAAAAGAAATTTTGTGATAAAAAAATTACGGAAAACTTGTTAAAAAAGTATCCTTATTAAAAAAAAAAAAATGAACCTTATCATAACTTTCTATTATACAGGATAATTTAAATTTCTAAAAATTCAATATTTTAATCAATAATTTATTTCATTAATTTCATGAGTTTTAGTAACGACTTTAAGACTGATGTGACGAAAACGCAAAATTACATAAAGTGTTTTTTTTGTAAAAATTTAAAAAAAATATTTTAAATGTTGAAAATTTAATAAATTATTTCGTTTACTATACGGTATAGAGGAAGCACCCCTGATTACAAAATATATTTGGTCTCGCACGACAATTTTTAATAATGATTCATCCTTTTCAGAAAATTGTGCAGATTCTTTCTTCACTTTTGAGTTTTTCTCATATATGCAAGCAGCAGTTAGAAAATTCTATAAAACTTTATTCTATCAAACTATAAATTCATGTTGAAAATGGGATGTGCCTTTATATAACATAGCTCTTAAAAAATTTAATGTATCTGAAACGTCAACTTTTTGGACTGGATGTTATAGTTTTAACAATGTTTTGGGACAGGCGCAAAAGTAATATTTTTTTTTTTCCATTTTTAATTTATTTATTTTAATTGGTTTCTTATAATTGTAAAAATAAAATTTTGTTTGTTTCTTTCAAGTGAGAAAATGTTTGGTCTTTAATGGGTTAAATCAAATAACGTGCTTTTCTAATGGTCCAAAATACCAAAGCTAATAATAATAATAATAATTTAATTAAATTTTAATTGGTTTCTTATAATTGTAAAAATAAAATTTTGTTTGTTTCTTTCAAGAGAGAAAATGTTTGGTATTTAATGGGTTAAATCAAATAACGTGCTTTTCTAATGATCCAAAATACCAAAGCTAATAATAATAACCAGTTCAAAACTAATAATAATCACTTCAAAACTAATAATTCCCTAAAACTAATAATAATCACTTCAAAACTAATAATACACCAAAACTAATAATACTAATAACCCAAAACTAATAATAAGAAGTTCAATAATCTAGTCTTAATTCTTATACGAAATATATTCTTTCATTTGAATGTATACGCCTATATATCCCATAAACGAACAAAAAATATACTGGAAATGTTGCACAAAATAAAAATAAGAGAGAAACAAATCTGTCCCATTTAATAGTCTAATCTTACAGATCTTGTAGATGGTAATTGTCAGTAAAAGGTAGATGTTTCTGAAACCTCCTAGACGACGCTAATTGCAGAACAAATCCTCAGGGACTGCGAGTGGTATATAGGAATTGTTTAGTGTCTTTCAAAGTGTTTGCTTTATCCCCTTATAAAGCTATATACAAAATATACACAAAATAAGTGATACATAACTAAACTCATTGTAAGTTAGAAGTTATGTAGAAGAATAAAGGAGAGAATATTAAAATACATTTATATGATGTACGACCACTTTATAGCATGGATATGAGTAGTTTTGAAACAAAGTTTATCTTATTATGTAAAGAAAGTATAATTATTGTGATAATTTGTTTGTTGACTATACGATTTATATAAGTTGTTGGATGTAACTTTATCTACTATTTGTCTTTAATTTTACTTAACCAACGTTATTTACTGAATTAGTTGTAAGTGAAATATCTAACTATAACTTGCATGGTAACTAACTATGACTTATTAAAATTTTCTATTGTAGTTACATATTTGTGACTGTCTTTTCTGTAGTTTCTTTTAGATAGAAACATTCTAATACAATAGAATATTTTCTAAATTTAACTTTTATTTTATCAAAAGAATACAATTAATTGTATCATTTAGCTGAATGATCGATCAAGATATAGTTCTGTAATTCATACTATTTAGGTATTTAATTAGGTGCAGTTTAATATATTATTTACAAATTTACTTTTTTTTATGAATCAAAAAATTTTCTAAATTATTTGTTTCTTCATTATAATTATGATTCTAATAGTATTTTTAAAAAACATATTTTTCAATTTCACTATTTATATTATTGTCAGTAAAAAAATTAAAAACATCTTTGAGTCAATGGATTTTTTTACTGAGTTGAAAAGAGTAAAAAAATACCAGGAGATTAAGATGGTAATTTCTTGGTTTATCAATACCCGATTCGTAGTGCGTATTATCAATATGCGATTCAGTCATGAAGCAAATGACACTTAAAAGAAAGATAATTGTAGTTATTTTAATATTTCTGAATATCTTGAAAATTTGAAGTATCTAAACTATTTAAAAGAACAAAACTGAACAGTTTTGTTCTTTCTATATCAAAATAACGATATTGAACAGATTAATTTGGATGAGTCACTTTGACATGTTTGACATGATATCATTTGAGGATTTACAAATCTCTGTAAATCCTCAAATGAATTTTCGAAATCCATGACAAAAATAAGGAATTATAAATCTATAGAAATTTTCAAAATTATTTTTATTAATTTTTTTTTTTCCGCATTCTTCGGTGCGATGAAGTCCATTATAGAAACAGTGAAAAAGATCAAACAATATTTAAATATAAGTGTAAAATAATAAAATGATAAATTGTTGTGTACTAAATATTTATATCCTTGATTAATTTTAATAAATTAAAAATTTGAAACTCTTAAAGTGTTATTTTAAAGTGACTGAAGGATATATATATATATATAAGGTTTTCAAACATTTGAACTAAGATTCAAAGATACTTTTAAAAAAAATCTGAATGATCTATAAATGTAATCAAATTATCTCAAAATTCGCATACAGTATGCAAATGACTCAAATTTTGTTGCTAATGAGGGCTAAATTCGGTCATAACAGAGCATGTTTGTAGTACACAACTAATATCGTATAAGACGCGTAATACTTGTGGATGAGTTATATTTTCTTATTGTCGGCAATGGTATGAAGATACAACCTAGTAATCATTTGGACAATTTTGGGATTCGTAAAGTTGATTGGCTATACCGAATTATTATGTTTCGATCTTATCTACTGATACTGTTGTCAAAAAGTGTTGGGAGCAATAGTTGACGTAAGGAACACATCGGGCTCATCTGTAACGTAAGGCCATGATGCACAATTTCGAGACAAGTTCGAACAGTTTTGTGACAGGGCTGAACTTTAACAATTGTCCGCCATCCAACGTTCTCCAGTCTATGCTATCCTATCTGACGTACCGTTCACTATCTCATGGGTACTTGCCTGGCATTGAGTTATGCTCACAGCTGCCTTTAAAATATCTTCCTTTAACCTTATAACATTGATAGAATAATCCGGAGTGGGCCGTAAACGAGTGTCATGTATGTTAGTAGACTAGCATCACACAGTATTCAGTGATTAATTCAACTTCAGTCTTCAGATGATCATAGGATCCATGGAAGTATGGAGGTCCCATAGCTAGCTCAATGAACCTTTTATTTACATAGATACACAGTAATTATCCCTAGTATGATTAGTTGGGATGCTATCTATTTAATCGCTTCTAGTTATTTTGGGTACAACTTTATCAGGCTTATAATATGCTGAAGATATCTTGCTACCTTTTGTGTTATCCTTCATGGTATTTCATTCTAAGGCCGCTATCCAACAAGATATTGCCAGGATACACATGGCTTGCCTATCTCAATTCTTTTGAGCATATATTATAAGCATTTAACTTCTGGGAATGATAA
Organism: Caerostris darwini; assembly: GCA_021605075.1. Taxonomy (NCBI): domain Eukaryota; kingdom Metazoa; phylum Arthropoda; class Arachnida; order Araneae; family Araneidae; genus Caerostris; species Caerostris darwini. The sequence goes on from BPLQ01007492.1 coordinate 424,548, forward strand.
AGTATTTACGTTTAAAAATGTTGAAAATAGTTTAGTAGTTATATATAAGCAAATGCGCGAATATTCGTATCTAGAATAGAATATAACTCACGAACTATTTCTGAAGTTGGGTGTGAAAGTTATCGATACATACTCTTCTTATACCACAAAAGTCACGACTTCTCGATAATTGAATGTATACATGTGTCATAATAGGCTGTCATATTTGAGTTCTTCAAAATATAAAAAATCTGGAATAATACATGAGTAATATCTGGAAAAATGTAGTTCAGGTTGAAATTGGGAATTTTTATCACTTTTTACGTACATGTATACAAGCATGTATCGCAGCCAGGGAAGATTTGATTAATTAATGATTTGAACATTCAATATTAAATGTGCAATTACTAAAATGATTGATGCATATTACGTCCTTGAATATTTGATCATTTTACCACCTGTGCATGAGATATGTGACAAACGAATATCGAATCTGACAGTTAATACATAATTTAATTAAACTTTTATAGCTTGTTATAAAGTCTAAAAATCCCCATTTGGTACAAAAGCAAAATTAATAATTGTATGCAAAATAAAAGTTGGTGTAAAAGTATCATGTAAGTAGAAATATTAATATTCAATTAATCTGAATCATTTGTTCCTCATATAAAAGGGTATGAATAAATTTAAAAAGAAACAAGAACGATGAATAAGTCACTGTTATTTTTTGTATTAATAAGCTATTTTAAGTTTTATGGCTTTCACTCTTAATTTTATAGAACTTTTTGAAATTCTAAAGATCTAGTGAAAATGCCTCTAAGCACACAAAATGAGAAATTTAACAGTTTTTGAAAACACTTTGTGTTACGGTGGAAATTAATTTAAGAAACCAACTTTTCGCATCTTTCATTTTTGTAAACGATTCATGAATGTGAAGTACCTTTACCGCTTTTCAGAAAAGATGCATTTACTTTAGTGACGCTTCTATAAGCCCTTGGAAGGCGAGGTTGAATAGAGAAAGTGATCATAATTTATCTTCTTTAGAAAACATTTGAATTTTAAGAGAAAAATCTTATTTAAGTAGTTTATAGCCAAATCTTCATTGAATGGCTCCCACTAAAAGATATCACCCTATTTAAAAGTTCATTTGGTTTGAAAATAATTATTTAATGGGCTATTTTTTATTGCATGGGCATAAGAATATACTTAACTATTATTGTTAAGGAAGGCCAAAATCTTCCATATTTTTAATAATGGAATATATTTCCTACCTTTTACTAAGTAAAAAATGTGTAATTTGTTTTCTGAAGTTCAATTATTATTAGCGAATTGAGGGAAATATAAATAAATACAAAATAACAAATTGATTATTAAGGAAAAACATTTACCATAATATATTAAGATTTTCTTGTGATTTCCCTCATAGAAGTAGCGTGCATGTATTTTTATAATATTTTTCATAAAGAAGATTCATAAAGATTTTTAGCGAGAAATTGGTAAATATTTCTATATTATTTTTAAAGATGTTGCAGAAAATGGCCATGCCTAAAATGGACAAAGATCATATTTCTAAAATGGACAAAGATCATATTTCTAAAATGGACAAAGGATCATATTTCTGAAATGGACAAGGATCATATTTCTAAAATGGACAAGGACCATATTTCTAAAATGGACAAGGACCATATTTCTGAAATGGACAAGGACCATATTTCTAAAATGGACAATGACCATATTTCTAAAATGGACAAGGACCATATTTCTTAAATGGACAAGGACCATATTTCTGAAATGGACAAGGACCATATTTCTGAAATGGACAAGGACCATATTTCTGAAATGGACAAGGACCATATTTCTAAAATGGACAAGGACCATATTTCTGAAATGGACAAGGACCATATTTCTAAAATGGACAAGGACCATATTTCTGAAATGGACAAGGACCATATTTCTGAAATGGACAAGGACCATATTTCTAAAATGGACAAGGACCATATTTCTAAAATGGACAAGGACCATATTTCTAAAATGGACAAGGACCATATTTCTAAAATGGACAAGGACCATATTTCTAAAATGGACAAGGACCATATTTTTAAATTTCTGAAATGGACAAGGACCATATTTCTGAAATGGACAAGGACCATATTTTTAAAATGGACAAGGACCATATTTCTAAAATGGACAAGGACCATATTTCTAAAATGGACAAGGACCATATTTCTAAAATGGACAAGGACCATATTTCTAAAATGGACAAGGACCATATTTCTGAAATGGACAAGGACCATATTTCTAAAATGGACAAGGACCATATTTCTGAAATGGACAAGGACCATATTTCTGAAATGGACAAGGACCATATTTCTGAAATGGACAAGGACCATATTTCTGAAATGGACAAGGACCATATTTCTGAAATGGACAAGGACCATATTTCTGAAATGGACAAGGACGGTCATCCAGCTAAACGGTCATGAATTTGAATATTATATATGTAGCAAGCATACTTATTTTGAGCACAGCATGTGGGATTTAATTTGTATTAATGAAACTTTTGGCAAACATATATTGCAGGAAGAAAGTGTTTAATATAAATAACTTATTGCACTTAAAGATATTTTTCATCTCTATATCTGTATATATTTAAAAGATACATTTTAATCTTTATATTTTTATAAACTATTCATGAACGTGAAGTATCTTTACCGCTTTTCAGAAAAGATACATTTACTTTGGTGACGATTCTAGTCCTCATTAAAAATATTTGAAATATTATATTTAAGATTTATTAGAACTATTTCAAGTTATTCAGCTTATAAAAATGTTTTATTAAAATTTTTGAACTTCTGTTTGTAATGCGGGTTTAAGAGAAACACGATTTTTAAATTAAACTCTGATTGTAAATAGACATGAGCAGGTAGTGATTTCATAATGAAATACTAAAATACTAAAAATATCATGTTATTCATGATATTTGGTGGGTGAATTATTCTTTGGCCGTTAAGTTTATTAAAAATCTGTATTGAAATTTATTTTGGGAAAGTCGAATTGCTACTGATACAGATTTGTAATTGCATTTATTTCAAGGAAGGATACAAATATTAAGTTATTACTTATTGTGATAATTTTTTAAAATTAATTCAAGTAGAGATGTACTTAAGATGCACACATAAAAGGAAAATAATGAATTAAAGTTATTTAAAAATATTACTTATATTTGGAAATTAGATAAAAATGAATAAGTTATTTTGAAAAAATCATTTGTAATTACTTCTCGTGTAAACTTTCACTTAAAAACAATAAAGAAAGAAAGAAAGAAAATAAAGTAATAGAAATATTTTAAAGAGATTTTGTTTTATTGTAAATTGGTAATAAGTTTGCTAATTTTCTGGGGGAAAAAGTGGAGCAATTATTTAATTTCCATTTAATATATTGATCTATTGTATCTGGTGTACAAATTATGAACTATCAGTGTAAAGAAAGGATAAGAATTGGTGGAAATTCAATTCCCAGTTCCCAAGAATCCCTATTATTGTCTTTATTGGCTAATGACAAAACATGAACGTGTGTCTAAATATTTATTTAGTCTTCTTCCCTATACTAATTGTGCTGTATGTGGTCTTAGAGTTTTATGAGAGTAATAAATCTTAAATTTGATTCTTATTTTGCGAGAAGCATCTATAAATCTTCTCTTTCACGAAAGTACTTACAATGAGGATTTTACAGAGATAAGATCAACAATACTTATTAGAACAGATAATTAAAATGTAGAAAATATGTAAATAGAAACAAGTTGTAGGCAAGCAATTGAGAGAATATATTTGAGTTGAATATATATTTATATTATAGAATATATTTGAGTTGAATATATATTTATATTATATTATAGAATATATTTGAGTTGAATATATATTTATATTATATTATAGAATATATTTGAGTTGAATATATATTTATATTATATTATAGAATATATTTGAGTTGAATATATATTTATATTATATTATAGAATATATTTGAAAATAATATAATGAATTTCTATATTGCTTCTCTTACTGTGCTTGATGTGTGTTTTGGAACACGAGATTTTATTATTGAATCGAATCTTCTGTTAGAAAAATAAACCAACAACTATTTATAAAAAGTAATATATAAATTTGTTAATCATCATTTAATTATAAAATTATAATTTACTAAGATACTCTCGGTTGATTATGATTCTTATACTTCTTAATTTATTATGGATATACACTTTTTTGAACACAATAGTACTTGAATAAGTTAGCTTATTTCTAATTCTTGAGCTCATTTAAGGAAACATAAATATTGACGTTTCTAATTTGATATATAATGTAGATCTAGGAAGGTAATTCTTTACTGAAATTATAGCATTTAAGTTTTTACCATTCTAGATGCAGGGGAAAACATCAATCTCTTATTAGCGATTAATACTTGTTCTGTAATACTGTAACGTTCCCCAGAGAAACAGTACCGAAGTGTTGATTAAATTTAAATTTACACTAAGTAAAATTTTAGTTTGTTAGAAAGAAAAGATTTTACAGCAATTATAACATGCTTTTAAGTTCTTCCAGAGTGGTACAATGTAGAAAAGAAAAAAACCTCCACTTTTTAACGATTGGCACTTAGGTGTAGTTTGATGGTCACTTTCATTCACCGAAACGACGCCGTGCTAATATCATTTACTCCATTAAACGCAATTATGAAGTTAACTTTTATGTGTTAAAAATTCCCGGGTGGATCTTGTGTAATCTGAAGGCGAAATTCCCGCTGAGCTGATGGGTATAAAGCTAAAGAAGCACGGTAGGTGCGATAAAAATTTATAAATTGCTCTTGGGACCACAGCACGATAAAATGCCTCAAGCCGTAGTCATCAATAATAACTTTCTTTCGTACTTCAAACTTTATCTTTTTCTGTGATTTTTTCGGTATTTTTGCCGTCATTTCCTCTCTTTTCTTGCGGAAAAGGCTGCTGCAAAATAAAAATTTCCGAAAAGGGGGAGTGAGAGGGTTGGGGAACTGTAATGAAGAATGGGAGAAGGCCGCTATTTGATATCAGAGGCACTCATGAGCTAAAATTTACCGATTTTCATTTTCTTTACTGCCTGATTTATTTCGTCCTTTTTTTCTTGTTGGCATGTGTACACGTTGGCGGAGTTTGTCGCAGAAATAGATGTTCTCGCGCATCGGTGATTTTCAATAAAAATCTAAAATCTAAATTCTGGACGCAGGATTTGGGGCAGATAAAAAAAAAAATAAAAAAATTGGGAATTATGAAGTGTTACTTCAGATTTATGGGATTATTTCTGCTTTTGGAATTTTTCATGTGCGAAAATAGTTTTTGGGAACTGTTTGATTCAATTATATCGATGGCAGTATATCGCCTCTTTAGTTCAACGATTTTTAATTGTCCTTGTTTCACATAGTTTGCATTGATATATCAAAAGGATTCAGAGAAATATCAATTTATTTTATGATTTAATATTTTTTTTTATCTTTGAGCAGTTTTGATCCATCATTACAGTTGAATTTTCCTGTTTCTACAATTTTCTCAATTGCAAACACATCATGATTTGTTTACTTCTAAAAGAAAACAAAAATTGCAGTGAAAAATTCTCATAAAATTGAAAATTTTATTCACGTTTTTAAGAAAACATGTAGAAAAAAATCAGTGTGATAAATAGAGAAATTTGTAAAGAGAGTAATTATATATAAAAATATACAATAAATGGATTAATAGTATTGGATAATGTTTTGTATTGTTTGATGTTTTGTAATATAATCGAAAATAATTCATGTACATATATCCAAAATAGGACCCAAATTTGAATTAAAAAATTTCTACTATTGAATTATAATAAAAGGAATTTATATAGTTTTCAATCTAGCAATACTAAATAAGTTTCTTAAAAAAGGCAAATGGATGGCTTTTTCAAACTTGTAATATACGAAGGACATTGTCTAACTCCTTTTGTTGTTATATTGCTTCTTTACAATGTGGATCCTAAATGTTACTTTTATACATTTGTTCAATACTTAATTACACATGAATATATTGTCTTAGATCATGAAAAAATTAAGTATTTATAAATAACTTAATTTAAAATTTAAAAAAAATTAAAATCAATTTCAATTCAAATTAATTTGAAAGCAGCAGAAATTGCGAAGAATTATCAACAGAAATCCAATCCAATTCCTTCTTTCTGCACAAAACTAGAATGTCTTTAATATTAATTTTGACTTTTAAGTATCTATTTTGTTTCTTTGAATAAAAGCTAGAATTAAAATGATTCCTTTGTAATATAACTATAGCATGGAACAGTTCGAATCTTCCATTCGGATTGTCATTTGATAAAACGAAGCTAATTATTATTTCAAAAATATTGTAAATCCTGATTCACAATCAGTATACATGTCAATACAATACAAGACATGTAGTATACTGATTAGATACTATTGGACTATAATAAAATGAATTTATATAATTTTCCTTACAGCAAAGCTAAAAAAGTTTCTTAAAAAAGGAAAATGAATGGCATTTTCAAACCTGTAATATACGAAGGACGTTGTCTAATTTCTTTTGTTGTTAGATTGCTGCTTTACAATGTGAATACTAAATGTTACTTTTATACAATATTTTAATATACAATACTTAATTACACATGAATATATTGTATTCGATCATGAAAAAATTAAGCATTTATGAATAATCGAAAAATTTATAAAATGTTTTTTTTAATATTTTTACAAACTAATGATTGGAAGGACCAGCAGAAATCCAGCAGGAATCATCAGAGCTTCCTTTAAAAGAAACACACAAAAATTAAATACTTTTGTTCTTTCTCCCTAAAACTAGAATGTCTCTAATATTAATTTTGACTTTTAAGTATCTATTTTGTTTCTTTGAATAAAAGCCAGAAGAAAATGATCCCTTTGTAATATAACTATAGCATCGAACAGTTCGAATCTTCCATTCGGATTGTCATTTGATGAAACGAAGCTAATTATTATTTCAAAAACTATTGTAAATCCTGATTCACAATCCGTATACATGTCATTACAAGACAAAGATGTCTTTCTCTGAAGTTTTAATGAAAATAAATTCCATAAATGCCAAAAGCACACGACATTGTAATTACTTTTTGCGTCAAAGAGACATATAAGAACCAAGAACAGTTTCTTTTTAAGAGATACTTTCAAACAAAATGAGCAAAGCCATCTTCTAATGAATGTCTCCAGAGGGTTGAAAAACAATTTTTTTTTCGTTTCATCGAGACTAAAAAGTAAGCTTTGTAATTAATTATCTCAAACCATTGCTTTAAGGAACAAAAGACTGCACCAGTCATTATGATTCCTAGTATTCGAGTTGATTTTTCTCGACATTGAATGCAACAAAAGTGTTCTTTTGTACGATGGGCTGTTGTTAGCGGTAGAAGACATTGTATTTCGTATCTTAAGGTTGAATATTAATTGGGATGACAGATTGTCATCATAAATAAGCAACAAAAGTAACTTGCAATGGATTTTTTTTTCGAATTTGAAGGACTTTGTTAAGCGAAAATATTTCCGCTTAGCTTTCTTAGTCCACTGTATGCTCTTTGAGACACTGTGCAAGAATGTCGGAATAATTTTGCTACAGCTACAATAAGTTTGCTGGAATTCAAATAGTTATTTTATTCAATTTCTTAGAATTATGTTACTGAATGATATTTGGAAAAAATGATAAATAATAAATTTAAAATAAAAATAACACTCTCTTCCAATTAGGTAGTCTGTAAATTATTTCTGAAGTAAAAGAATTTTTGTTCGTAAATAATAAAACAATTTCAGCAATAAATGCTTTGAGGGCAAATACGATTTGATTTTTTATTTTAAATTTAATAACAGCTTTATGTTTTGAATGAAATGTTTTTTGTAGAAGTTTACTTTTGGCATTAAGAATGGATTAAGATTTTCTTTCGTTCCTTAAAGATGTTTACATATTTCTAAACTAACGAAACAAATAATAATTTAATAATGTTCTCGAAATCCTTTTATTTCTTATGCAAATATTTTCTTTGCAGAACTTAATATTGCTGCCCATAAAATATTTCTATTCGCGCGGCATACTAAGAAACAAGAAGAGAAAATCTTTGTATTTCTTTTAAGTATTCATAACCGTATTATTTTTGTTTACTTTTGGATAATATGGAAGGAAAATTTTCATGAATTATCTTCTGATACATGTCGTCAGTTATCTATAATAGACCTTCGAGTAAAATTGTGGTTAATTAAATATTTATTTTGATATTCTAGTCTATCGTCGAATTAATGGTGTAATAAAATGTTTATCTCTGCTATACATATAAATCCTTCATCGTCCTTATTTTTACAGATAAAATTAATTAACACATTCATACTTCATTGAAATATTACGATAAATTAATTTTCTAAAATTTAGTTATCAAATACTTTTCATTCATTTATCAATTAATAACGCTTCAATGCTATTCTTCTATCCTTTACAAATAATTAAAAAAATTTCTCACATTAAGTCTAGTCTAATGTTGTCTATCTTCTTGTGTAGTGTTGTATATCCAGTGTTGTCTATCTAGTGTAGTGTTGTATACCCAGTGTTGTCTATCTAGTGTAGTGTTGTATACCCAGTGTTGTCTATCTAGTGTAGTGTTGTATATCCAGTGTTGTCTATCTAGTGTTGCCTATCTGGTGCAGTGTTGTATATCTAGTGTTGCCTATCTGGTGCAGTGTTGTATATCTAGTGTTGCCTATCTGGTGCAGTGTTGTATATCTACTGTTGCCTATCTGGTGCAGTGTTGTATATCTAGTGTTGCCTATCTGGTGCAGTGTTGTATATCTACTGTTGCCTATCTGGTGCAGTGTTGTATATCCAGTGTTGTCTATCTGGTGCAGTGTTGTATATCCAGTGTTGTCTATCTGGTGTAGTGTTGTATATCCAGTGTTGTCTATCTGGTGTAGTGTTGTATATCCAGTGTTGTCTATCTAGTGTAGTGTTGTATATCAGTGTTGTCTATCTAGTGTAGTGTTGTATATCCAGTGTTGTCTATCTAGTGTTGCCTATCTGGTGCAGTGTTGTCTATCTAGTGTTGCCTATCTGGTGCAGTGTTGCTTAGCTGGTGCAGTGTTGTTTATCTAGCATTTCCTATCTGGTGCAGTGTTGTTTATCTAGCGTTTCCTATCTGGTGCAGTGTTGTTTATCTAGCGTTGCCTATCTAGTGTAATGTTTATCTAGTGTTGCCTATCTAGTGAAGTGTTGTTTATCTAGCGTAGTCTATCTAGTGCAGTGTTGTTTATTTAGCATTGCCTATCTAGTGAAGTGTTGTCTATCCATAACACCTAATAAGCATTTTATTCGTCGAACTTTGAGAGGTTGTATATTTCTTAAACATGGTGAGTATTTAATATTTACTACAATATTTAAGTATACATTTCTTAAATTCATTTGTAAAAGGAATTCTTAAATTTAGAAGAAATATTTATGCCGTAAAAGCAATTCTGGTTAAAGTATAATTTATATTTAAGTTATTTTTATTACTGTTTATGCGCTATCTAACGTTGTAGTAGCAAATGACCTCAGATCAAATTATGTAACACTAAAAAGCAACAGCGGTGGCCGAGTGATCGGAATCCACTTTAAACAGTAGATCCTGGTATAATATGACTGTACAGCGTTAGGCGTAGGGCTGACAACCCTAACCTGTAAAAAGAATCCATCTCATGCCTGGAAATCTACCAGTAGGCAGACGTCTTTGGCCCACCATGTAGTGTAGTGCCAAGGAGTTAGTTTAATATTTACTATCTTCAATATATAATTTAAATATTATATATTTAAATGTTTGTAATATTAAATTTTGTATTTGTTACATTTGCTTTTATGTTGCAACACACTTATAGATTGTTTGATGCAATGATTTTTTTTTCGTGCAAATGATATGATTATGAAACCCAAAAAAGTCCCCTTTGGTGAGTGGTGGTTCAATGCTATAAAAAAAGATAAATATTGAGAGACTGATTGAAATCTTATTATAAATTAAATAACAAAATAATACATTTTTTAAATGAATATTAAAAATTGAACAACTGAAAAGGTATCTAAAATGTACCTTATTTATATGTATGGAAATATCAAAGTTAATAAAATATATTTATTAACAGAGTAAAGTTGTCTATTGGGATTTAGGGAGCGTCTTCATTTAAGAATTTTTTACACTTAATACTTTTAAATTGTTTTTTAACCTCAACAATTTTTATATTAAATTCTCAATGATATTTAGAACTAGCCATATTTCTAAATTATGTTGATTAATATGTTTATATTTATATTTTCAATTTTGCAATTATTATACATTTAATATTTAAAAATTCATTTTGCATTTAAAAATAAAAAAAAATAAACAGCATTGGTAAAATGATTATTTTTCATGAAAAACGAACAAGTCATTTCTTATCTTTAACTTAACTTAAGCTTTAATCAACATTAGAACACGAATTCATCACAAGGCTTAGCTTTCGAACATCAGATAAATATTCTGGCCGTTGCCAAACCGTCTTTTATAAAAGATAGTATTGCCACTAGAATTGTAATATAAACTACATTCAATCCCACTATAATGTTAATTTACAATATAGTCTGATAGATAGATAGATAGGTTTAAGTTTCAATCTACAAGGACGTGGTGGTTCATTACAATAAGTTCTCTGCTGAGATTTGTGAACTCCTTCAGTTAGTTCAAAATCATCATCTTGACAAGAGACATATATCCTTCGGAATTTTAATGATAAAACTCTTCAACTCTTGTAACAAGTAGTTCAGCCTCACTATTATGCACATTGCGACCACTCTATAACGGGGCTATCTGCAGACAAATGTTTTACTTGGGTTATTTTGATAGCAAATGTGATAAATGAAAGAAAAGAAAACAACTCCGGTTTAATTAATATTGCAACACAATTAAAATATAACCAAATGTTACAGCAGAAAATGAGGTTATTGAAGGATGTAGAAAAACACAAATATTGTTTTCAGTATGTATTGTTCTAACATTTTTGTGCACCTAGATTTCCTTATCATTTTTTCTTTTTGCAGTGATAAACTACGGTAACTCTATTACTGTATTAACTGTTTAAAGAGCCTCATCTTAAACCCTAAATAAAAATGTTGTACTGTAATGATTGATTTAAATCTTAAGTACTATACAGTACTATTTTATTAGGACACGCTACAATGTTAACACTTCGCATCTGAATATGTGTAACTTGACAATTAAAATTAATAATTTTATTTGAAAAACCAAGAAATTATATTTGCTTGATTGTAGTTCATAGTTTTTTATTTGTATACTATTTAATACCTTACAAAAGTAACTAATTATAAAATTAATATTTCATTGAACGCCATCATGCAATTATGTATTTTAAGAACAAAGTACAGATTACAAAAGATTAAGTCAACATATATTTTTGATATTGCTATTTTATATATTTGTATTTTTATTAATACAGTAATTTCACAGAGTTAAATATATTAGCATATTTGTTTATACTGCATATTTAAATTTAGCATATAATTTATTAACTATTAAATATACGTAGTTAAAAACTTTTCTGTATACCTATTAAAAAGATTTTTATTTTTATTTTTGATGATAGTTCTTTTTTAAGGATATTTTTCTTAACTGAGTTACAGTACACACTTATTAATTTTGAACCGACTTATAGCAGGGCCGTACTGTAGTTACATAAAGAACGAAAACGTATCCATTAACAAATCTTTTTTTTTGAATGCCAATTAATTAATCATATGTCACAAATATGGGGATATTTTAACATTTCTCAGGGTGCATAATGTATTCTGTATTCCCATGAGAGGTAAAATGTATGAGAATGATTACGCATTGACTTCTTTTCTTAAAGAAACAGGCAAAGATTTGTTATATTATATGAAAAAAAATCCAATAGGATGCTAAAACACACATTTTAAACGCAATACTTAAAACAGATGGGTAAAATTTTAAATGACTAATTTCCTCTGTATCCGAGACAATCATGACTCAACTCTCACTGAAAATCTAACTATTAGGCCATAAAATTAGCTATTAGGCTATTAAATATTAGGTATTCAAGTATTACACGACACAACTAATATAATGTTATTTTTTAGGTACAAAATAATCTTTGGCACTTCATTATGAATTAAATAAAAACTGCCTAAATAACATTACGTGATACCTTTTTATTGCAACAATTATTTTCTTAAACTCAAACATAATTAGTAACCCTTCGGTGATGTATCCAAAACGAAATTTTAATTGCCAATATACTATTTATACTGTAACTATTTCCTATCGTTTTGGGTAAATATTGCTTCAGATGTTTAAGTAACATGAGAAATATGCGATTGCCACGAAAAGTTTGGCTTTACCCCACAAAAGTATGATTTAAAGCCATTTTTATCACAAAAGCCACGGAGATCATACCTCACGTACGGCATAACAAGGGCAGAGAGGGAGCCAGTACAGTTCGCAAGCTCACATTTAAACCATTAAAGGAGAAACAAGTTCTCTTTTACTGTTCCCTAGAGACTTGAAATCCTGGCGCCGGTAGTTAATTTATGTCGGACTTGATAAATGCAGGCCAACGTTTTGCTACTTCGAAAATGAACTCTGTGTTGGGTGGGGAGGGCTAACGACGAAAAGAAGGTTACTTATAGTCATTCATTAACTCTATCGGTACACAGGTGTATCATATTTAAGGTCTTTAGCGATCCGGTTAAAAAATAATAAAAGGAGTCAGAAATGGAATTAAGAAATATTGTATTCCGTAAGTCCATCTGAGTCTGAAAACAAATGTTTATGGGCTTGATAGTAAACTAAAACGAGTTGCTAAAATTTACCCTTAAAATAGGGAATCTTTAAGCATTTATTAGTTGATTAATCTGAAAAAGGTGAGCTCCAATTCTGATTATTCTACTGATTGTCAAGTAGAGGTTGTGAACAATTTAAGTGCATGATATTTCATACACGTGATATTTTCAAACAATAGGGAAAATAAGTTTAGTTGACAGAAAATAGAATGGATGTTTTTTAGTGGTTCGAAATCAACTTTAAACTGCAAGTCTCGATCTGTTCAGCCCTCGTGTGCACAAAATGACCGTAGAGCGACAAACCAAATCTGTATCCGATGTAATCATGGCATAATTATATACGAAAGTTTAACTATTAGGCCATTAAATATTAAGTATTCAAGTATTACACGACACAATTAATATAATGTTATATTTTAGGTACAAAATAATCTTCGATACTTCATTATGAATTCAATAAAAATTACTTAAATAACATTATGTGATACCTTTTTATTACAATAATTATTTTCTTAAACCCAAACATAATTACTAACCCTTCAGTGGTGTATCCTAAGCGAAATTTTAATTGCCAATATACTATTTATACTGCAACTATTTCCTATCCTTACTGGTAAATATGGCTTCAGATTTAGTTTAAGTAACATGAGAAATACGCGATTACCACGAAAAGTTTGGCTTTACTTGCAAAAGTATGATTTAAAGTCATTTTTATCACAAAAGCCACGGAGGTCATACCTCACGTACGGTATAACAAGGGCAGAGAGGGAGCCAGCACAGTTCGCAAGCTCACATTTAAACCATTAAAGGAGAAACAAGTTCTCTTTTACTGTTCCCTAGAGACTTGAAATCCTGGCGCCGGTAGTTAATTTATGTCGGACTTGATAAATGCAGGCCAACGTTTTGCTACTTCGAAAATGAACTTTGTGTTGGGTGGAGAGGGCTAACGACGAAAAGAAGGTTACTTATACTCATTCATTAACTCTATCGGTACACAGGTGTATCATATTTAAGGTCTTTAGCGATCCGGTTAAAAACTAATAAAAGGAGTGAGAAATGGAATTAAGAAATATTGTATTCCGTAAGTCCATCTGAATCTGAAAACAAATGTTTATGGGGTTGATAGTAAACTAAAACGAGTTGCTAAAATTTACCCTTAAAATAGGGAATCATTACGCCTTTGCTAGTTGATTAATCTGAAAAAGGCGAGCTCTAATTCTATTGATTGTCAAATAGAAGCTGTAAGAAAAAATTCTTCAGTAAAAGTAGTAGTTAATAAAGTAAGTAAAGTAGTAGTCTTTTAGTAAAAATCTTTTGGGAACTACAGAAGAATACGTAGCTGAGAATAATTTCCCTTTATGAAATCAAAGGAACATTTTAATCAAGTGCATGAAGTTTCGTAGACGCAATATTTTTTAAAAATAAGTTTAGTTGACAGAAATTAGATTTTATTGTCGTTTAGAGACGAAAAGTAAAATCCTAATAAATGTTTAGAAAGGTCGTTACAGTAGAAACTTTCATTTATTGCATTTGATTTCTATTTTATTGACGACATACACTTGAGTTCTTTTTAAAAGACTGGTTATTTTTATTTAAAAGTTATCGGAAAAAGGTGAAATGCATTCCATTAATTACAATTTTTCGGCAAGTGCTACCAAAAGATTATATTTAGTTCTGTCTTAAGAATTTTTTTTTGAATGAATCAAACATTTCGTTCTGTCAATAACTGAATTGAAATTGAAAACTGCTTCATAACACCACAATTGAAATCATTTGGAAAATTTTAATTAAAACTTTTTTTAATGTTTTAGAAATTCTTTTTTTGAAAATGATACGGAGTTGAATTTTACTTAAATGTACAAGTTATAGATTTTTATGTTTTAAAAATTCTTTTTTTGAAAAGGATACAGAGTTGAATTTTACTTAAATGTACAGGTTATAGATTTTTACATTTCAGTTGTTTGTGTTCCCAAGCATTGTTAATTTTTAAATATGTTCTTATCAGAAAGAATAGCGAATCTAATAGAAAATTTCAAATATTTTAAACACATTGCAGATTCATAGCAATAGGAAATGCCTTAAAGATTTCCTTATAATTTGTATGTATTTCCTAATAATTTTATTGAAGAGACTTATAATTTGTATGAACATATAATTTTAAACTATGTAATGACTGAATGCGAGTTAAGGAAAAGACAAATGATAAAAAAATAATAAGGTAGCATAATATAACTAACATAATAAACTAATGTTTATAACACCATAACAAACTACATTTTACTAATATAGTAAATTATAGCAATACTTATATAAAATTACATTTTTCTTGGAGGACCATCACTAAACTTTTTACAACTGTATCTGTCTCTTGAAAAGCAAAGTCGCTTTCCAAGCGTGTGAAACTACATTGATGCCAATACCAAACTTAAAGCTTATTCTCATCCCTCTATGTTCTTCTTTAAGCTTATCGATAATTCTCCCATTTGTGAAGTTGTATAAATCGTTCTTCTAGCCATGGCGGTCTGATGGTCAATTGGCTAGAGCTGTGGCCTTTGATAACACAGGCTTCAGATTCTGATCTTGGCGGTGGCATGGATGTGTTAGTGGTTCAGAATCCACGTTAAACTGTAGATCCCTGCCTAACTAGCCTAAAGTGAGCAAAACATGACCGTAGAGCGGCAAACCAAACTACTAGCCATGTTACACGTACAACTCTTGTTTAAAACCTTGATAGAAATTTAAAATGAAATTCAGTGAATGCGTCACATTATGAAGAATAAAGCAATAAAATTTTGAAAATATTATAAAAACCAAATAATATTCATAAACCTATTTCCATTACAATGCACTTACAATATAATAAATGGGAACCCAAAAAAATTGAATAACTGAGAGTAGCTCAAGTTTAAATCGATGAACCTATCGATTAAGACGTTGGAAAAATGACTATCATTTAATACGTCTACTAAACGCGACAATTTCTAAATTGTTCAGCTTCAAAAAGAATAAAATAGCATCATTCTTATGAGTCTTAGCATCATTTGGCAGGAGAAATAAATGGTCGAAGAAATAAAAAAAAGTAGGTGAAATAAAAATGGGATAACGGAGGGCTTTTTTTTTCAAGTGTAATTGCGACAAAATGGAAGTTCAACTAACGAGCCTTCAGTTAAGAAAACAATTCTGGCAGAATAGACTCTCGAAAAGGGAAAAGATAGAGCGACTCGTTTTTGGCCACGTCTTTCCTTCACCTGAAAAACCTTGCCAAAGCCGTTTCCGTCCTATGCTTTGACGGCTCCTCATTATTTCCCCATCGATTTTTTTCCCTGTTGGTCTTTCTACACTGCCTCTTGATTCTTAGGAGTAGAAAAGGATATTTCTTTTCCAACATGCAGTGGATTATATGTGCTGAAAATGTCTTTCTTTCTGCACTGTTTTCTGCACAACATGTTTTCTTAGTGTAGATCATTATATAGACTTGACCTTTGGAATAGAGTCAATATTAAAATGCTATAGTTTTAAATTTGGTATTAGAAGCCTCTTTTAAAGTTAGAAGTTATTTTTATAAGTATTGAATATAAAATAAATGTATTTTAATATTTTATTTGAGACAGAATTGTAATAAAATGTTAGATAAAGCATTTGCTATAACAGTAATAAATTCTAACCTTCCTATAAGATCTTCAAAAACATTTGAAAATTGTAGATAAAATTTAGGGTTTCGGTTTCAAAAAGTAGGTACTATAAATGTACTAAACATTCCCTATAAATACATTATAAATGTACTATATATGCACTATAAATGTACTATACATGTACCCTATTGTAAATAATAAAACTTCTACGGGTTTGTGCTTAAGGCAAAATTCTTCCAATTCTACATGTTTCGCATAAGAATCTCTTTCTACCTATAAAGCAATTCTTTCTTTTGTTTTTGTTTTAAAATGAATTTTTTAAGTGCATTTGCTAGTATATTCCACTTTGTATGCCCTGCTATTATGGGAAAAATCTTCCATTTAAGTCTAGGATTAATGGGAATGTTTGATAAAAGATTTGCCATAAGTACCACAACTAAAACCTTTTCATAATAGTTACTACACATATGATATTAGAAAATGATTCTATTGAAAGGTCGTAAAGGTTCTATTTAACGATTTGTTTTTAATTTATAGTGAAATTTGAGGAAAAACGCAAATATATATATTTTTTTTGCTTTATATATATATATATATATATATATATATATATAGATTTGCGTTTGAGAAAAAAAAAATCTATAATTCGGAAAGAATTTAATCGGTTCTAAGCACAATGAAGAGATAAATATTCCTTTCTTTCCTTCATAGGCGCAACAGCCCCATGATGGGCCAAAGCAGTCTGGCTACTGGCAGATTCCGAAACCTGACATGTTTTCATTTTACAAAGTAGGGTCGCCAGCCATACGCTCTACATTTATATTACAATGGGACCTATGATTTGAAGTGGATTACGATCCATAACAAACATCCACAGCACCGCTGAGACTGGAACCAGAAGCCTGAGGCACAGAGGGCCAGAGCGATAGTCACTCGGCCATCAGGCCCCAGAGATAAATATTACAGACTAAAAATTTCGATTTTGTCATCAGAATAAAAAATTAAATCTTCACACTGGAATCAAACACGCTGAAAAGTAGTTTTCCAGATTCTTTCAAATGCAAAAGATTTGCCATTTAACATTTTCAAAAATTTTATTTTATTATAATTAGTTTGATATAGTTTACTAAAGGACTTCGTTTCTAACGTAATCAGCATTTAAATACCAATCAATATAAAATAAGCATATTTGCTAACACTCATTAAATATACTATTATAGAAACTATTATATTCAGTAAAAAAAAATATTATTTTAAATTCAATTGATACATATAAACTAAAAATAAAAACAATTTTACATAATGAAATAATAATAGATTTATCAATAATAATGCATTATACTTTAAAAGCTGTTATTTTTGAAAAATAACATTGGTTAATTATCGCTGTTATATAAAAAGTAATTTATATTCAGGATTTCTATTGTCATTTTCCAATTAAAATGGAATAAAATATTGCTAAATAATCTTTGTTATTGATCATTAAAAAATTTTCAAATACAAATTCAAATCTCCATCATTTTTCATTCGAAGATACATATACACACCCATTTAAACGAGGGAAAACCTCTTGTAAATTCAATTTTTTTTTCATCGTCTCGCACAGAAAAGGCAGCTAATTAATGTAGAATGATTAACGAAGTTTCCAAGGATTAAGGAAGTTTAGTAATTTATAAATGAGTGCTTGTGCGATGCACCTAGAAGGAACTGTTTTCGTTTTTAATTTTTTGTAAGGAAATTTTTAATTAAATAATGAGTAGTAAATATATTAAAACACACGCTTAAATAGGTTGGAAGACGAACAATTTCTTATTTACGTTTATAGTTTTCTTCAAGGAGAGATAAGACGAAGCGAGATTTTAGTTCTTTTTAAGTAAGCGAAATAATTGTAAGGATTGACATGAAAAATGCGCGGCTTTTTCGTAATTATTCATTATTGTAAATAATTTAATAAGACTATAGGGAAAGAAAAGGATTTATAGTGTAGATTTTTTTCTTCTTTTTAAAGAATTATCTGGTTAAAGGACGTTAACAAATAAATTTTTGTTTTATATAGGAAAATTTAAAATGAAAACTGTTTATTTTAGTACTTTAAGCCATGCGTTTGCAAAGAAAAATTATTTAAAATTTACGAATTGAAATAAACAGCTATATGTTAGTTTATGCTGGAGGGAAAGTAGTGTAAAATGTATTGGGTGATTCATAAGAAAAATTATTTAGGAAGAAGTATAATACAATGTTACAAAAAAGATGGATGAAAGATTCGTAAAATATTTTTTATTTATGTATTAACATATTTCATGTCATAAACTACACGTATATATTTCTTTCAAAATTTATATTCCACGGAAGAAATACATATGCACATACATACCATTTGCTTAAAAAATATAAGTTAAAAAACACTTTCAAGAAAAGCTGTATATTAAATCATTTTTGCCTATAATATTTTTTATACTATTTTTTTCTACTGTATTTTCTTTCGTATCATCCTAAAGGTTTTTTTTTTTTACCTATTTAAATAATATTCAGATGCAATTTCGTTTTTTCAGAGAGAAGAAAACATGCTTAATGTAATAATTCTTACAGTTTTAAGACAATAAAATTATTTCAAGAAATATTTTCATTTGAAGAAATATGATTTACTATTTTTTACCAAGGCTGTTAATCAACATATCGTTGCATAATGATTTAAACTGCTTGTTGACATGCATTAAGAATACGCTTCATTGAAATGGAGTTCTGTATCTTCCAAGTGCCTTCTCCAACTGACTTAAATGTAGACTACTTTCTCTTGAAAGTGGGAATTAAAAAATTTTTACACTAAATGTTTTCATTTACCCCATTAATCTCTTGAAAATGTTGGCAATTTTTCTTTCCTTGATAAAAAGAAGCGCAGAACTTGTTATGTAAAATGTAGAACTGTCTACTGTAGCATTTTTCCACGAGAAGAATATTGGTATTTCTTTCCTTGGAGAGATGAATGTATATTCTTTACAAGTTCATAATAACAACCTATCACCCAAATTTGACAGCAGATAAACAGTATTGTGGGCAGTTATATTTCAAAGAATTAGTGTTTTGTTCTAATGAGAACAACTTGTCAATCAAATCGTATAGCAGATATTCAGTGTCATGTATAATCAGACTCATGAAGCGATTGTCGGTGTGACATTCACAGGTCGAAACAATTACAAATGGAGTATGGACTACACCAAGAGTTCTTGCATCGTGATTGGTGATAAGCCCTGAGCTGAGAAAATGTTCACTCCTTGGAGTGAACTGCTGTTTCGAATCAAATTTAATCCTTTAATTTTTCCTTTTTGTAAATATATTGTACTAAATATAGTTCTGTATGTATATACACTATGTGGAAGAAAGTGACGGGACACGACACTATAACGACATAAACCCATATTTATTAAAATTAATAGGAGGTAGGGCCTCCTTTGGCTGCGATCACAGCTGCAACCCTTCTGGGCATGCTTTCCACTAAATTAGCTATAGTGGCAAGAGGAATTTCCTTCCAAATGTTTAACAGGAAGTTCCATAGTTCAGGCATGCTTTTGGGGAGTGGGGTGCAGGCCCTCAACCGACGGTCCAATTCGTCCCAGAGATGTTCAATTAGGTTAAGATCAGGGCTCTGCGCCGGCCACTCCATGCGTTTAACGTTGTTGTTCACATACCAATCAAGAGTCCTCCTTGCAACATGGCATGTTGCGTTGTCGTCTTGATACCAGCAGTCATCCATACCGTACGTTGCCCACAAGATAGGAATGACATGATTGTCGAGAATATCCCACTATCTATCGGCATTCATCGCACCATCAACCTTCACCAGTGGGCCAACCCCATACCAGGAGAAACAGGCCCATACCATCAATCCTCCTCCACCAAACTTTACAGTTGGGACGACACACTCGGGCAAAAGGCGTTCTCCTGGTAAACGCCATACCCAAACACGTCCATCGGAACGGAAAAGGGTAAATCGTGACTCGTCACTCCAAAGGACGCGTTTCCAGTCATCCAGGGTCCAAGTACGGTGGTCTTTGGCCCATCGAAGGCGCGCTTTCTTGTTGGTTTTCGTAATGAAAGGCTTATGGGCCGTCGAACGTTCAGTGTAATCTAACTTAGGGCCTCGATACGAAGAGTCTTGGTCGAAACTGCCACACCTGTGGCTTGTCTAAACTCATTAGAGATGTTATCCATGGATGTTTGACGGTTACTTCGAATCTCCCTGCCGAGCACCCGCCGGTCCCTGCTGGTGAGAACTGTAGGTCGTCCTCTTCTGAGTTTGTTCTGATAGTGTCCCTCAGTCTTGAGACGTGCTACAGTTGATTTTGAGGAGTTACGGAGACGGGATATCTCCCTAATTGACACCTTGGCAAGATGCAGTCCAACCAACACACCTTTCTCGAACTCAGACGACTCTTCCCGTGGCGGCATCTTGACAAAACACAACTCTAGTCGACTCCACGGAGTATTTATAGGATATGGCTGACACGTGATACCTATTATTGCGCATGTGTCAGCTGTATTGTCGACTTTTCTACTTTTCGAGGGGTGTCCCGTCACTTTCTTCCAGATAGTGTATGTATAATGCTTGTAAATAAAAATGAAAATGTTCCCATGAACCTAAATTTGGCCCTCTTCTTGAAGACGGTAAAAGTCTCGTATAGGCCGAGACGTTACACTACTATTTAACACTCTACTATTAAATCACTTTACCAACATTCATAATTTAGTCTTATGATTATCATTCTTTAATTTGTAATTTGTTAATTATAAGTACACAACATTTTATTACGCAGAAAAATTTTGACTTTTAATTAAACTATACGATTCTATTATTCATTCAAGAATCTTATTTTAGTTACATTAATATCCATTTAGACTTCAACGACTAAAACCCCAAAGGAAGAAAATCTTGATAAAAGATTATTATTCCCTAAACTTTGTTTATTTTTTCTCAAAAATAATGTATTGCTTAAAAGTAATCTTTTCTACTAAGAAGCACAAGAAATACAAACCCCATTTTCGCCATCAATACATTTTTCTGACAACTTACTTCACTTCTTCTTCATCTATTTTGTATAGCTTCCTACCACCTTTTAGCACCTGAGGACATTGAATCAATTTTTCTTAACCTACATTATGCATGCACTGAATTAAATATGGAATTTTATGTTTGGCTGACTAGATTCGTTTCTGCCATCATAAATGGTCTTTTTTTAGTCCTTTTACATAAATTTTCAAAGAAAAGGCTTAGGAATCTGTTATTAGAAAACAGTCTTTAGAAAACCCTTTTTTTTATAATGTAGAAGAAAAGTAAAGGAAAAGGTAATTTCCAGTAACTATGAAGCATGTAAAAGGGAGCTTTCTTGAAAGGTTTATGGTTTGGTTTAGAATTAGTGTAATCTGCTTTCGAGTGAGTTACTTTTGGACAGATACTTATCAATTATTAATCTGCTTATCAGTTTTTTTCTTCCATTGCATTTTGAACTTGTTATTTTTCGTTTCACTCGCTAATAGCTGGAGTGTAAAATTTCGGTATTAACGCTCAGATGAAAACAATAAGATTTCTCCGGATATCTAAAGGGGTATTTATGTTTTAAAGAAAAATTGTCTCATAAAATCTGGTTTTATTTGCTTAAAGTGTCGAATTTGGAATGAAAGCTTTGGGATTATTTGAGTCCCAAATATAGAAATCCCATTTTTAGGAAAGAAAATGGTACGAAATTAATTGGGAAAAACAGTAGCAAAATCTGTAATTAGTATATTATCCGGCTTAGGAAAAAAAAATCTTTTAAAAAATGATCATGAAAGGGAAATCCGTGATAAAAAAATCTAATTAGATTATTTATTTGTTTCAATGGAATTTCCATTGCGACGCGCAGTTTTTAAAATGTTAATAATTGGTAGTTGTGAAAGTGCTAATAAAACTTGTATAAAAGAAAAGCAAAGATATGCGAGTTATTGGGAGATATTGTGTCACTGGTGAGTTTTGAATAAAAAAGGTTCTTTTAACTCGTTTCTTTTCAAAGGATGTAATTAGTATAAATTTTTTGTATCAACAAATCACACATTTCTTTAAGTTGTAAAAAACTTGGATAAAGCACAACTTTCATAAATATCTTCTCACTATAGTGTAATTTACTTGGTTAAATTCGTTTAAAAAAAGGAATGGAAATGTATAAGGGAAGTAGAAAATAATAATTGGTTATTAGAAAAATGAGTGCCATATTAGTTGTTTAAATCACTGTATTACCATTATGTAACTTTAATTAATCCGTCCCAAACGAAAAATATTATTTTTTTTAAAGTGTAGTAAAAGTAAGGATGCATTCCCACAAAAACTCATAACCTTGGATTCAAATATAGTAGATCTTACTTTGGAAAGAATTCTGTTTAATGTTTTCTATGTACAATGTAGAGATAAATAATCCTTCATTGGCGCAACAGCCTCATGTTGGGCCAAGGCAGTATGCCTACTGGCAGATTTCGAGACAGGAGATTTTTTCAGTTTACGAGTTAGCGTTTCTAGCCCTACGCTATACAATCATATTAGATAGGGACCTTAAAGTGGATTTCGAACCACAACAAATATCCATAGCACTAGTCAGAGCGTTAGTCACTCCGACATCAGGCCCAGAGATAAATATTACAGATTAAAAATTTCTATTTTCATTACGGTTTTATCATTAGTATAAAAAAATTAAGTCTTGAACATCCATTTCACTGGAATCAAACATGTTGAAAAGCAGTTTTCCAGATTCTTTCAAATGCAGAATATTTCTAATTTAACATTTTGAAAAAATTTATTTCACTATAATTACTTTGGCATAGTTTACTATAGGCATAGTTTGTGCATTTAAATGCAGATTACAATAGAAAAAATAAATATAAAAAAAGCATATTTGCTAACGTTTATTAAATTTAATAGGATAGAAACTATTATATTCAGTAAAAATTATATTTTAATTCAATTGATAGATTTAAAATAAAAATAAAAATAAATTTACATAATTCAACACATTTATCAACAATAATGCTTTATGCTTTAAAAGCTATCAAGAACAGTTTTTGAAAAATAACATTGGTTAATTATCATTGTTATATAAAAAGTAATTTATATCCAGGATTTCTATTGTCATTTTTCAATTAAAATGGAATAAAATACTGCTAAATAATCTTTGTTATTGATTATTAAAAAATTTCAAATACAAATTCAAATCTCCATCATTTTTCATGAGAAGATACATATACACACCCATTTAAACGAGGAAAACCTCTTGTAAATACAATTTTTTATTTCATCGTCTCACATAGAAAAGGCAGCTAATTAATGTAGAATGATTAACGAAGTTTCCAAGGATTAAGGAAGTTTAGTAATTTATAAATGAGTGCTTGTGCGATGTACCTAGAAGGAACTGTTTTCCAATTTTCATTTTTTAACTTTTTGTAAGGAAATTTTTAATTAAATAATGAGTAGTAAATATATTAAAACACACGCTTAAATAGGTTGGAAGACGAACAATTTCTTATTTACGTTTATAGTTTTCTTCAAGAAGAGATAAGACGAAGCGAGATTTTATTTCTTTTTAAGTAAGCGAATAATTGTATGGATTGACATGAAAAATGCGTGGCCTTTTCGTAATTATTCATTATTGTAAATAATTTAATAAGACTATAGGGAAAGAAAAGGATTTATAGTATAGATTTTGTTTAATTTTTTTAAAGAATTATCTGGTTAAATACGTTAACAAATAAATTGTTGTTTTATATAGGAAATTTAAAATGAAAATTTTTATTTTAGTACTTTAAGCCATGCGGGTTAGAAGAAAAATTATTTAAAATTTACGAATTGAAATAAATAGCCATATATTAGTTTATGTTGCGGGAAAGTAGTGTAAAATTTATTGGGTGATTCATAAAAAAATTATTTTAGGAAGAATATAATACAATGTTACAAAAAAGATGGATGAAAGATTCGTAAAATTTTTTTTTATTTATGTATTAACATGTGTCATGTCATAAACTACACATATATATTTCTTTCAAAATTTGTATTCCAAGGAAGAAAATATAATATCCATATGTACATACATGCCATTTGTTTAAACATATAAGTTAAAAAACAGTTTCAAGAAAAATTGTATTTTAAATCATTCTTACTTATAATACTTTTTATATATTTTTTTTCTACTGTATTTTTTTCGTATAATCCTAAAGGTTTTTTTTACTTATTTAAATAATTCAGATGCAATTTCGTTTTTCAGAGAAAAGAAAACATGCTTAATATAATATTTCTTACAGTTTAAGATAGTTAAACAATTTACAAGAAATATTGTTTTCATTTGAAGAAATATGATTTTATTTTTTTTTTACCAAGTCTGCTAATTCAACATATCAGTGCATAATGATTTAAAACTTTTTATTGACATACATTAAGAATATGCTTCAATGAAGTTCGGTATCTTCTTCTCCAACTGACTTAAATGTAGACTACTTTCTCTTGAAAGTGTGAATTAAAAGATTTTTACACTAAATGTTTTCATTTACCCAATAATCCCTTTGAAAATTTGACGATTTTTCTCTGCTTGATAAAATGTAACGCAGAACTTGTTATGTGGAATGTAGAAATGTCTACTGTAGCCTTTTTTCCACGAGAAGAGTTGTGATATTTCTTTCTCAGGAAAGAGGAATATGTATTTTTTACACGTACATCATAAAAACATATCGACCCAAATTTGACAGCAGATATGCAGTGTTGTGGATAGTTATACGTATTACATACAATTAGTATTTTGTACTAATGAGAACAACCTGTCACTTATATCTTATAGAGAGATTCACAGTGAGACTCATGAAATTAGCAATTGTCGGTGTCATATTCACATGTCGAAAAAATTACAGATGGAATATGGACTACACCATGAGTTGTTGCATGTGGTTGGTGATATACCATGAGCTGAGAAAATGTTTACTCCAATGAGAAGTAAAGGAAGCTGACCATCCTCTCGACAGATTTTCTTAAAGAGAGGGTTTTGGAGAAGAAAGAAGAGAGTTCTGTTACGGGTCGACAAAGAGTGTTGTTTTTCTCTTTTTTTGTAAAGTGACAGAATAGGTGGGATATTCCGTCTGTTTACAAAGTGAGGCCGCTGTGGTTTCATGTATCACGCTGTGTGATAATTAAGGTCTCTTGCAGACCACGTGTTTTGTGATACGTCGTAGACTTGATAACTCTGAAAAACTCCTTCCTTGGAGTGAACTGCACTTGCGAATCAAATTTAATTCTTCAATTTTCCCTTTTTGTAAATAATAAGTTGTAATAAATAAAATGTTCTGTATAATACTAGTAAATAAAAATTAAAATGTTCCCATGAACCTGAAAGTAGTCCTCTTCTTAAAGCTATTAAAGGTCTTGTATAGGTCGAGACGTTACACTACTATTAAAACACTTTATTGCACACAACTTTATTACAACACATTTATTATATTAGTCTTATAATAATCATTCTTTAATTTTTATTGATAATAAATTTTAATATTAATTATAAGTACACAACATTTTGTTGCACAGAATAATCTTTACTTTTAATTAAACTATACGATTCTATTATTCATTCAAGAATCTTATTTTAGTTACATTAATATCTATTTAGACTTCAACGACTGAAAGCCAAAATGAAGAAAATCTTGATAAAAGATTATTATCCCCAAACTTTTTAGTCTTTCCAAAAATAATGTATTACTTAAAAGTAATCTTTTCTACTAAGAAGCACAAGAAATACAAACCCCATTTTCGCCATCAATACATTTTTCTGACAACTTACTTCACTTCTTCTTCATTCATTTTCTATAGCTTCCTACCACCTTTTAGCACCTGAGGACATTGAATCAATTTTTCTTAACCTACATTATGCATGCACTGAATTAAATATGGAATTTTAT
Source organism: Caerostris darwini (assembly GCA_021605075.1). Lineage (NCBI taxonomy): Eukaryota > Metazoa > Arthropoda > Arachnida > Araneae > Araneidae > Caerostris > Caerostris darwini. Next base: position 451,017 of record BPLQ01007492.1, read on the forward strand.
GCTTGGCTGACTAGATTCGTTTCTGCCATCATAAATGGTCTTTTTTTAGTCCTTTTACATAAATTTTCAAAGAAAAGGCTTAGGCGTCTGTTATTAGAAAACATTCTTTAGAAAACCCTTTTTTTTTTTATAATGTAGAAGAAAAGTAAAGGAAAAGGTAATTTCCAGTAACTATGAAGCATGTAAAAGTGAGCTTTCTTGAAAGGTTTATGGTCTGGTTTAGAATTAGTGTAATCTGCTTTCGAGTGAGTTACTTTTGGACAGATACTTATCAATTATTAATCTGCTTATCAGTTTTTTTTTTCCATTGCATTTTGAACTTGTTATTTTTCGTTTCAGTCGCTAATAGCTGGAGTGTAAAATTTCGGTATTAACGCTCAGATGAAAACAATAAGATTTCTTCGGATATCTAAAGGGGGATTTATGTTTTAAAGAAAAATTGTCTCATAAAATCTGGTTTTATTTGCTTAAAGTGTCTAATTTGGAATGAAAGCTTTGGGATTACTTGCGTCACAAATATAGAAATCCCATTTTTAGGAAAGAAAATGGTACGAAATTAATTTGGAAAAATAGTAGCAAAATCTGTAATTAGAATATTTATCCGGCTTAGGAAAAAAAAATCTTTTAGTAAAAATGATCATGAAAGGAAAATCCGTGAAAAAAATCTAATTAGATTATTTATTTGTTTCAATGGAATTTCCATTGCGACGCGCAGTTTTTAAAATGTTAATAATTGGTAGTTGTGAAAGTACTAATAAAACTTGTATAAAAGAAAAGCAAATAGATATGAGTTATTGGGAGATATTGTGTCATTGGTGAGTTTTTTAATATAAAAAGGTTCTTGTAACTTCACAAAGGATGTAATTAGTATCATTATATGTAATTTTTAAATTCCAGGCATGGATGGTACAAAGAACAAACTCGTTTTTTAAGATTTTGTAAATACAAATATATAATTGTGTTTTGTTTGTTATGTGTTGCAGTTGTGTATTGCTGTCTTTGCAATGTTAATAAATATGGCAAGAAAACATCGTGTAGTTATTTTGAGAAATAATTTAGTTTGTATCCACAAACAACACCGAATCAAGACCACATCCATATATGGCCCTAACTTTTATCGTAAAATTCTTATAAAGAATAAGTAACAACATAAATACCGTTGGCTTTCTAAACCTTTTCAACGTTTAAATGTTATAGTTATAAATTCAAAGGAAAATGTCTTTCGTTTAATGTAGTTTTAATTTATATGATCCGGAAAACAATTCTGTGTAGATTCAAGTAGTTGGAAATAGTCAAATGATGACAAAAGTAGTTGGAAGAAGTTCAAATATGAAAGCATATATAAACTGAAAATGTATACGAAAAATGTATTGTTAGTTAAGAATAAATTTCAACTGTAATGCTGTTGTTGAAGATAATATATTGAAAAATTTCTTATAACAAGAAAAGCAAGATATAAAACAAACTGTTATTTCTGTTGAATTATGTATAAGAGTTTTATAAATTTCTTAAATAGACCATATATATTTAGTTCCCTATAACGTCTATTATACGAGTATTCAAAATGATAGTTAAATTTTAAAATCAGTTGAATAGTAAGAAACACAATGAGCAACAATATAATTGAGTACCATTCAACACCACATAAGAAAAGCGGTTAGTTAAAATTCAAATTAAATGACTTTAATTAGATGGATAAAGATTATATATTTCAAATGGTTTCTATACATCTAATTTTAAAAGCTACTAATATAACACCAGTGAAAAATTTAGCTATTATGTTAAAATGGGAAATTGTAGAAAATATAAGTTAAGTAGAAATTCTTCCAGAATATAGATTTAAAAATGTGACATTTTATAATTTTAAGAAAAATGTTTATCTCATCTAATCTATAACGATATATTCACAGTTTTAAAAATTATTTTTTATAATTGCAGTATTTTATCAAGCATTTGTTAAACACTTTATAATACACATACAATTAAATTACATATTAAATAACTTTTTATTGTAGCAATAAAGAAAACATAAAACGATATAGTTTATTTCTCTTGTATCCAAAAACAAAATGTTGTGCTATTAAACATGCAGATGCATCAACAATAAACTAAATGGATTAGAAATTTACCAAGTTGCGTAACTTTAATGCTTTTAGATTTCCAATTCCTCCATGCCATGCCAACGAAGCTGCAGAGACTGATAAAGCAATTAGGCGAAGGTGCTAAAATGTAAAGTAACCAGGAAATCGTAGACCTGGTAGAAAATCCTTGCGAATATGGGTAGTAAAATGCGATACACCTCAACATTTCTAGTGAGATCAAGTCTCGGTATTTCGCTGTCTATCATTAAACCCACTTTAATGGCACGCTAATGGACATCGATTGCAAGTTAATGGATCACCATCGCGTTGTAGTCACAAAATTACACATGCCCATTTCAGCGCACCGAAGATACTTTTCATTCCTTGAGGCATGTAGAAAAGTCACTTTTATCGGCAGCTTCGAATTGACTCACAAATCTTTTAAATGAATGGAACGTAACTGGCTATTACTGAAGGGAATAATTCATGAACACGAGTAGACTTCAGTTTTAAACAAACAAAGTCTGACGGAATTTACTCTCGCTAAGTTAAGCTCTTTTAATTCTTGTTAAGAATAATCTTGGCTTATTTCAATGGCTTGTTCCTGGAAACATTAAATGGAATGCAAGTGCTTGGGTCTATGCCTTGGTTATTTGGCATCGGTTGCTAACTCTTATGTACAACTGCTCCCTTTTATAAGCGGAAATGATCTTCAAAGCATTAAATGTAATGTGCCTCGGTTGGTTGCTAGTTATTCTCTGGTGCTTTCGTTGAATAGACAACATTATGTACAGAGATTTTCTGCGTTATGTTGGATGTCAAGTTTATATCTGGATCTGATTGTTTAGACAGTTGTGTTCACAAACAACTCAAAGGGAAATCTTGCACTCTTTTAATAGAATGGTAAAAGTTATTCTTTGTCATGTTAGCTCTAACTTTGAGAAAGTTTCCCATCCTCTTTTAAATTTTAATATCTAATGATGTATATGAGATGGAGTTTTCAGTTTCTTAAATATTGTATGGAAATGCATCTACATTTAAGATTTACATTTAAAATGGTCACGAGGAATGTTATTTTTCTTTATCAAGATTTTAATTAATTAATTTTGAAAACACATTTTAAAAACAACTTAATTATTTAAATTTTCATTAAAAAAGTTGAAAATTCCTTACTTTATTTCTATTTTATACTGCTCCATACTTTATTACACTAACTATCTGCATTATTTATATTTATAATACAATTACTAATGTGACAATCATAAGGGACCTTTTAGCATTTACAATCTATACTTCAATTAAAGGTTTATAGGAGGAGATACTTATCTAGATCTTAATATCAATTAAATATTTTGTTTTACTTTAACAATTCATTTTTATATCAAATTCTCATATATTTAAGAAAACCGAAAACAAAGTTGTCACCTTAAAGTCTTTTTATCCAAATGTTTATGTATTAATCCAAAATGTATTTTAAATAAAAATTAATCAATGCGAAAAGATAATTGATTAATCCCAAATAATACTGTTTAAATTTAGAAACTTTATATGTTACCATTCTCGACTTTACACATAATTCAAAACAAATTTTGAATATCAATATTATCATAAGATGAGTTTTTAATGAAAAAAGGCAAAAAGTTTTAAGTAACCAAAAAATGGTATGAAATTTTTTTTTTGAATTTCAGAAACACTGTGATAAATAAATTTTAAACCTAAGATAAAATTTATTGTTTATTACTTAAAGTTCAAACAAAATTTTAAAACAAATCACACCAAATCATTATCAAAATTACAGATACAGATAAAATAAAATTTTAACTAAGAAAATTAAAAATGTGTTAAAGTATAGGTAAATATATATTTGAAATTATTTTATATTGAAACTTGATTTTAAGAAATTAAGAAATTTTTGGTATAATTTTAACAGCTCTCCCCCCCCCTTTTTTTTCCCTTATCCATTTTCTATTTCACTTTCTAGGATGGGGAAAAAAGAACAATATGTATTGAAGACAATTGTAATAGTATTGATAACTAACTTATGGTATTAATTTTAAGATTAATTTTCTATTTCACTTCCTAGGATGGGGAAAAAAACAATCTGTATTGAAGACAATTATAATAATATTGATAACTAACTTATGGTATTAATTTTAAGATTAATTTTCTATTTCACTTTCTAGGATGGGGAAAAAAGAACAATTTGTATTGAAGACAATTATAATAATGTTGATAACTAACTTATGGTATTATTTTTAATTGCCTGTATTTTTCAGTTTATTTATTTTTACTTTATTTTCCATGAATCAGGATATAATGACAACAATATCAAATCTACTGACTAAGACATTACTCATTTTTAATATACCTAGTTCATTTTTATTTGGTATTTCTACTTTCGATGATTCAGACAGCATTTTATCTTAATTAAAGAGTCGCATAATAAGTGAGATGCTCATAAGCATTGCATCCCATTATTTCAATCCGCCCATTCTTCACCACAAGTAGTCCAAACGAAGGGCGAACCGATTCCTTTCAAACTCACTTGATCATTAGGCGGCGAGTGTGTGGTGCAAGTAGTTTTGTCAGTAGTTTTCCTCCCCAGAGTTCCTCCCATCTCATCTTTCTCTGGAGCCAGTGATTTACGAGCCATTACGTACAGAGCGCGACCCTGCAGAGAAAGATGGGACAGTAACTACTGCTGATGCCACTTAGACTTGTTCGGGATCACACTAGCGAACAAAGACCTTCTGTTCCCCCGATTCAAATGGAGGTAGAGTGGTTTTCCAGAACTTTGGGTTAGACGCCCATATAATAAATGCACGCATGAATCTGTGCATCGGTGTTATTGGATTTGATGGGCCTTTCTATTGAGAATGGCAACATGTAAATTGAGAGCTGTTACAGTATGGGCTTGTTTGTTTATTAGGCAATCTAAAGAAGTAAATTTATGAGTTTATATTGTCTTGACTAATAAGCAGATCGGAAGTTTCTGCTTATAAAGAATGAATACCCTTTGGAATCAGGTCTCGGATAGCGCTAACTTGAATCCTTTTTAACAAAGGCTAATATGGAAACTTCAGAATAAAAAGAGAATATTTATAGTTGAAATGCAGAACTTTCCAAAAAGAATATATAATTCCGTTTCTCTCATTTACGACATGTTTTGTTCTTGTGATAGGGATGTTATAGATTGACTTAACAAGGTGTTCTGAAAAAGACTAAATTGTTTTCAAAAAGAGAAAAAACAACAATCAAGGTTAAAAAATAATCCCTGTAGAAAATTCATGTGGTAGGACATAAATTTAAATGTACAAAATTATTTAATAAAATTTTATGCTCAACAATTTTACACTCAAAATTAATTTTAAGTTATTATTTAATATAATTAATAAATAGTAACATTATTTATTACTTTGTAGACGTATTTATGTTTTATTTTAATTTTTAATTGCATGAAATATTTCAAAATTTTATACCCTGCCACATAAATTTGTGGAAATTTTTTCTGAACTCTAACAGTTTCTCTGTAATCCTTTTTTTAAAAAAACCGTTACATTTAGGACACTGCAAAACTGACTAATAAATAGGGTAAATGAAATTTACCCTTAAAATAAGAAAAAAAATTATATTCATATGATTAAATCGAAAGATCATTCTAAATTTTGGTATGTACAATGCCGCCATTTGAGAATGTTGGTAAGAATGATTGTACTATGGTAGAACAAAGCGCCATGAAAGCAGCGTTTGGCCTATACGATGTAACTTGAGGACAGAACGATCGTCAGGGTGGATTTCACCGCCCCTGATTTATAATTATTAACGATCCAACTTGTAACTGGAACACCAGTGATTGAAAGGATAATTCATAGATGATTCAGAGAATGGGTTCAGGCCATCATGTCGACTACCCCTCAGCTGTGCACACCGACTAGCATGTTTGTAAAAGTGATTGGCTCAAATGACCTGGAATCTCATTGACTAGTGTAGAATTGCTTACAGTCATGAGTTTCGCTTTGAACTGAGCCCGATGCCCACCGAAGACGTGTCTGATGTCCAGAACAGAGGTGAAATGCTGACCTAACTGTCACCTGCCACCCGCCCAGACAACCGAGAATTTCAATATGGGTTAACACGACATTTAACACCCTGTTGTGTTGTCTTTCACTGTAACTTGGGCTTGCATTTTAACTAAAACATGCTCATCCCTACACAGCAATCATTTCCCCAGATTGATTTCACACTTTTCAAATGCTTCATTGGCCAACTAGATCACCAGTTCAGCCCTCAAAAGAGTACGCTTTGAATCTGATGAGTAGGTGTCTCCGAGCGTCCCAGGACTCGTGAAGAGACATAATTAGACAGTTGTAGAGTATTTAGTAAGAACTCCTGCTGTAACACTTCCGCAAACTCTACAATCCGTGCCAAGTTGGATATCATTTTGCATGTTACCCAGAATCACCACCTTATTGAATGGTTCACTGTATGTAACTGGATAATCTGAATTAAAGATTCAATTCGTGTGAAATTTACATTTTTTTACTTTACTTCGTATCAATTGAGTTTCAACTAATGTTCAATTTTCTTGATGTGTTTTCTTCTTTTTTTGCTTGCAATTTATTTAGTTACTTATAGTAAATTGTCATGATTTTTCTAATTCAAAGTTTTTAACACTTTTTAATAAATAATGTGCGTATTTTAAATATTTTATGAAAAACCCCACTAATGTAGTTAGTAATTTTTACGAACCACTATATTTAATCATTATTAATCCACTATAGTAATGCATTCCGTAATTATAACAAGAAGAATATGGACAAATATTATACCCTTTCTGCTTATACGATGAAGATTATTTTAAAAGACTGTATTTACAATTTTTAACGCATAATTTTAAAATTTAATTAAAATGTTTCTTATAATATCAATGAGTGAAAACATTTCTTATGATTTCAATATCTTAAAGAGGTTACTTTAATATTGTAAGTAAGAAAATAACACCTAGTGTCTAGATAGGAACGAAGTCCTCTCATTTAACAGAGATAGTTATTATTTAGATTATTATTAATTATTAATTAATTATCTAAAAATAATTGTCATATTTATTTCTACTGTGGTTACATTTTCACTGCATTTATGCAAATACTATACGCTGAAGTGATAAAAGTCATGGGATACCTCTTAATATCGTCTCGGCCCTCCTTTCGCCTGGCGAAGTGCAGCAACTCGACGTGGCATGGACTCAACAAGTCGTTGGAAGTCTTCTGCAAGAATATTGAGCCATGCTGTCTCGATAGACGTCCATAATTGTGAAAGCGTTGATGGTGCAGGATTTTGGGCACGAACAGACCTCTCGATGATGTCCCATAAATGCTCGATGGGATTCATGTCGGGCGATCTAGGTGGCCAGATCATTCGTTGGAATTGTCCAGAATGTTCTTCAAACCAATCGCGAACAGTTGTGGCCCGGTGACATGGCGCATTATCATGCATAAAAATTACATCGTTGTTTGGGTACATGAAGTCCATGAATGGCTGCAAGTGATCTCCAAGTAGCTGAAGATAAGCATTTCCAGTCAATGTTCGGTCCAGTCGCACCAGAGGACCAAGTCCATGCCATGAAAAAACAGCCCACACCATTACGGAGCCACCACCAGCTTGAACAGTGCCTTGCTGACAGTTTGGGTCCATGGCTTCGTGGGGTCTGCGCCACACTCGAACCCTACCATCAGTCCTTACCAACTGAAATCGTGACTCATCGGACCAGGCCACGGTTTTCCATTCATCTAGGGACCAACCGATATGCTCACGTGCCCACGAGAGTCGCTGCAAGCGATGTCGTTCTGTCAGTAAAGTCGGTCTTCTGCTGGAATAGCCCAAGAAAGCCAAATTTCTCCGCACAGTTCTAACAGACAAGTCGCTTGTACGTCCCACATTGATTTCTGCATTTATGTGACGCAGTGTTGCTTGTCTGTTAGAATTTACGACTCTTTGCAGACGTCGCCGGTCTCGGTCGTTAAGTGCAGGCGGTCGACCACTGCGCTGTCCATGGTGGGATGTTATGCCTGAAATTTCATACTCTCGGCACACTCTTGACACAGTGGATCTGGGAATGTTGAATTCCCTAACGATTTCCGAAATGGCATGACCCATGCGTCTAGCTCCAACTAACATTCCGCGTTCAAAGTCTGTTAATTCCCGTCGTGCGGTCATCATCACGTCCAAACCTCTTCACATGAATAACTTGAACAGAAATGAAAGCTCTGCGAAAGCACTGCGCATTTATACCTGTTCTACGCGATGCTACTGCCATCTGAAAATTTGCATATTGCTATCCCATGACTTTTGTCACTTCAGTGTATATGTGAATGCAATCTATAAGTGTTTTTCTGAATAAGAGGGGTACTGCGAATATCTTTCTTTTTTTTATACGTAACAAAATTATGGTATAATGTGTCATAAAGTTTCTAAAACCTTTAATTTTTCATTTACAAAATATTTTAGGTGGAGTAAATTATTTTATGCTTACTTACTAATAGACTATAATACTCAAAAAGAATGAATTGTAAAACAACTAAATATGAAAACATGAATCCTTGTAGTGTACTTTGAATTACCTAATAAAGGGTTTATTAATTGGAAAAATAAATTATTTATTTAGAAAAAAAACTCGATCTTAGAAAAGCAAACATATAATTCCCGAAGAATATGACATAATTATCTTATATTTATCTTTGTTGAATCAGGTTCAAAATTATATTATTCCCAAAGAATACTGAAAAAAAATGAATAGCGCAGCAACTAAATATGAAAACACGAATCCTTGTCGTGTACTTTGAATTACTTAATAAAGGTTTTTTCTAATTGGAATAATTAATTATTTATTTATAAAAACACTATCTTTGAAAATCAAACATTTAATTCCCAAAGAATTATCTTTGTAAAGACAAGTTCAAAGCGCGATTTATTATTTACAGAAATTTACATTTTTTCATGACGAGTAGTCTTTGCAATAATATTTATTTATAATTAATTATTGAAATAATTTTTAAATAATTATTACCAAAAAATAAATTATTAATTACATGAACTCATTTTATCTACGGAAAGAAAAGATATAATCCCGAAAGAATATGTAATAATTATTATACATTGATCTATGTAACGACAAGTTCAAAGCACGATTTGTTATTTACAGTAATTTACAGTTGTTATACGAAGAGTAGTCTTTGCAACAATATTTATTTACAATTAATTATTTAATTATTATTCATAAAAAATTAATTATTAACTGTATAAATTTAATCTTCGGAGAGCAAAGATATAATTCCCAAAGAATATGATTTATTATCTTACATTTATCTTTGTCAAATCAGGTTCAAAACGTGATTTGTTATTTATAGAAATTAAATTTTTTTTTCGTGATTAGTAGCATTTACAACAATAATTATTTTTAATAAATAATTAAAATAATTTTTAAATTATTATTCATGAACGTAATTAATCTTCGTAGAGAGAAGACGTAATTATCAAAGAATGTCAAATAATTATTTTGCATTTATCTTTGTCAAATCAGGTTCAAAATGTGGTTTGTTATTTATAGAAATTTACATTGTTTTCGTGACGTGTAGCATTTTCAACAATATTTATTTATAATTAATTATTAAAATAATTATTAAATTATTACTTAAAAAAATAAATGATTAATTATATGAATTAATTTAATCATCGAAAAGCAAAGATAGAATTCCGAAAGAATATGTAATAATTGTAATGCATTAATCTTTGTAAAGACAATTTCAAAGCATGATTTTTTATTTACCGAAAGAAGACATAATTATCAAAGAATGTCAAATAATTATTTTACATTTATCTTTGTCAAATCAGGTTCAAAATGTGCTTTGTTATTTATAGAAATTTACATTTTTTTCATGACCAGTAGCATTTGGAACAATATTTCTTTGTAATTAACTATTAAAATAATTTTAAAATTATTATTCATAATTAAATTGTTAATTACATAAACTCATTTAATCTTTGAAAAGCAAAGATATGATTCCCAAAGAATAAGTAATAATTATAATACATTAATCTTTGTAAAGACGAGTTCAAAGCGTGATTGGTTATTTGTAGAAATTTACATTTATGTTCTGAAGAGTAGAAATTTACATTTATGTTCTGAAGAGTAGAAATTTACATTTTTTTTGTGATGAGTAGCATTTGCGACAATGTTTATTTATAATTAATTATTAAAATTATTTATAAATTATTATTCATAGTTAAATTATTAATTACATAAACTCATTTAATCTTCGAATAGCAAAGGTATAATTCTGAAAGAATATGCAATAATTATTTTACATTAATCATAAAAAGTCAAGTTCAAAGCGTGATTGGTTATTTACAGAAATTTATATTCCTTTTATGAAGAGTAGCAATATTTAATTATAATTAATTATTAAATTATTATTCATTAAAAATAAATTATTAATTGAATTAACTCATTTAAGCTACGGAAAGAAAAGATATATTTCCGAAAGAATATGTAATAATTATAATACATTGATCTATGTAACGACAAGTTCAAAGCATGATTTGTTATTTACAGAAATTTACATTTTTTTCATGCCGAGTAGCATTTACAACAATATTTATTTATAATTAATTATTAAATTTTTATTCATAAATAAGTTATTAACTGTATGAACTTATTTAATCTTTGAAGAGCAAAGATATAACCCCCAAAGAATATGTAATAATTATTTTACATTTGTTTTAAGATAATTACTTGATTATTTGATTTAATTATTTGATCTTTGTCAAATCAGGTTCAAAATGTGATTTTGCTATTTATAGAAATTTACATTTTTTTCGTGACGAGTAGAATTTGCAACAATATTTATTTATAATTAATTATTAAAAATTTTAAATTATTATTTATAAAAAATAAATTATTAATTGAATGAACTGATTTAATCTTCGAAAAGAAAAGATATAACTTCCAAAAAATATGTAAAATTTATCTTTCATTAATCTTTGAAAGACGAGTTCAAAGCGTGATTTTTCGTAATTATTTACAAAAAATTACGTTTTTTTTGTGACGAGTAGCATTTACAACATTAATTTATAAAATAATTTTTTAATTATTATACCAAAAAATTATTAATTACATAAACTCATATAATCTTCGAAGAGCAAAGACATAATTCCCAAAGAATGTGTTATAATTATTTTACATTAATCTTTGTAAAGACAAGTTCAAAGCGTGGTTTGTATTTACAGAAATTTACATTTATTTTATGAAAAGTAGTTTTTACAACAATATCGCTAATTTTCGTAATTAGAGCTCGAACAGATAAGATAATTTGCTGAGACTACCAATCGATATAATGGTCGACGACTGAAAGGTTACGGGGCGAAAAGCTTTAACTCACATATATGGAAAATTCACTAAAAGTAATTATCATACCAAGTTAAATCTGAAATAAAAAAAAATACAGATTAATCTACAGTACTAGGAATTTTTTCTGCTTAATTCTTTGATATTCCAGTAGGAATTTAAAAAAAAAAAATAAACTGGAGTGGGGAAAAAAACTCGCATTAGTTCAAATTATAAATATTTTTTTTTTACTTTCATATTATAAATCAAAACAAAATGTAATTTTCTTGTTATAGTTTGTTTTATTCTAATGACTGCCTTATCTCTTTATGTACACAAAAACTACTTTAATGTTTAAGGAAAATCCCGTGAGAATCTGTTTTTCCAGTTTGATTAAACTAAAAGGATAATACCTCACATTAAAGAAAAGAAATTTTCTGAAATGTTTTGTTTACATAACTAGAATTAATTAAAAAAGCGATTATATCTAAAAAAAATATCATATTTTTTAATTGCAATTACGTTTGATTGATTGAGTTGAATAAATTACCTTTATAGCACATAAGCGTTTTCAAGATCAATCACAGTATGGTTTATAAAGCAATTAGTATAAAAAGTTGTGTAATTAAAAAAGTGGGTTTCAACTAAGTATGTAATCATTGAAATGATTTAAAAATCTTCTCTCCGAATTAAAAAATTATAGTTATGTTTTTGTAAGGATCAGTTGCATTCCATGAATAATAATAATAAATAAATAAATAAACAAATAAACAAGCATTTCTATCAATTCCTTTTCTGTAAAAGAGAATTTCACTACAGAGAGATTTTAAGTAATCTGGGGTTTGAAACTATGCGACTGATTATGCCAGGGGGAAACATTTCATGTTAATATTGGCATAGATCAACTTCTTCAGTTTTATTAATTGTCATTGTTCAAAGACTTCGATGGAAAATATTGTATTAAAAATTACATCTGTTTAGTATTTTTTAAAGTAATTTATGTATTTTTATAAGAAAGGTGTCCAACAAAATTGTCTTTGTTATTCATTCTATTTTGATACAATTCAGAAGAAATTTATGCAAAATTTAATATTATTCAATGGCATCTCCATTCATTGCTTTGCGAAAAAAATATTGTCTTTGCTTTTTGTTTTGTGCATATAAGTTAAAAATCTTTTTTTATGAATATATATTTTAGAAACTGAACTACAATGTACTGAATTTTCAAACGAGGATTTTAAATATTTTCTTGTATTTAATGAAAAGCTTTTTAAAATGAACAATTTTATTTTGTATGTATTGCTTTTTATTTTAAACCTATGATACATTATTTTCGTGCCTTAAATACACTATAATTACAATAAATTAATTTTAACTGCTAAATTAACTACGAAAAATTAATAAACTATATGTAACTTCATTTGGAAATTATTATTACTAAATTTGGACATTATTATTATTATTATTATTATTAAATTTTTTATGTGACGCTGTTGTAATGTGATATGAAAGAGTTCATCGGGTTTTTTTTTTTTTTTTTTTTTTTTTTTTTTGCTATCAAAACATGTCCGTTAATATTTAATGTGTTTTTATTTAAGTTTCGAAATTGGTATGTGAAATTTGTTGTATGTGCAATTTTAAAAATAATTTAAAAGGTGTGTCAATTAATTATAAAACAAATACAATTGATAATTAATTAGCTAATTAACAATTTCTGTTAAGTATATAGTTTCACAGATTTAAGAACAGCAGCAATGAAATGGTATATTATAGTTATAATACAGTGAATTTGACTCCTTAAATTAAGAATAAAATAACCAAAATTATATCAGTTATCTATCGTACATAGGAAGAGCCTATGAAACGAATCAATATTATCCTTAATGCCAGTCGTGAATCAATCAATAAGTAATGAATCAGTGTATGCCTTATTCTGTATAAATCATTAATACAATGAAGAAATGAACATCGTAAATTATAAAATTATTTCTAATATAAAATCTCTTTCTTAATGTGCGTAAGTTGACTTGAGATAATTCATTGCTGATATGTTCGATTTGCAGATTGTTGAGACGGGCGCCCCAAAGAGGCTTGATACACTATTAAATTAAAGATAGAAAGGAGATTATTGCATTCCTCATTATTGCATGCGGACTGATGGCCAATTGGTTAGCACTCTGGCCTTTGGTTCGAATCCTGACGGAGGCATGTATGTTTGTTAGGGGTTTGGAATCCCCGTTAAACTTTAGGCCCCGGTCTAATTAGCACAAAATGATCGTAGAGCGACCAAATAAATAAACAAACCAAACAATTATTATTGCATTTCCTAGAGGCCTTTCTGATTGCCTTACATATGCATTATATGTAAAGAAAACCAGGAAAACATCCACTCACTCAGACTAACGATAGAAAAACACATTGGGAAGGTTCACAGGCCAACAAACGTAATTTTTTTGGTGGTCCTAATTAAGCGGATTAGAACTAAACCTCTTAAACGAATCTTAGCGTTAATTTACATATAATTGGGCTTTAATATTAAATTTGTAGTGAAAGAATAATTAAATATAAAAATATTATTTCATAAACAAATAATTAGTTACAACATGTGTTTCCCTGTTTCCTTACCATATAAATTTATTTTCTCTTATAGGATGTATTGTAACGGACTTATGGGATTATTTCATTTCTAGAGGCTTTTCTGAGATTGCCTCACATATGTATTACACGTAAAGAAAACCAGGGAAGATAGAAAAGCACATTGAAAAAGTTTAAGGCAAACAAGTATAATTCTTGGAAGTCCTTATTAAATGGATTAGAACCAAATATCTTAATCCAAGACCTATTAACTCTTAAATTAACATATAATAGGGCTTTATTATTAAATTTAAAGTGAAAGAATAATTGAATGTAAAAATATTATTTCATAAGCAAATAATTAGTTACAACATGAGTTTCTCTTTTCCTTACTATATAAATTTATTTTAACTTATAGGATGCATTCCAGACATGTATAATATAAAATATAATTATTAATATCGAGAACTTTACATAATATGCAGACGTAAAATAAAAAGGAGAAAGTTTGAGTGGTACTGTAATGACTGTGATATTGGAGCTTCATTAAATTAAGCTTTAAAGTTTACGTTCCTTGAAATATTCTGCGGTTAGTCATTACGCGTGGTTTCATTATGTGGGTATAATGTAACAATCATTAATTTAAGTTTAAATAACTTTCATTTAAACCAAGCTATGATGTAGTTTTAAAGAACTGATAAAACATTGAAGCGGATAAATTTTAAGGTTTAATCATTAAGCAAAATGTAAATACTGTAGTTTGATTTAAGATCAAGTTTCATGTAACTTAATGAACCATACTGAAATGATGATGAAATATATTCATAACCCAAAGATAATAAAATTTTTACAACATAACAAATCAAAATGTGAATTAATTTGCGGTATTAAAAATAAATGAAGCACGTAATGAGTTTTTTTTAAGAATAACATTAAGTAGATTGGAATAATAACAATTATGAGATAATTAAATAATAATACCTGGGTATAATCAGTTTAATTTAATTTAATTTAATAAAAATGAAATTAAGTTAAAAAAATAATGAAATAAACAAAATAATGTAATGTAATGTAAAAAAGCAATTAAGGTATTGAAATAAAATAAGAGACAAGTGATTTTCATTATCTTTCAAAAGTTTAAACAATTTAAGATGACTAAGAGTAAAGGAGTTTGAATTAAAATAAAATCATTAATGATAATAATACAGGAAAAGTTCTTGAAGTAAAGAAGAAAAAGTGTAAGGTAAATTTATTTTCACTTACATAGCAAGATTATTTTTTGCTTAAAATTAAACTAGTAAAAATTATGAAGCATAGTGAACGAAAAGAAAAATAAAAACAAAGCTGTATTACACTCATGTCCATAAATTAAGGATAATTCAGAATCACACAGAAATTGAACTCTAAAATAAAAATTTCACCTGTAGAATTATCACACACATCTTGAAGAAGAATATGCAAATTACAGGAAACCACCAGATAGCGCGGATAGTACGCCACAATGACGACGAGAGTGTAAGAGAGGGGTATATAAGGAATGGTGGCAAAAAAGTAAAATTCTTCACAAGCGCTTTAAAAGCCTTTCAGGGCAATAACCGCATAGTTATGGCATAAAGAAAGCATTTGGAGGATTTTTTACGTGGTAGAATTATCGGACGACTGGAATGTGGACGTACCCAGCTGGAAGTATCCGAGGAACTTGGAATCGCCCAGAGTGTCATCTCCAGGCTTTGGCAGCGATTCCAAGATGATGGTAATGTGAGTACATGTTACAGCACAGGTCGCCCCCGAGTTACAACGCCGAATAAGGACCGGTATTTAGCAGTTACTGCCAAAAGAAACAGACGGAGCACAGCATCAGACCTGTCTCGTCAACTCTCTTCAGCTACCGGTACGACAGTTTCAAGGCAGACCGTGTACAGACGCTTAGGGCACATTGGTCTATATGCTCGTAGGCCTGTCAGATGTGTTCCACTTACCGCAACTCACTGTCGCCTGCGATTAACCTGGAGTAGAGAGCATGCATTGTGGACACCGCAACAGTGGTCTGGTGTGATGTTTTCCGACGAGTCCAGGTTTAGTTTGCAGTCTGATTCTCGCCGGACTTTCATATGGAGAGCGCCAGGTACCCGTTACCACCAAGAGAACACCATTGAACGACACCGTTACGGTGGTGCAGGATGGCTCGTTTGGGGAGGAATTATTCTTGGTTCCAGAACTGACCTGCATGTTCAGAGAGTAACGATGACAGGCCACATCTATCGGGATGTCATTCTGGAACAACATGTACGTTTGTTTCGGGGCGCCATGGGTGCTGTATTTCTGTTTATAAATGACAACACCCGTCCTCACAGTGCAAACATTGTAGACGAATGCCTTCAATTGGAGGATATCACCCGTATAGATTGGCCAACATACTCACCGGACTTGAATCCAATAGAGCATGTGTGGGATATGCTTGGCCGACGAATTGCAGCCCGTCAACCCCCTCCCACCTGTCAACCGGAACTTCGGAGGGTATTGCTTGATTAGTGGTGTAATATTCCCCAAGATCAGATTGATAATTTGATACTCAGCATGCCTAGGCGTTGTAAGGCCTGTATTGCATTGTCCAGGAGACATATTCCATATTAACCATCATACTAACCATGTTATACTGTTTTTTGTAAATAGGTTCTTTTTTAAAATTTGCTCCAGGGAGTAAAAATCGCAATTTTTATTAATTATGTCAAACATATAGCATCGTTTTTGCTCTTTACCTTTTGTTTAATAAATAGACTTTACAAATAAGTCAAATTTGTTTTGCTTCTGTCTCTTTCTTTACCTGAACTTCATTATCCTTAATTTATGGACATGAGTGTACTATTACT
Source organism: Caerostris darwini (assembly GCA_021605075.1). Classification (NCBI taxonomy): domain Eukaryota; kingdom Metazoa; phylum Arthropoda; class Arachnida; order Araneae; family Araneidae; genus Caerostris; species Caerostris darwini. Next base: position 467,921 of record BPLQ01007492.1, read on the forward strand.
ACTACTACTACTACTACTACTACTACTATTATTAAAAACCGAGAAATCAACAATGAAAATTGGAATTATTTACTTAAAAAGGCAAACAAGAAATTTTCGAAAAAAAATTTAAATGAGATCTTTTTTTGAGATCTTAAAATTTTCACAAAATTTTTGAAAAATACAATATTTTTCAATTTAATTGCCATATTTTCCTTGTGATCAAGATATTTTTTTTAATTTAAAAATATCTAAAATTTCTACAGTAAATGAAACACGAATATCCTTAGGTAAGGATTTAAAAAAATTAAATTGGAAAATCAAAAATGTTTTACGACAGAAATTTTTTTTTTGAAATAAAATATTCACAGTGCCTTATGGTAATCAATTCTAATTTATTAATTATTTTAATCAGGTAGAATTAATTACCATTGTGTGTATGTGAATATTTTAGATAATATATTTCTCTCATAAAATATGTTTGCTGCGCCTAATTAATTTAATGTTTAACCTCCTAGTTTTCGTAAAATTTAATTATTTTAATAAAACAGAATGCCAATATAAACTCACAATCAATGAAGAACAAATAACCTTAGAGACAATGTAAACTCACAATGTATGAAGCACGAATATACAATTTTTCCATTCTTGAAACAAAGAGATAATAATAAAGGAGAAAATTATTTATTTCTCTCATAAAATATTTTTGCTGCGCCTAATTAATTTAATGTTTAACCTCCTAGTTTTCGTAAAATTTAATTATTTTAATAAAACAGAATGCCAATATAAACTCACAATCAATGAAGCACAAATAACCTTAGAGACAATGTAAACTCACAATGTATGAAGCACGAATATACAATTTTTCCATTCTTGGAACAAAGAGATAATAATAAAGGAGAAAATTATTTATTTCTCTCATAAAATATTTTTGCTGCGCCTAATTAATTTAATGTTTAACCTCCTAGTTTTCGTAAAATTTAATTATTTTAATAAAATAGAATGTCAATATAAACTCACAATAAATGATGCACGAATAACCTTAGAGACAATGTAAACTCACAATGTATGAAGCACGAATATACAATTTTTCCATTCTTGGAACAAAGAGATAATAATAAAGGAGAAAATTATTTATTTCTCTCATAAAATATTTTTGCTGCGCCTAATTAATTTAATGTTTAACCTCCTAGTTTTCGTAAAATTTAATTATTTTAATAAAATAGAATGTCAATATAAACTCACAATAAATGATGCACGAATAACCTTAGAGACAATGTAAACTCACAATGTATGAAGCACGAATATACAATTTTTCCATTCTTGGAACAAAGAGATAATAATAAAGGAGAAAATTATTTATTTCTCTCATAAAATATTTTTGCTGCGCCTAATTAATTTAATGTTTAACCTCTTAGTTTTCGTAAAATTTAATTATTTTAATAAAATAGAATGTCAATATAAACTCACAATAAATGATGCACGAATAACCTTAGAGACAATGTAAACTCACAATGAATGAAGCACGAATATACAATTTTTCCATTCTTGGAACAAAGAGATAATAATAAAGGAGAAAATTATTTATTTCTCTCATAAAATATTTTTGCTGCGCCTAATTAATTTAATGTTTAACCTCTAGTTTTCGTAAAATTTAATTATTTTAATAAAATAGAATGTCAATATAAACTCACAATAAATGATGCACGAATAACCTTAGGGACGATGTAAACTCACAATGAATGAAGCACGAATATACAATTTCTCCATTCTTGGAACAAAGAGATAATAATAAAGGAGAAAATTATTTATTTCTCTCATAAAATATTTTTGCTGCGCCTAATTAATTTAATGTTTAACCTCCTAGTTTTCGTAAAATTTAATTATTTTAATAAAATAGAATGTCAATATAAACTCACAATAAATGATGCACGAATAACCTTAGAGACAATGTAAACTCACAATGAATGAAGCACGAATATACAATTTCTCCATTCTTGGAACAAAGAGATAATAATAAAGGAGAAAATTATTTATTTCTCTCATAAAATATTTTTGCTGCGCCTAATTAATTTAATGTTTAACCTCCTAGTTTTCGTAAAATTTAATTATTTTAATAAAATAGAATGTCAATATAAACTCACAATAAATGATGCACGAATAACCTTAGAGACAATGTAAACTCACAATGTATGAAGCACGAATATACAATTTCTCCATTCTTGGAACAAAGAGATAATAATAAAGGAAAACATTATTTATATTAAAATTTTAAGAAGCCTATTAATAAGAAGTTACTTAAACTTAAAATTTTGTTATTAAAGAGCAGAACTGAAAAAAATAAACATAAAAATTTATGAATGATCAATTTAAGATAAGACGAATTATTAATCAACTAGACTATACAAATTTGAATAATTTCAGTAAAAATAAAACAATTGATAATTATAGTAAATTAATAATAACTTTATCTAATTAATAAATTGAAATAAGTTATATATCTATTTTATGATAATTTAAAATTATATTTAAATTAACAGTAATGGGGAATATATTGTGATATTTACTTGAATGTGATATTTACTTGAAAAACATGAAAAAGCCAAAACAGAAGAATAAAAAAAAGTTATTTAGCAAATTCAAGTATTCAGAATTTGCTAATAGAATAGAAATTAATTTATCTTTAATTTTTTAATGTAATATGAAATGAATTATTTAATGTTGCATATTAGTGTACATTATTTAGTGGGATAACTGTCAGTTTAAGTATGTCAGAAATAAACAAATATGACATTATAAATATGTACGTTTTGATTAAAAGGATTAAAGTATTTTAGAATTTTTAAATGGGCGTTAAATTTCTGAATAATACTTGTTGATCTATTATACAAATGTAAAAATATGGGAACATAAAAGTTCCTCCAATAAAGATAGAAAATTAAATGCCAATTTTAAGATGAAGAATTATGTCAAATTCATTTCATTATCAGACGAGTTTAAATGGCTAATACTTACTAAAAATATCATTTTCTTTTAGAAAATATATCGAAACTCATAATTTTATTAAATTTTTTTGTCTGAAGAAGTCATTTAATAGCAATTAAATAGGTGCGACTTAGTTAGAATTAGTAAATTAATCGAGAGCCTTTCGTTAATCATCTCTTCTTTATCGGCTTAGACAAATTTTTTGCATATTCTGTACTTTGAAAAAAACCTCTTCTTTTATCAACGCTCCTATAAAAAGAAAATATTCCATCTTTTTCCCTGAATAAAACAAAGCGATTGATTTGATAGGGAACTAATAACGGACACCCCCGAAACAACCACCCACACGGGACAATCCCTGATTAAACGCCGCACCCATCAATAAAGACACGAGAGAAATTTGTATCTCCCAAGAAATGAAGGACACTATCGAATTCTTTTCAATGGCCAAGATAAAATGAGAAGAGAAAGAAAGAAACAAAACCATCAGATAGATGCCCAGCGGAATCGCAGTTGCGAAATTTGTTTTCATGATTCGGACACAAAGATGAATGGCAAAAGTTGATTCGGGGGACACGAGAAATGGGAGCGACAACAAAATGAATAACAACTGCCAAACTGAGTTGGACGGGAAAGAAGCTTTCAGTAGAACGTCCGAAGGTCTAAGAAGATGAATGAGACCAACAACTGGAATCCATTGCATCGGCACCTGGACAATAGATGGACCTACCCTTCACCTTGCAATGCTGCAACCAGATGAATTTACCCCTACAGATGAATGGGAATAACACAAATTTAGTGCCTTCAAAGACGTAATAACAATGTTGGTGACGATAAATCTGTTTCTGTTCTGATAAGGGGAGAGTGATTTATGATTGGCCCGAATTTTCGAGGACGAAACGTTTTCAAAAACATCCATCATCTCATATCCGTCTATACATATATCTGCGAGGAATAGGGTTTGAGATACACTCGGGTTTCTCATTGATTTCCATTCCTTGTTTACATAGGTTTATAAATTAAATTCTGTTGCGTGAAGTGACAGTTTATCTAAAATTTCCATTCTTAATGGAAAAATAAAGGATTGAGTTGTGAGATTTTGTCAAGATATTAATTTTTAAACACTTAAATAAGAGTAGGAAGAGCAATTTTTCATCTTTAAATACATTCTATTATTATGGATAACTTTCCTTCTTGGGAATTTTAACTTTATTTTGTTTAGAAAACTTTTCAATCAACAAAATTTTTTTAAAAGTATAAGCGACTTTTAACTAAAGATTGACTAATTTTGTGGTTTTGTGTTGATTGTCTGAATGTCTTTTAGAAAAATTTACTACTCTATTTAGAAAATATTGAAAGTAAATATGTTAGTAACATTTTGATCATGTTCTGCATTTTTAAAGAAAATTTTATCGTGATCACTTTTTAAGGTAAAAAAAATCTATTAATAATAATATAATATATATAATATAATCTACATAAATAAAATAATTAAAACAATTATGTAAATACATTAAGTAATTTTTATCAGATATATATGTATACAATATAATTCACAAAAATAATTAATGTTATAAAACATATGATTATAAAAATAATACATGATTATGATTTATAAATTATTTTATAATTAAATTTTAGAAATCTGTAAAATTTAATGTATTAAATCATCAATAAATATTTCTGTGTTTATTAATAAAAATTGAAATATTTAAATCATAATATTATGTAGTTTATTTTATGTTACTATTTGTTTATTTTATATTTATAATTTGCATAATAATTTTTATATTTAAAAACTCAAAATTATAAAAAAAAATCAATGGAAATAGAATATATTGAGAAGGATATATGATTAAATATTTTTATCTAACATTTTGCATCAGATTAATTTAACTCAACAATTATTCCCTTTTATCTTGTATTTTTATACCTGATCTTGCAACCGAAATACATTTTATGTACCATGTAATCATACCAATTTCATACTCGAGGATTAATTACTGCAGGGAATCTATTAATATTCTTATCAGATATATATATTCCTGCACTTCCTACTGTACAAAAAGGAAATACTTAGATTCTTCTCCAGAATGTTTTTTGTTAAATCAAAGAAATTGCCTAGTGCTATCTTGTAATTAAAATTTGTTGTTACTTCTTTCATCATCTTGTTTGGGTTCCGAAGTATAGAATTTCTTAATGATTGAGAGGCGGGTCTGTTCTTTTAGTTTTTGATCAGTAACTTTCGAAAATAAACCATGATTAGACAACAAGCACAGAACTATAATCAACTAAGTTTGTTTTTCCTGCAGTGCTTCAACGATAGACATTAAAAACAAGAACAAACTGTCTGGAATTAACAATTAAATTTAAGAAATCCCTAAAGTGTAATGTATTAAATCCCCAATAAATATTTCTGTATTCCTTGATAAAAATTGAAGTGTTTAAACCATAATATTAGAATAGTTTATTTTATTTTACTATTTGTTTATTTTAAGTTAATATTTGTTTATTTTATATTTAAAATTTGTGGACAATATTCAGAAATTCAAAGAACTGCAGATTGACTAATTTTGTGGTTTTGTGTTGATTAGCTGAGTGTCTTTTATAACAATTTACTACTCTAGTTAGAAAATATTGCAAATAAATATGTTTGTAACATTTTGATCCTGTTCTGCATTTTTAAAGAAAATTTTTATCACAACCCATTCTTAATAATTATAAATTCAAAATTATAAAAAAAATTGAAGAAAAGCTAATATATCGAGAAAGATATATGATTAAATATTTTTACCTAACATTTCGCATCAGATTAATTTAACTCAACAATTATTCCCTTTTATCTTGTATTTTTATACCTGATCTTGCAACCGAAATACATTTTATGTACCATGTAATCATACCAATTTCATACTCGATGATTAATTACTGCAGGGAATCTATTAATATTCTTATCAGATATATATACTCCTGTACTTCCGACTGTACAAAAAGGAAATACTTAGATTCTTCTCCAGAATGTTTTTTGTTAAATCAAAGAAATTGCCTAGTGCTATCTTGTAATTAAAATTTGTTGTTACTTCTTTCATCATCTTGTTTGGGTTCCGAAGTATAGAATTTCTTAATGATTGAGAGGCGGGTCTGTTCTTTTAGTTTTTGATCAGTAACTTTCGAAAATAAACCATGATTAGACAACAAGCACAGAACTATAATCAACTAAGTTTGTTTTTCCTGCAGCGCTTCAACGATAGACGTTAAAAACAAGAACAAACTGTCTGGAATTAACTTGTTTCGATCTGTTACATAATGGATTTACTTCCTGGGTTCATTATTTAACAATATATTTTTTAATGCGAAGACTGCTACCGATAAAATGCTTTTTAGAGTCGTATTTTTTTGCAATACTGTCTCATAAATGTGTAAACAAAATCTCTAAATGTGTAGATTTAAATATTTTAAAACTTAAGTAAGGATTTAAAAAATCAAAATGGGAAAATTAAAATAATTTACGAGAGAATTTTTTTTAAATAAAATATTCACTGGGAATCATAGTAATCAATTCTAATCTATTAATTAATTTAATCAGATAGAATTAATTAACATAGTGTGTATGTGAATATTTTAGATAAAATATTTCGCTCATAAAATATTTTTACTGTAGCTAATTAATTTAATGTTTAACCTCCTTGTTTTCATAAAATTTAATTATTCTAATAAAATAGAATGAAATTGTTTTAAAGATTTTGTTTCTAAAGTAGACACACATTTTAAATGATATAATTGAGCTGTGAAGCATTATAATTAAGTGAATTAAATAAATGTATTTACGAATTTTTAATAATAATTTTGATATAAAAATTGATTGTTGAATTCCTTATTTACAACATAATATTTCTAAAGAAAAATAAAGACGAAATTCAATTTGAAAGTTGCAATAAAAAATTATCTTCAGTGTTATAAATTGTTTCAAATCTAGATGAAAGTTTAATTTCAACTTTATTAGAAATATCAATGCAAAAATAAAAATTCAGGAAAATTTAATATTTTTCAAATTATGTAACAGGTAATAAAATGTCAGCTTTAGCTATTTAGTTACCAAACATATTTTTTTGAAATTAGATAGCAACATTAACAACAGTAGTATATATGTAATGCAAATTTAAAGGATAATTGCAACAATTACCAGTTCAATAAAATATTTTTATTAATAACAGTTTATCAATATTTAATGAGAAATTAAAATGCAATATAGAATGAATGTTTTTAAAATTTTATCAATTGCTCTTGTTTTGCCAGTGTTAGGTATCAATTATTTTATTAATACCTCTCTTTTAAAAAAAACTCGCTCATGAGGATTATTTTAAATTTAAACTTCATTGTTTAAATTATTTGGATGCAAAGATGATATTATTTTATCAAGATTTCATATAAAGTTTTAGAAAAATATAATATAATACTTGAATAATAAAGAGAAAGCGTATTCTTTATGTTATGAAAATTATTGCAATATTTAAAAAAATGTTAATGTTCTTGGAAACAATTTCAAACACTTATATAAATATTTAATAAATGAGAATTTGCACTTATAAATATTTTGAATTTAAGAATATATATATGATGCATTAAATATTATAAACTTTACTTTTTAATTGTTTACTGATTTTTAATTTATATTACATTTAGCCATAAGTATAAATATAGGATACTTATAATGTACCGTTGTATTTTATGAAGACTACCTACTTGATTAACTATGAATGACAAAAATAAAGAGAATATTTAATAAATATATGAGATTTAAACTCTTTTTGAATAAAGGTGTATATATATGTATATATATATCTATACATATATACTTATAGCAAGTATTTTCTATCTCTGAATAGGAATAAATTTCAAATTATATTGTTTGTCTGAGTACTTCATTTTCTATATTAAAACATTTTTTTTTTTTTTTTTTTTTTGATTTTGTATTACTATCAAAATTCAAATAGTATTTTTACTCGAAATATAATATGCATCCAAAATTTCTGCAATTGATTATAAGCCCAAATCATTTAGTATATTGGTAATACAATCTTATTTGAAAACACTCAGAAATGTTTCAAAAACCTGAATTATGTTTCATTAATGAATTACGGATAGTTACTATGTATTATGTAATTATATAATTAGAATATTTCTTTGAACTAAATTAATATTTTACTATTTGTATACGTTTAAAAAAGAGTTCTGAAATTATTTTAAATCCCTAAATCTATTGATTTATTTTCAAACATGTTTTAACAGTCACAGATATGAAAAATAGCAGAAAATATAAATGTACTTAAATTAATAGTTTTCCGTACTGCTGGAGTAATCAGAATGGATTGCGTGTTTTATTCAAATGACAATAAAAGCAAATGACACACACTTTGTATTATAGTTAATTCTAATGCTTCAACTTTCACAAGCTGTCACTTTTTTGAGGGAAATAGTTATTACCAATTCGTCCAATTGTTCGTGTACTGAATTTAACTTATACCCTCCATATTAATCAATGTAACGCCATTAGGTTGTGAAAAAAATTAGGTATTTTTCATTTGTAAATAAAATATATATAAACAAAAGTTAAAATTTACATTGAAAACAATTAGTAAACAAAATTAAATAAAAAAAAATGCATTTTTTAGTTCATACTAGTACAATATAATGTATATTAGGCCTTTAAAGAAACATACAACTTTTCAAATCACTCATTGACTCTGAGCTTCAATTTAAATTTCCTCATTCCAATGAACATGTGGTTATTTTTTGTTTTGGATGTCCTTTTCTTCTATTCATCTAATAATGTCATTTCTACCTTATGTGAAATTGCAAAAAAAGCAACTTATTATAAAAATTAAATTTTCTAGCCAATCTCCATCTTCTAAGCTTTAAAAATTTAATGAATTTTATTTTACTTCATTTGCATTTCCTTTTTTTCTGTTATTACTTTTTATTATCATATAATAATCTCTTTTCACTTTCAAATTTTTGTAACATATAACAATTTCATATTATTTTCTAAATAGTTCTGCTTGGAAAAAATATGTCATCCATTCTTTTCCTTTTAATAATGCTGTTAACTTATAAAAGGCAAATGCCAATAATTTTGGGAATTCGATGCTTATGCTGCAATAAATACCTATTTCATAAAAAGAAAAAGATAAAAAGGATTAAGTATATAAATATTTGCAATAACACGATAAGCAGCTTATTTCATGAAAAAGAAACCATGGCTGAAATTTTAATATTTTCTTCCAAATCTTTTATATGGACCTATTATTTAACCTGAAAATATAAACAAACAGATATAAAACGTAATACGAAAAAGTAGTTTCAGGTTCATTAATTTCTATACAAATCACCAATAAAAATAGCTTCAAAAATGGCTCTCTTCAAGAGTAAAGTATTTCCTTTTGGGAACTCCAACAGCCTATTTCAATCAGTATCTTTCATCGCAACATCTGGGCTTCACACCGCATTAAAGATCTCTTCACATGTTGCCTCCTTCTATTGCATTCTTTCAGCAACGAAAAAAGAGAAGAATATCATCCGATTTGGAGAATAAGCAAAAACGCTTTCTCCGACGTAATCTCCGGTTCTTTTCTTTATCACTAAGTCAATACTGAATGATAGAAAGGGAGATGAATTATCATCTTATTTCTTTTGCTCCTTCCCCCGCAATCTGTTGAGAGCTTTCACTGTAAGAGTGCAAGCAACAACAACACAAATTCTGACCACGATTGACAGGAAGCTTAAACATGTCATGGGGAAAATACTTAGTAACTCAGCCGTTCATCAATATTTTTGTTGTTTGTGTTTTTCACTGTCAAAAACGGCATCTGTTTAATTTTTAAATGCAGGGTGATTATAATTGAAGTACCACTTTCAAAATGCTGTAAAAAAGAATCACTCGTCCCAATGAGTTCAAATTTGAACTGAGGATAGTTGAAGAAAGGGGAAACGGTATGACAACAAAATAGTTCCAAAGTGTATTAATAGATGGCTCTGTAATCTGCATAAAGAAAGTGAATTCGGCTGCCAGTGATATTTTGAAGAATCGAAATTACAATGTATTTGGCATGAGTTTCACACTAAACTAACTGTAGTGTTCAGTGTGCTTGATTGTTTCGTTTTTTTGACGGAAAAAATGACTTCCAAGTCACTCAACAGTTGTGACACTGTTAGTGGAAAGCCCATCCACCACAGCAAGGTCATACCAAATTGGATGGGAAAAATCGGTGGAATTTTTTTGATGCCATACGGTTTCTCCCTTCTTCAAGTATCTTCAGTTCATATTTGAACTCATTGTGATGAGTGGTTCCTTTTTTTACAGCAATTTGAAAGAGAGACTTTAATTATAATCACTCTGTATATGCATGCTTTAAAGGTAAAATTTCAATCCATATAGTTACAAATTGTGCTTAATTTAGTGAGAATAGAATTTCGTTTTATTTTATTACACAATCTTCTTTAATGGATGTATTTTATTTTTCATGTAATAAAATAATTATTTTGATTACGACTTATAAAACTAGCAACTAGAGTAACTGGCACAGATTAGAATTTTTTAAAGAAATTGGCATAGATTAGAATTTTTTAAAGAAATTAATCTTGACTTAAGTACTAAAACATTTAAAAGAAAATTAAATAATCACATAAATATAAAATGGACAAAAAATTTAAAGTAAAAAATGGACTAGAAGTAAGAGATTTATTGGTTGTCAAAGTAATCCGTTTATACTGATTTTGTTGTATTATCTCTGTTGTAGTATTTCATTTTAACTATCTTTCATAAGATTTATGATTTCCGAAAAACAAACTGAATGAACAAAAAATTCAAGAGGTTTCACAAAAAATAGAATTTTAATTAATTACCTCTCAGAATGGTAATTTAACAGTTTTAACATGCTTTTAGAGCAATCTATCACAATCTTTTATTTGGATATGAAGGATATAGCTTTAAACATTTAATTTTTCACATTTGACATCGCTATTTTTGGCGAATATAATATACTTCACTAATCTAAAATTTTGAAAGGAATTTGGATTCAATTAGTATGAAAAAAGAACATTATAATTGGAATCATAGAAATATGACTGATATGGAAGTAACTGGTTAAATAAAGTATAAAATTTTATGATTTCTTTTATTCTAAATTACAAGTTTAATATATAAATCATTCAAATATTTAATACATCTAAATTCGTTTAACTTCTCAGGTTTTGAAACATCTGATACCTTTTAAATATCAGTTAATAAATAACAAAGTAAACATTGTTGTTTTTATTACTGATACGCAATATTACTTTACTTTTAATTTTTGGATTTAATAATTTACAATAATTTTCTTGTATGTCATATTAATTTTCGATACAGTTATAATTACTATTATTACAATATCACTATTTACAACATTTACTACTTACAATATTACTTATTCATTGAGAAGGGATTTTGGATTAATAACAAAAGATGAATATTCTAAGATATGTAGCATTTTATCCAAAATGATTCTCGTAATTCTAGCTCTCTTGGAAATTTCCAAACATAGAGCACTGATTACCAACCTAAAAGCCTAAAAATAGATCTAAACCTGTAGTACCGTGCGCCAGAGCGGTAGTCATACGGCCATGAGGCTCCTAAATTAAATTTATAATTTTATATTTTCTTTTATTCTAAATTACAGGTTTAATATATAAATTATTGAAATATAACAAATCTAAATTAGTTTAACTTCTCAGATTTTAAAACATATGATACCATTGATTTTTTTAAAAATGTCAATTAATAATAACAAAGTAAACACTGTTTTTTATTACTTATATGTAATATTACTTATTTTACTTTTATTGTTAATTTTTGGATTTTATGATTTATATTAATTTCTTTCTTATATATCATATTAATTTTTGATAAAGTTCTAATTATCACTATTACAATATCACTGTTTAGTACTTACAATATTACTTATTCCTTGAGAAGGAATTTTGGATAAATAACAAAAGATGAATTGTCTAAGCTATGTAGCATTTTACCCAAAATGATTCTCATAATTCTAGCTCGCATGGAAATTTCCAAACATAGAGCACTGATTACCAACCTAAAAGCCTAACAATAGATCTAAACCTGTAGTACCGTGCGCCAGAGCGGTAGTCATACGGCCATGAGGTTCCTAAATAAAATTTATAATTTTATATTTTCTTTTATTCTAAATTGCAGGTTTAATATATAAATTATTGAAATATAACAAATCTAAATTAGTTTAACTTCTCAGATTTTAAAACATATGATACCATTGATTTTTTAAAAAATATCAATTAATAATAACAAAGTAAACACTGTTTTTTATTACCTATATGTAATATTACTTATTTTACTTTTATTGTTAATTTTTGGATTTTATGATTTATATTAATTTCTTTCTTATATATCATATTAATTTTTTATAAAATTCTAATTATCACTATTACAATATCACTGTTTACTACTTACAATATTACTTATTCCTTGAGAAGGAATTTTTTATAAATAACAAAAGATGAATTGTCTAAGCTATGTAGCATTTTACCCAAAATGATTCTCATAATTCTAGCTCGCATGGAAATTTCCAAACACAGAGCACTGATTACCAACCTAAAGGCCTAAAAATAGAGCTAATCAGTTCTATTCAGAGAGATCTAACTTAATTCGCGTACACCGGTAAAGACTCTTATCATTAGTAAAAATAAATAGTACCAGAAGGAGCCAAACAATTTTGGAAACTAGGGCGTTTTCCCGCCACACCCCTGATGGAATAAATTCATTTCAGAACTTCTCCTCCCCTTCATTCCATTTGCCAAACCTGTTAACTTATCGTTTGACATGCACTGTCATTCATTTAGGATTTTTTTCCATCCTTTTAGCATTTTGTGGAAATAACTTTTAATTTATTATATGCGGTACAATTAGCTGTTTTAAAAATTTGGGTAATTAAAATGTGTTGTTGTTATTGCAACCTTAAGTCATTAACTGGTTTATTTAAGGTAATATGTAATGATTATATAGTTAATTTTTAGACGTATTTTATGAATCAACATCTGCTAATTAATTAGAGAAGTAATTTATTTTGATTAAATGTATAAACTCTTGTCTTGAATGTAAGTTTATACGTAATGAAATTTCATATTTTCTCAATTACAAATGGATATGATATGCACAAAAATGTTACATTTTCGTTATATTGTTTTAAAATAGAAATTAAGCTTTAAAATTGCAATGTTATGAGTGTTTTTAAATCTTTACGCTTAATATTTTATTAATTCAAAGTATAATTTAGATAAAAATGAAATAGTGAAATATTTCTTCATATTCCGATTATAGTGAGGTGTAACAAAAGATTTCTTTAAAATATACTTTAACAAGTTTTAAATGATACAAGCTTTAAATGATATAAACAAATATTCATCAGTTGTTGTATTTATAGTTTGAACCAGCAATTTGAATAAGTATTTTTAACAAATATTTTAGGAGAATAATTTTCAATTATCATTTGAATTACATAAGTGAAATGATCAAGTTACTAACGAGAAATTTTAATTGAACATTTCGAGTTAATTTTAAACAGTTAGGCTTTGCAAATGAATTTAAAAAATTTAAATATTTAATAATGTTAATCCAAAATATAAACTCTTACTATGAATTAGCGAAACTTCCACGGATTATTAATTATTATAACTTCACCATGCCTTTATTATTATTAGAATAAAATACATATAGTTGCACATTAATGGGAGGAAAAAAATAAACGTTTACAAAGTTTAAGCAAAATCAATTTAACAATGTTACATGATAGAATGTAAGCACCAATTCATTTTACATCTTAATAGTAAAGTAATTATCGTCGTAAACGCAGATTTTTAATCCAATTTCTTACTAATCAAATAATAGTGGAATTTTATATGCAACAAGCGTAAATATTCGACTAAGACAAGGAATATATACAAGTTCTGCTTGCAAGATTGGACACAATAAACTGGAAACATAATTCCTGCGTCTCACTAGACCCCCGTAACTATAATTTTATGGCATTCACGAATTGTGTTTAATCTCAAAGGAATAATTACAAGTCGTCCCCCTCGGCAGAACACTAAATCTAGTCGAGCAATTTCGAATTCTACAGCACACTAATTTTTATTTAACAATCTGTAACACTGAGATAACATGACAACAATAACTTTTATCATCAAGGCAGGATATATTGTTTATCTTTAGCGGTTTTTGACAGCTAATATCTTACAGCACCCCAGGTATCACATCGGTTTTCTTAATGGTCTCTAAATCACTTCAGAAAGAGATTGCCCATCAGGCCTGCAATCTGCAAAAATGCTGTTCAATTAATTTACGACGTACTTCTAGAGTATTTGTCGCACTAAATTTCCCCTTCCGGAGATTACGATTATTAAAGACCCATTAAATGAAAAGAGCGGTGACAATTATTCTTTGCTAATTCAAATCACCGTTTGATTCCCACCTGTTTCTTCAATGTTCAAATTCACGTTGGAGATAATTAGGATTTATGGGCTTTATTTTTTGGTGAGGGCTGCTGAATGGTTGCCGGTTTTGCAATCGCGATTCAAATATTTTTATTTTATGATGTTTGAATTGAAACTGAAAATGGCCATTTTTTATGCTCGGCTTTCATACAGAATTGAGTGAACTCTTTATTTTTTGTTTAGAATTTATTTATAATATAACATGATGAATTGCATTACAAGTTGTTTTGTGTTTTGTTTACCCACCTGTTTCTTCAATGTTAAAGTTCACGTTGGAGATTATTACGATTTATGGGATTTATTTTTTGGTGAGAGCTGAATGGTTGCCGGTTTTGCAATCGCGATTCAAATATTTTTTATTTTATGATGTTTGAATTGAAACTGAAAATGGCCATTTTTCATGCTCAGCTTTCATACAGAATTGAGTGAAATATTTCTTTTTTGCTTGTAAAATTTTTTATAATATAACATTATGAATTGTATTTATTACACTTTTTTGTGTGTTTTCTGTTTACCCACCTGTTTCTTCAATGTGAAAATTCTCATTGGAAGTGATTCGGATTTATGAGCTTTATTTTTTGGTGAGGGCTGAATGGTTTCTGGTTTTGCAATAACGATTCCAATATTTTTTTTTATTTCATGATGTTCAAATTGGAACTGAAAATGGCCATTTTTTATGCTCAGCTTTTATACAGAATTGAGTGAAATATTTCTGTTTTGCTTGTAAATTTTTTTATAATATAACATTATGAATTGTATTACACGTTGTTGTGTGTTCTGTTTACCCACCTGTTTCTTCAATGTTAAAATTCCCATTGGAAGTGATTAGGATTTATGAGCTGTATTTTTTGGTGAGGGCTGAATGGGTTCTGGTTTTGCAATAACGATTCCAATATATTTTTTAATTTCATGATGTTTAAATTGGAACTGTAAATGGCCATTTTTTATGCTCAGCGTTTATACAGAATTGAGTGAAATATTTTTTATAATATAACATTAAGATATTACTTAATTATTATTAAGAATTACGAATTGTATTGCACGTTGTACTGAGTTTTGAACAACCTGTCAAATTTTTTTATCTAATTATTTAATGGCTAATAAATTTTTTATATTATGTATTTCTGTGTTATGTTTAAAATAAATTAAAACATTTAAAAAAAATATATTTTATTAGATTTATAAGTAAAAATAATTAACATTTAATTTTAAATGTGGCAACGTATTTTGCAGAAATTAACGATGTTTAGATTTAACTCTATATTCATGAAAACTGCAATGCCTCGCAAGAATTTTTATTTTATTCTCAATGTATTTCTATCGTTATTTTATTTATTTTCGAGTAATCAATTATATTATTCTACACATATTTTGCAACAAAGTTTTTATGATTTGTTTTTCATATATGCTGTAATTCTTCCCCAAAATTTTTATAATGAGAATCATTCAGTTTGTCACCTCAGATACTTTTTAAATTATTTTTTATTAGATACTCTGTATCCTAAATATGCATATCTAAAAATATGAATATCAATCTAAAACATACTACCATATAAATATAAAATTAATCTTAAACATACTACCACATAAATATGAATATTAATCTAAAACTTACTACCATATAAATATGAATATGAATATTAATCTAAAACATACTACCATATAAATATGAATATTAATCTAAAACATACCATATAAATATGAGTATCAATCTAAAACCTACCATATAAATATAAATATGAATATCAATCTAAAACATACCATATAAATATGAATATCAATCTAAAACATACCATATAAATATGAATATCAATCTAAAACATACCATATAAATATGAATATCAATCTAAAACCTACGGTATAAATATGAATATCAATCTAAAACCTACCGTATAAATATGAATATTAATCCTAAACTGTAAGGTAGTAATGTGGTTTAAAACACAATTATTTGTGGCTGTAATATTTTCGTTTTCTTTTCCAACAATAGTTTATCTCCATTAATAGTTTTATATAATTTTAAAAATTATTTTACATTAAAATGACATATGACAAAAATAATGTAGATGCAATAAAAATATTCCACATAGAATTTGAATGCAGTTATCATGCTATTATTTAATTCATGATAAGAACGAATCGGAGCGCATGGTTGATGTAACAATTACGTGATCTATTAGAGATAAAAAGTTATTTACTTTTCTTATTACTTTAAGAGTTTTTATTACTTTAAAAAATCTGAATTAAAAATATTTAATTGATATAATAGAGAACAAAACAAGCTAACAAAAAAATTATTATATTATTTGTTCCAATTTGCTGTACTTGAAAAATATATTTTGCTTAAGTATATAAATATTAATATTATTCTTAGATATATAACTTAAAATTTCATTGAATTAAAAATAAAAATATTAAGTTTAAATTTAAAAATAATTTGAGATGTATGGGGAATATTTGCAATATTCATCTACTTTGTAATTTAGTTTTGCTATGGCGGTATTCATCTTTATAAAGTAAACGTAATATATGATTCAATATCAATTATAGCTTCAAATAATAGGTCGAATTCTTTAATATTGCATCATTAATATAGTTATTTATAGTCATAAAAGTTCATCATTGAAATTTTTAAGTAGAAAGCTTGAGTTTCATTCTCTCTTTATTAATTTACAATACACATGTTTAATTTGTGCGTTATTGATATATATATTATTATAGTTTTTATAATTTAACACTGTATAATATTTGTAAGTTGCTAAAATGGTTTTTATAAAATGAGTGAGATAACTAGTATGTAGTTCTTTCTATGCTAAATTTGTATTGGTGTTATACGCGAAAGTGTTAATTAGAATGCAAAGATATACAGCTAAGATAGGCAGTTGCTTTATTTTAGTGAAAAGATAAATTGCTTTAAAATATCTTTTAAATTACTTTTATATCTTTTTAATAAATCTTAGTAAAAGCTGCTTTCAGCTGCTTTCAGCTGCTTTATCTTAGTAAAAGGATAAAGTAACTTCAAAAATGAAAAGGAGGCTTCAATTTAACCTCGGAAAGCCCTTTGTAATAATATGAAGTAACCCCTTTAAAAAATAATTATTTTTCAGAATATGATCTGATGATGCAGTGTATTATTATTTTAAAACTACAAAAAATGAAAATAAATCTCCCCAGATAGGAAGGAGACTGCCTCACGTTTGGGCGTGATCTCACGGTTTTTGTATCTCAGTTCCTGACCTTCTTACGTGACGTTCACTTAATAGATAGAAGCGGATTGATGAATCGGTATGAGTGGTAGAAAAGGAAAGTTCTATCTTTTTGGAAGTGTCCCATTATTAAAACATTTTCTGATTTCGACACTCTAAATCATTTCTCATTTTCTAAATGTATCGTTCAGAGAAGCAATAAAATCGCCTTCCGAATCCGAAAACCCAAGTTTTAGCTGTCCATCAAGCCAGCTGTCCCTTCTTATACCTAACGTGACCCCTTTTTACCCCGACCCCTCGCACTCTGGGTTCAATCAATGAGTACTCAAGAGAAAAAGGTTCAAGCTGTTTGTTCATTGATCAGACATTTTTCTCTCTTCTTATTCTTTTCGAGAACCTTTCCAAAGTTTTTCTTTTTTTTTTTTTTCCTCCTTTCTCTCTCTCTCTCTCTCTTTCTTTGTCTATACCGAGAAAAAATATCAGTAATAAAAAAAGAAAGCAAAAGGAGGGAAGAAACGGGAATCCAAAACACGAAAGAAATTGCTTGCCCGGTAAGTGTTTTTCGCTTTTTAGTTTCGTCAATCTTTTGAACGAGTCCCTACGTCGTTTATAAATCATCACCCAAAACAAAAGATGAAACTCTAGAGAGAGAAAAGTTAAGAAAAATATTCCCCCCATTTTCTTTTCTTCCACGCCAGTATCCGGAATCAAATGGATTGGTAAATTGATTGATAATGCATCATTCCCCGAAACGAGAGAGGAAAGAAAATAAGTCTCCAACTGTAACGGAATTATACATTTGTTTACTCAGTTCGATGACCCAAAATCCGAAACCATTTTGAAAACTGAACAAGATTAAGCGAATGCGGAGAGATATTTCACTCCTTTCCGATTTCTTCTCAAGGATAACATGAACTAATTTCTTTTACAAGACAGCCTCATGATGAAATTTCCGCTATATCAAAATAAATTCATTCCGGAATAAATGCCATTCTAAACAAAAGTTTAAAACTCGTCTCATGTTAATAACATTAATAATTCATAATTTTAGGTTAACAAAAATGTTATAAAGATTATTTTAATAAAAATTATTTTCTGAAAGAGATTAATCGAATTTGGAGAGATATTTCACTCCTTTCCGATTTCTTCTCAGGGATAATATGAACTAATTTCTTTTACAATACAGCCTCGTGATGAAATTTCCGCCATACCAAAATAAATTCAGTCAAGCATAAATAAATGCCATTCTAGGCAAAAATTTAAAATTCATAGTCATTGTTAATAAATATCATTCATAATTTGAGGTTAACAAAAATGTTAATATAATCTTTATTAAAATAGTTTTTATTAAAATAATCTTCATCTGAAGAAGATTAAGCGAATTCGGAGAGATATTTCACTCCTTTCCGATTTCTTCTCAAGGATAACATGAACTAATTTCTTTTACAAGACAGCCTCATGATAGTTCTGCTATATCAAAATAAATTCATTCCAGAATAAATGCCTTTCTATGCAAAAGTTAAAAACTCTTATTCTCATGTAAATATCGTTAATATTTATTAATTTTAGATTAACAAAAATGTTATAAATATTTTTTTAATAAAGATTATTTTCTGAACAGGATTAAGCGAATTTGGAGAAATATTACATTCATTTCCTATTATTTCTCAAAGATAACATGAACTAATTTCTTTTACAAGACGGCCTCTTGATGAAATTTCCGCCATACCAAAATAAATTCATTCAAGTATAAATGCCATTTTAAGCTGAAGTTTAAAACTCATAGTCTCATGTAAATATCGTTAATAATTAATAATTTTAAATAATAAATAATAAATAAATTAATAATTTTAAATAATAAATAATAAATTAATTAATAATTTTAAATAATAAATAATAAATTAATTAATAATTTTAAATAATAAATAATAAATTAATTAATAATTTTAAATAATAAATAATAAATTAATTAATAATTTTAAATAATAAATAATAAATTAATTAATTTTAAATAATAGTTGATAATAAATAATTTACTCAATAAAAATATTAAAATCAGCTTTATGAAAATAGTCTTTATCTGAATAAGATTAAGCGATGTTTTGAAAACTTTCCATTCAAATTCCAATTAATATCAGATTCTTTTGATTCGTTTCAATCCCTCTAATAATTGTTATACAAAGGATTTTTATTGATGCGAAATTTATAGTTCAGTTTCTCAAAATTTGTAAAAGATGTTTAACTTTCTTGGGATGCCCGATTGGAGCTTTTCTGTACTAAATAAAACACAAATTGCCTTTTTGGGTGAGTGGGCATGCAAGGTAAGTTAGCTCTTTAAATATATTATTATAAACATAAAATTGTTGGAATAAATAGAAGCATAGCTGTTATAGTTTTCAATTCAGGAAATATAATTGGTAGATCACTATATGAAAGCAGGAAATGTTCAAGATAAATATGTAAACTGTTAACAAGTTGTAGAAATTGGGAATGTTCTTTGTTGAAAATTGCAAGTTTAATAAAGAGTAGTACTTGTATAGAAGTTTTGCACTTATGCTTGAAAACTATTAACATAGCCTCAAATCATTGTCAAAATTCATCCAAAATTATAAAATAACATTAAGCGTAGGAGTAAGTAAAGTTCGGAGAATTTACTTAGACTTCGAGTTAAGGTAAATTTTCCAAAAGTTGATTAAATTAAAAAGATAAGCATTTAATTTTTTCTTTTTCTTCACTTATGTTAGTCAGTTATCCTTAGAAAAAGGTTTCCTTAAAAAAGGTTTCAGAAACTTTTCAAAGAAGGATTACTTGTCCCCTTTCTTCTTGTGGGTGTTTCTACCATGCTTCTCCAGCTCACAAAATTTTAGTCAGTAAAGGCTATTTTAAATTTTTTTGTTAAAATCCTCAATTTAAAAGTTTTAATTTTACGTGTTATATAAAATCAGCTAAGAAATTTTGTAGACTTATAATATTATTATTTGGAGTTTCATTTAAACTTGTTTATTTCAAAGAAATATTTGCCTGTAGAATGCTTTATTTTCAATGCTTCCAATATATTTAATGTATCAATTATTTAAACATAGAATCACTAAAGTAGATATTTAATTTTTAAAATATATCTAAGAAAATACCTTTTAAAAGGTTGTTTAAAGACTCAAATATATGTAGATTTTTCACTACTGTTGCTAAAACATTTAAAAAGATAAATGAATAAAGAATGTAAAACTATTGTCGTAAAACCATTTATACCCAATTACATTTTATACGATATAATACATAATTATAATTATACATATTTCCTAGGAAAACATGTATAATTATTATCTAAAGAGCAAATAAAATCGATGTATTTATTCACCCTGTGGAAAACTGCATTCGGAAACTGCATATTTGGAAAAGTATCTTGCGGCAATTTTACAAGGAGCTTAAGATATGTACGTGGTATAATTGGTATTCGATAAGATTTAAAATTGCTCATTAAAATTATCCTGCAGTAAAAAGGAAATTAACATGAAGATCCTTTATAAGTAAAATATGATTTTATTATTTACATCATTAATATATTGTATGACAATTAAAGCAAATAAATTATTCACCAAATAAAGGTACTTAGTTTAATTTAACAATAGTTACTTAATATCCTAACCAAGGCTTGGATTCTTATTTAAATCAGTGTTGTGGAAGTCGTATCAGCAAAGAATTAGAGGAAATATTACTATACTTCAGATTATTAGTAGCGCCATCATTTAATAAAAGGCAAATAACGAAATTATCAAAGATTTGAATTTAATTATCTTATCTATTTAATTAAACTTTTATTAGCTTGAATTTTCACAATAGTTTAATATAGCATTTAGTTATGAGACAGAATTGATAATCTCAAATAAAAGTGAAGATCTTTTATCTCTATAATAAATTCGATTTCTTTTACTTTGTATAACATTTACTTCTTTTTACGAAATGATATGTGTTGCAATATATCTTCAGTCAAAATATCTAAACTATTGAGCAATTTAAAGCAGATTTATGGAGACAGTTCAAGAACAAAAATTTTATAGAGTATTTTATAAAGAATTGTACTATAAGAATAAAAACATACACCATAGTCGACATTAATTTATATTCCATATTTTTCTTTTCCTTAGTCCTTAATTAAAATGGTCTAAATTTATCTTTTCATTAAATTTTAAATGTATATATACAACAAAATGTGTTCAATTATTTCGTAATTATGAACAGATTTTTGATAGTTTTAAGACTGACGTTGTGGAAACGAAACTTTACATATACCATCTTTTAATTTCTGTGATACATTTTTTAAATCTCTTACTGAGTGATATAAAGAAAGCTTCGCTAATGAAGAGAAGAAAATATACTTGATCTTGCATGATAATTTGTATAATGATTAGTCGTTCTTTTAAGACAATTTTTCAATGAATTTTCTTTACTTTTGAGTTATTCTCATTGATACCAGTAAAAGTCGAAAAATGGCATGGAGCTAAGTTTTTATTCTTCTGAACTATAAATTCACGTTGAAAATCTATTGTTTCTTTACATAAGACAGTTTTAAAAAAAATTCATGTATTGGTAAAATAATACTTTTGGACTGATTTTGCATTTTCTCATTATTTTGTCACTTAGGTAAAAATAAATATGTATATTTTATTTTCCCTTTGTCTCCTTAATTAGAGTTTTATAAGTGCATAAATTAAATTTTATTCCTTTTTCAAGTGGAAAAGGGTTTGACTTTTAATGGAATGTGTTTATCTGCTATACAAGTACATGTATAAGCAAATCAAACCTTTTTTTTAAATCAGAGGTATTCAGATGCATGTTATAGTATCTGAACCAATTTACATGTTATAGTATCTGAACCAATTTACATGTTATAGTATCTGAACCAATTTACATGTTATAGTATCTGAACCTATTTACATTTTTTAATATCTTGTCCAATTTACATTTTTTAATATCTTGTCCAATTTACAATTTTTTAATATCTGAACCAATTTACATTTTTTAATATCTGAACCAATTTACATTTTTTAGTATCTGAACCAATTTACATTTTTTAGTATCTGAACCAATTTACATTTTTTAGTATCTGAACCAATTTACATTTTTAGTATCTGAACCAATTTACATTTTTTAGTATTTGAACCAATTTACATTTTTAGTATTTGAACCAATTTACATTTTTAGTATTTGAACCAATTTACATTTTTTAGTATTTGAACCAATTTACATTTTTTAGTATTTGAACCAATTTACATTTTTTAGTATTTGAACCAATTTTCATTTTTTAGTATTTGAACCAATTTACATTTTTTAGTATTTGAACCAATTTACATTTTTTAATATTTGAACAAATTTACATTTTTTAGTGCATTTGAAGTTGGATTTTATAATCACCTTCTGAAAGATGACATTTTACAGCTTATTACAGTCTCTTTCGAAACGATGATGAATTTCCCTTTAGAGAACATATTTATGCCAATGAAAAATGAAACACAGTCATCTTCCAATTGAAATTCTACGAAATGATAACGACTTGTCCAGAAGGGACCATTGTTTTTTCATTTCAATGAACCACACTAAGAGAAACACGCTTAAAAATCGTTCAATAATAAATCCCACTTTTGGAAAGCAAAAAAAAGTCTTCAATCCTTATAAAAACATTGAATAAAAAAAAAGTGAAAGAAAAGAGGGAAAAAAGAAAAATTGTTTTTTTCGGCAGATGGCAAACTTTTGCATGCGTCACTGAATATATATTCTTTCGTTGGAAGATGTAAAAATTAAATACAAATCCCCTGGAAGACATTTTAAGGTAAAAGAAAAAAGACCTTGCAATCTGTTACTATTTTCTTGGGGATACAGACAAAAAAATGGTATCTCCCCTAATGAAAAGGATATAAAATATTGGCAAGATATTCAGGTGCTAGATAAGCACTGGGAATTGAACCAAATCTTTTCATTTTTCATCTGTCATACATATGGGCATCTTTCTTACTAAGCTCTCCCTCCCCTTTTACATAACACTTCATGGAAGCAAGTTCAAATGCAATTCCATCTGTATGGGAGGCTGATAAGGTCATTAACACCCCTGTGGGTCCAGGGGTGTTTTCAGGAAGAGCGTGTGAGAGGTCCATCTGCAACTCTAGATACTAATTTTGGGGGTAACTAGCTGAACTGGTGGAAATCTGGTTGAATCTCTTATTTCAATGAATGCTGTTTGAGTTCAGTTCTGTAGATTATTCAAAGAATTTATAGGTGTTAATTGTAAAAGTAATCGGTTTTAAATTTAGGTTCGTAGAATATTCAAAGGTTTGTGAGTGAATTTATAGGTCGTTATTTATAGGTCGTTAATTGAAGTTATTATATACCACTTTTGATTAGAATTCTAGCTGAGTTAGTTGAAACCCTGAATCTCTTAATTCAATTAATGTTTGAGTTCAGTTGTCTAGAATATTCAAAGTTTTGTGACTAAAAATAATTTAAATTTAGGTCGTTAATTAAATTGCGAATTTAAATTTTAACCTTTAATTTAAGTTCAAGGTTATTTTGTCCCTTTTAATCATTGTAACGCCCTATTTAATAACCCATTTCTGAATTAATATATATCCTT
Organism: Caerostris darwini; assembly: GCA_021605075.1. NCBI lineage: Eukaryota > Metazoa > Arthropoda > Arachnida > Araneae > Araneidae > Caerostris > Caerostris darwini. Next base: position 492,275 of record BPLQ01007492.1, read on the forward strand.
CCCGCTGAAAAATGTATTTTTAAGTAAATAAAAATTCCTTCAAAATGTCATTTATAGTAAAAGTGAATCAATAAATATGATAACCGAAACATGTTATATGAATTGTGAAGAAAGAAAAAAGAAAACATATAAAAAACATATATAGAAAGAAAACATATTTTACAATATTTCAGTAATAGAAATATGTGGGGAAAATACCTAAACAATAATTTGTTTACATTATATAAAAAATATATTTTATAGTTGTGCACAAAAATATAAATAGTCATTTATTTAATTTAGAAAAGACTTGATAACATTCATGTGTACATATTTAATAAGAAAATAATGAGCTACTGTTAATATAATTTGCTAAAAGCTTTTCATTGTGTGGATAAAGAAATAAATGAAAAATTTATTAGGCAGAATTTTTTTCTGAAATTAAAAAGCTTATTCCTTTTTGCAAGAAATCCTTAATAAAAATTTAGAAAAAAATTGATTATGTATTTACAGAATTATTTTATCTAGAATATTAAAAATTTTTAAGAAAGGAATTTTATCAAATTTGTTGGAATAAAATTAAATCAAATGCAAATATTAAAAGAATCATTCTAGACCAAGAAAATGATAATGTTTTGATACAATTTTTGTATCATCATATTTGTATCATCATAACAGAAACTTAAAAAAAAAAAGGAAAATTAAGAAATTAAAATTAAGAAAACTATTTATTTAATTAAAATTAAAAAAATTTAAAAAATTAAATTTATTTAAGTTTATTAATTAAATTTAAAAAAAATTAAGAAGTTTATTTTTGCCTGATAGATATTATAATAATTGTAGATTAGAAAATCAAATAATCTAATTTATATGATTAAATATGACATAAACTGAATATCTGAAACATTTTTATTAGAATTTTAATCGTCATCATCATCTTGATTTCAGTTTTTGGCGAGATGATGTAATATTATCCTCAACATATGCGAAGTTTAATTTGAAAAAAAATAAAAACTTGCCTTTCGTCTCTCTTCTTAAAGTAAAATATGGAATTTTTAACTACATATTCCTGCTCAACAAATAAATTTCATCAAATTAGAGGAATTCCTTATATTGAAATTGGAAAAACTGGTTTTTTGACAGTAACATAGAACAAGATCGTTTCTCTTTACGTTTAAAATGCAATTTTTAACATTTTCAAATTTAGTGGCTTTTAAAGAAAGGCAATGAAGAGTTTGAATCAAATATCCTTGTGCGAGTGTCTTTTAAAACGATTGCACGTATCAGCAAAGTTCATTTTCCAACCCAAGTGTAAGAAAAGTAACACTAGATCTTACTGCTCTTATGGGGACAGCGATGAGAAAGGTATGCATTAATTTCGTGTCATATTTAAGTCAAAATAAAGTGCTTTCAACATTTGTGATTGTTATTTCATTTATACAATGATAGCTACTTCTCATGAGCTCATTTTTTTTGTAAGTTTTTCTTCCATCTTCTTGTGTCTTTTTACATATTTTTTCTTTCTAATGCAGCTGGCAAACACAGACAGCTTGGTCTTTGGATGCCTTAAGGCAAGTGCTGCAGAGACGTACTCACTTTGCATTACCCAGGGGGCGTGTGTAACTTGAAGATAAGCCACGGACGCGGAGTAACAATGCCCCCGCAACGCTCTACGATCCTATTAGGACCGGGACCTACTTTTTAAAGTGGATTCCGAACCACTACAAAGAACCATGGCACCGCCGGGACTCGAACCCGAAACCTGTAGTACCAAGCGCCAGAGCGCTAGCCACTCGGCCATTCAGGCCCCGTCTTTTTATATATAAAATATTGCAAATGCTTTACTAAAATATTGACTAAGTTTTATTTCAAAATAATACTTCTTGAGTATACTGTTTAAAGAAATCTGAGAAACCATTACTAGATATTTTTATATTTTTACATTTATTGTAAACAAAAGAATTCCACATTATTAATCTTATATTCTTCACCATTATTGCCATCATTCATCATCATTAATTACCTGAAGGGTATTTTGCTTCCAAAAATAAGTCCATTAGTCTTTCTGCTAGTTAAGCGAATTTCGCTTGATGTTAGTCTCATGAGAAACAATAAATTGTAGAAATAGAATGAAAATTATATTTAATGCGTTTTCTCATAAGTAAGAGGATGGTCCTGAAACTTAGTTTTGTATAAATCTTTGTTAATCTTGGTGAATTAGTGATAGAAAACTTTGCGTGACTCAAATGCTTCTGTACTTTAATCTAAGCAGTACAGAAGCATTTGATTCACGCAAATATTAGTAAAAAGATAATTTATTAGAGATTTATAATGAAAAAAAGCTGTGTTTGACTTCGTTTCAATACATTTAACTCTATGAAGATATATGCACTAATTATTAAAAATAGTTTCATGGATAAATAATTAAAGAGTTTTTACCAAAATGTGAAATAGTTTTAGTTTGATGAATTAGTTCAAATATAAAAAAATATTCAAAATACTTAGATAAAATATCGCTTACGATTCATTAAATAACTTATTTCTAATTTTATATCTTAAGAAAGAAAGGGAAATAAAATTAAAAATATATCTTGAATAAAAGTTTTAACATTTAAATTTTTTAACGAGGACAAAATTTATTAAAAAGATAGATTTTAAGACTGAAATCCACAAAATGCTCCACTCAAATGCTTCTGTACTGCTTATATTAAACTTATCAATAACAACTGATTAGTAAGAAGATAATTTATAATAGAATTCTAGTAAAAAGCAGCTATTTTTGACTTCGTTGGAATATATTTAATTCTATGACGATATATGCACTAATTATTAAAAATAATTGCATGGATAAATAATTAAAGACGTTTTATCAAATTGTGAAGTAGTTTTAATGTGACGAATTAATTCAAATATAAAATTACGCACACTATTATATTCTCATCATATGTGCAAGTTTTTTTTTTTTTTCAAAATTATGTCTTCCTTCTCTATTCCTAAAGTAAAGTAGAGAAAAAAATTACACACATTATATCATTATTTATTATCTCCTTTATTACAGATTATCATTATTTATTATCCCCTTTATTGCGCAATATTATAATATTATTTGGTTGAAATTTATTCAAAATACTTAGATATAATATCGTTAACTACTTATTAAATTATTTATTTCTAATTTTATAAATGAAGGGAAATAAAAAAAAATATATCTTGATGGAAATTTTTAACAAATATAAATTTTTTAATCATTAAAAATTCATTGACAGGATAGACTTTTTAAGACTGAAATCCAAGAAAAAAAATTTGATTTTCACTCCTTTTAATTAATTCTTGAATATTAATGACTATATTTTCCAGTTTTTTTTATTCACAAATATTTTGTTAATTTATCTTCATTTCTTCACTTGATCAGAAAATCCCCCCTCCAATTATTTTTCATTAATAATAATAATAAAAAAAACTGCATTTCCTTAAGAAGAAATATTTTATTGTATAGGATTATTCAGTTACAATGTTTGTGTTATAAGATAGAATGTTGAATTATTGCTGGTCAATATTTCCCCTCAGTCATTTATATATTTTTCAAAGATTAATGGCATTCGACTTACGCTGTCTCATTTTAGACGAAATGCAGAGACGAAATATCCTCTCAGCCGTTTCTGAATGAAGAAATCACATTTTAAGTGCGCATATTTTGATTATTTTTCTTTTCGAATGAAATCGAATCTTTTTCCGCAGTGGCTTATTATGGTTGTTAAACCTAAGTATCTCAGACTCGGATTCAAACGTTGATAGACTCTCCAACAAATAGTTAGGTATAAATTTTCAACAGTCTTCGGGCGACGTAATGAATGACCAAATGATGATGTGTCAAAAAAGAATGACAGTAAAAACTACGTTCCTGTCTGTCGTAAAAAACCCCTTTGGAGGGAAAAATATGCAGGGAAAAAGCAGGGAGTTCGATGAATAATGATGACGCCATGCCATTTGTAGCAGACCAGGTTACTGCAAGCTGTCTTCTTGAATAATGAGCTCTTATTGTCTATATTGGTCATTAATCAAGTAAAAAGGAGCTTCCAGCACTGTTAAGGCACACTTAATTCGGCTCGAGTTCGAAATTTGCTTTCAAAACTGTATCATTCCATTTCGAATGAAAAATGTATTCGAAATTTGCGAAAATGATGGAAGCTTTCCAAGCAGGATCCCTTTCCTCAACTTCGTTATTAGGCAAGAGTGAGTGGTTTTCAAAACTTTCAAATGAAGGGGATAAATCTTCATACTGCTCAATTTCAAGAAGATGGACGTTTTTGTCATTAACTCATAAAGACGGGATTATGGGCCCATCAATACATGGAGTGTCTTTTATATTCTCGGGAAATTTTGAAAGTTATAGAGGCATGTTTTTAGTCCTTTCAAGTTTTGAAAGATGTCAGAAGCACATCTGAAATTGAGTACTTTGCAATAATTCTTTCGTACTGTTTAGATGCTTTTAAACATTTTTTTACTTTCTATTGCTATTTCTCAACACGTTATATAAATGTTTTTAGTACTAGCATTAAATAAACTATTCGAATGCAAATTAATTTGTATAAAGATATATTTTCGATAAATAATTCTGTTTTTACCATTGTTTTCAATCTCTAATTTTTTAAGCCTGAATAAATATTAAGGGATTTAATAAAGCGGATGTATTTCTCAGAATTGTATAAAAACTAAGAAACGGAAACATAAGTATTAAAGAAGAATTACATTCCATATTTTATAAAATATTTATTATTATTAAAATTCCATGTTTATATATTTTAAAGCAAAAGGTAGTATTAAATTTAAGAAATGTGTATAATAAAATTGCTCCTTTAAGGCTTATATGCATTCTACATTCTTTTAGATCGTTATTATATCTTATTTTCTATCATATGAATCACGTGAGTTCGTATTTTGTGTTAAATCTTTTATATGGCACTATTCTCGATTTGGGGCAAAAAGCAATTCATGTAAGAGTAAAATTGCAATTTATAAATCAAAATTGAATAGAATTTTTAGTATCGGAAATTATGCTTCAGTTATAAGATGGAGAATTTATAGAAATTCATAAATAATATATTTTTTGTTTGTTTTGTCAGTGCATTTAAAAGTTTATGTAAAATTATACATTGTTTCTATTAGAGGTATTCAGGAAGGATCATTATAGTTATATTAAAATATATGTAGTTATATTAATGATTTTCTTGCTGGAAAGGATACTAAATTGTTTCAACCAAATTGTTCTGGAATACTGTACTATTTAGTAAAACTATGTATAAAAACATAATGAAAACGAGGACATTTTCAGAACTACGGAATAGAATAAAGAGTAAGAATTGGAATGAGATAGAACTAGATACAATACCAGACAAGCCCCGCCGAAATGCAGCAGCTCTTTTCAAACTTATAACAGGACATGGCTGTTTGGGTGTACAATTATATATCGTATAGGTGTATATGACAATCCCTACTGTCGTCTTTGTGGCTTGAAAGAGCCTATAAATAGAAAACATCGGCAATATTGCAAGACACTCCATGGTACTGACTTCGAGATTGCAAGATATTGGCGTGCCAGAGAGCTCTTGGAGCGATGACTTCGGTCTTTACTTCTTCTACTGTGTTTTGATATTTTTTTGTTCTTTCTTTGTTGTATTTCTTTACATGTATTTATTCCCCGCCATTCCCGTTTGATATAATGCATTAAACTTATGTTTACAAGTTTGAAGTTTGAAGGTTGATTATACATTATTCTGTGAAAGAAAGTTTTTTTTTCTTTATTGTAATTTTAAACTAAAAATATTTTTTATATTTTGTCGGATTGAAGAAATCTTCTTATGATTAAACATAAAAATTAAAACTAATTTATGACAAATTGAATAATGTTGGTCATGCAATTTAATTATTTCATAATGAACTAAACTGTGCATATTATAAATATTTAAATTAAGATTTCTAAAAAGTTTCTAAAGTTTGTAATTTTTTATTGTTAAATTATTTTAGATAAAGTTGTATTTGAGATAACTTTATATTAGAACACAAATCGATTAAAAAAAAAAGATATTGGTAATGCAATTTACTTATAAACATTATAATTATGTTTGCAAAAAAGAACAAAAATAAAACACCTTAGCAAGATTTCGAAGGAAATTAAAAATATCATTAATTTTTCAGCAAATTTAAAATATTATAATCAACTTTGACAGATAAATGAATAACTTAAACAGTTTTATGATAATTTTTTCTTCATTTTCAAGTTTTATCATAGTGCTAATACAAGAAATGTGTTATTTGTTTTGTTGATAATGGGATTATAATAATTTAATGATGTTTACAAAATTCAATTTGAACTACGAAAAAATAAGTTTTTATAAGATGCTTTTAAGTTAATCGATTGAATGCATTTATAAATATTCCGTTATTACATTTTACACTGTTAGAGAAATTTTGTTCAATAAATTATTCCTTTTAAAATATTAATTTTCGTACAGTTATCATTAATAAAAAGTATTATAAAATCTTCTAAAACCATAAATTTTTAGAAAACCTACAAATTTTTCTTTTGATGAAATAAAATTGAAAAAAATAAGTATTTCGAAGAAAATTACAAAAAAAAAGCCGTAAATATTTTAAGATGCCGTAAATATCTTAAAATTTGATTAACTTATGTTTATCATTTAATATAAATAGTTTTTCAAACAAATTAAATATAAATAGTTTTCAAATTGAATAATTACTTAATGTAATAGAAACTGTTCCTTCAAATCATAGCGTATTAAATATAGAGTTTATTTAAGAATTAATTACGCTAATTAAAAAAAATTAAAATAGAATCTATACATGAATAATAACATATGAATAAAATTGTATAATAAATAATAAAATATATGAATAAAGTTGTATATAATATATAAATATATGCGAAAATGAAAATCACGCAAGTGATATTTTTTAAAAAAATGATGCAATAATTTTAACTAATATATGAATCTAACTTTAAAATATATATTTGTAATTGTATAGTAATTAATATTACTATTAATTTATAGTAATTAATAATTTTATACTATTATTAATTACAGTAAATTACTATTAACTATTATAATGGATAATTTTATATTATAGTACTATTAATTTATAGTAATTAATATATAGTAGCATGTTGAAATAAATTAATTTGGCTTTTTTTGTAAATTTTATGAAAGATACATATGAGCAATTATAAATGATTTTGACAGAGTTGAAATGCTTATAGATGTATCCTATTCTCTATATCTACTTTTTCATGGTAAATATAGAGAATAAGATACATCTATAAGCATTTCAACAAGAACAACAATAGATAAATTTTTAATTTTATGATTGATTTGTACATTTTTTGAAATCCTTTTAAAATTAATATTTTATATATAATTTTAGACTACTAAGTTAAATCTAAGTAAAATGATAAGAGGTATTTATCAGAAAGATTGAATCGTAACCTATTTCACCCCATTACCTCTATTCATCATGAAAAAATATCCTTTAGTGTCATTACAGCACTTAATTCTAAATTTTATTCGTATTTGTCTTAAAGGAAGATTTTATGAGGACGGCTTAGGTTATAGATTTATCTTATTCTTTATATTTACCGTGAAATAATAGGTAAACTTTTTTAATTTTACACTTGATTTGTAAATTTTAATTCATTTAAAATCTATTACTTTATAATTTTAAATCTAATACTTCATAAATAATTTTAAACTACTAAGCTAAATCTAAGTAAAATGAAGAGCTATTTATCAAAAAAAATTGAATCGAATCCTATTTCACCCCATTACATTTATTCACCATGAAAGAATATCCTTTAAGTGTCATTACAGCTCTTAATTTTAAATTTTATTCGTATTTGTCGCAAAGGAAGATTTTATGAGGACAGCTTTCAAACATTTTAGATGAAGTAAAGAATTCCAATATGATGTTAAAAATCTAAGCAAAGAAAAAAATATTCCTGCCCTTAGCTTTAAAAGAAAATTTACATGAAATGAAAAAGCTCCGGTTTCAGGCTCTGACGAAAATGAAACGATGTTGGCGCATTTGAAACCACAAGTTTCGAGATTTTATTACAGAGAAGTTATTTTCGAATTTGAAATTGCATTGAAATAGAATCAATTTTGAGAGCAAAATGCAATAGGTATTGCTATACGGAGTAGTTTAAACTTTCCGCTGATATTAAAAAGTTGGGCCAGTAAGGGAACAAGATGCGTTTCCGGAGTTCGTCCTTTTGAAATTCCTCTTCGGTTCAAATAGAGATGGATGCTGGGAAATATATTTGTTACAGTCTTTCTTCCTTTTCCAACCTCTTCTTTCTTTGTTTTTTGGACTTTTCCCCCAAGATTTTCTTTATGAAAACCAAATTGCGCATTAGTGCGAACATTTTCCGATTGAACAAGGAATCTGTAAAATTGAAATGTGAATTCTGTCCAGAGATAAAGAACGATAAAAAGAATTGCTTTATAAAACAATCGCAACATATAAGACGTTTTGTCGAAAGAAATCTTTATAGGTGTTTTATATTGAAGTTGCACTTATGGAAGAGGGTTACTACACTGGTAGTGTGTTTAATAAAGTTGAGACTTTTTCCTCTTGTATTTTATTCAATAGGTGATAGAAATTGTACTTCTATAGTATAGTTATAAACATTGAATTGAAGAAAGTTTTATTGACTTAAACTGTGAATTTTATTTTAGACGTTTTCGAAATACATTAAAAACACAGTTGTATATGAGAATAAATAATTTTGAAGTTTGGTTATTTTATGTCTGATGTTTTGTGTATTATGTTATTCGTAAGAATAGGATATTTCAATAGATTAAAATTAAAAGAAATTAGGAATATTAAAATTTTTATTGAAAAATGGGAAAATAATGCTGGAAAATATATTTTTTACAATCTTTCTTTCTTTTTAAACCTCTTCTTTCTTTGTTTTTTGGACTTTTTCCCCCAAGATTTTCTTTATGAAAACCAAATTGCGCATTAGTGCGAACATTTTCCGATTGAACAAGGAATCTGTAAATTTGAAATGCGAAAATTGAAATGCAGAGATAAAGAACGATAAAAAGAATTGCTTTATAAAACAATCGCAACATATAAGTCGTTTCTTTGTCGAAAGAAATCTTTAGAGATGTTATATATTGAAGTTGCACTAATGGAAGAGGGTTACTACACTGGCAGTGTGTTTAATAAAGTTGTGACTTTCTCCTCTTGTGCTTTAGAAGACTTAAGCAATTTCTATCACCTATTGAAGATGTTGTAGTTATAAATACTGAGTTGAAGAAAGTTTTAGCAACTTTAACAGTGAATTTTGTTTTAGACGTTTTCGAAATACATCAAGTCACAATTTTATATAAGAATAAATAAATTTGAAGCATGATAATTTTATGTTGGATGTTTTGTATGCTATGTTATGCGTAAGAATAGGATATTTCATAAAATAAAATTTGAAAGAAATTTGGCAATGGTTGAGTATTAAAATTTGTATCGAGAAATAATAAAAGATTAAAAAGAAATCTTATGAATTTTTCTCACTGGAGGAATTGTTATTTGTTTTTATTTATTTTTGAGTAATATAAAAAATATCGAAATACACTTTGCTTTAATTTTTTTTTTCAAAATGATTGGTATGATTATACAAAATATTTGAAAAGTATCTTTGCATCTCTTTTTTCGGCGTTACTCAATCAATTCAATGTGCACACTATAATTAACGCGCATCATATCGAATCTTAGATTTTTTATATGATTATCTGAATTATTTCCATTATTTTAACTGATATCCATATCATTGTTTGTTTATTTATAACAAATTTCTTTATATATATTTGTTTATTTATATTTCAAGAATTTTTCTTATGATGTTACATATCAAACAAAGTTTGGTTATATTTGTCCATTTTCTTCAAAAAGAATCTATGAGTTTATATTGGCAAAAACTGATAGAGTTGTTATAACATAGTGTATCAAAATAATTTTAACACTAAATTTGATTTACTCAAAAGTTAACTATTTTTTGAAAGATTATAGTACATTTTCCAAGAAATATAACAAGTTTTAAAGCAATTTCTCAATTTTTTTCCCTAGCACAAAATAAAAAATATATATACTTTAAAACAAGAGCTCTTTTCGTCCCTCTATTTCCGTTGTAAAACTTTGAATTAAAAAAAACAAAAAAACAAAGACGAAACCCTTCATAACCTTTCCGGAAGCCTGGTAAAAAACACTCGATCCAGAACTTATGATCAACCTTCTGAGTATACATTATATAAAGCTTTCAGTTTTAAGTATAGGATGAAAGAATGACATCGATCGCTGGAGATGCTAGAGCGGAAATTCACGGCGTGAAATATGCTGTCAATCTCCTCTTTCCACTGGAAGAATGATAACGGAGTTTAGCAGCTTGGATAACATTCTTAAGCATAAGTATTGACCTTCGTCTTCCCTTGTTAGAATGGATGCACTATAGCCTGCAGTCTGTAGAGTCTTTTAGCTTTACGGGGACTCAGATTTATGTTGGAAGATATTTTTAGAACTCTTTTTGCTCAAGTAAAGAATGAAAATAACATCGAAACATTTACTTTAAAAGCATTTCATTATAAAGTAAATATTTCGGTGTTAATTTTTGATTGGAACAAAACAATATTTAAGTTACAGATTTTTCATTTCAACCGGATATACTATCTGAAGTTGCCTTGATTTACTTTGTCTAATAATTTCGTAAAAAATTAAAAAAAATAAAAATAAAGTTTTTATTCCATCTTAAAAAAAAATTGAAAATAAAAAATAATTTTTTTTTATTAGCTCTATGTAGCATTTGCTTTTCAATGTACAATGATAATTATATTTAATAAAATTTTTTTTATTTTGCATGTGCTCCCTTTAAATGACAAGCATATGCATATGTTCACTCCAAATATGTACACACGTACTCCTAATACCAATATTTAGGTATACTATTTTTAAATAGTATGCATGAGTGAATTTTTACGTAATACATATAAAATAAATTGCACAATTATTTGGAGAAAAACTTGTTCAATCTAGTGTTCTTAGACCTTTATTTTTAAAAATCCATTAAAAAGGGATATAGCCAATATTCAATCATTCCATATTCTCTAAATATCGTTATATTATGATTTATTTCATGTTTTGGTAATATTCTCATTATAAAATAAAAATCGTCCGATTTCATTTAGAAAAAAAAAGTTCGCTTTTTTCTCTAATCTAGTGCAAAACTAAATTGGTTTTGAACTAGAATAGAGAAAAAAAAAGAGAATGTTTCTTAAAAACGAAATATTTTTAGTAAAAGATTTGTATTTAGACTTTAACAATTGTTAGATAATATACAGTCATCGGATTGTATTTCAATGTATAAGAATAGAAAGAATAGTTATTAAATTTTTACTGTGTTTCCTTTGAGTGGGAATTACTTTCTTGAGTAACTTTCTTTAATTTAAATTTATGTTTGTAGATATCATATAGAATTAACCATAGTTAAATTGCTTCCCCAATAAACTTCACCCTCAGGCTTAAACTGTTTTTCTTGCTAGAATAAACAGTGATAGGGGGTGTTTTTCTGGCTGTCAATTCAACTAGAATCAATTGTACTCCTATGTTCTTAATAACTTTGTTCTATCACGTCATTATTATGGAAATTTTAGAAAAAAATGAATTGAATTTCATACAAAAAATCGCATTGTTAAAGAAAAACATTTTAAGCATTTATTTCTTTAATATATTTTGTAGTTACAATTTCTTTTCTTCTACAATTTTAAACATTCAGAGTTATCATCTGAAAGCTGGCATATAAAATTTACCTAGACACTTGTAAATAAACGAAAAAAAGTAATAGAAAGAAATAAAAACAGGACAAAAGATACTATATTTAATAGGAATAGTTTTAAAATGCCGTCTTCTACTATATCACAATCTGAATCATCACCAAACATCACAGCATAAATCCTAGTCAGCAGAGGATACCTCTAATGAATACATGGTATATAATAAATATTAATAAAAAATATTAAATACTTAAATATTAATAAAAAATAACTTGCAGAAAATATTTATAGCCAAAGAAATATACAAAAAATTGCCGACTACATTTATGTTATATATATTAATATTTATCGTGAGAAAAATAGAACAGACTGGTTGATTTCCTATGATAAAGTTCGAAGTTTCCTCGTATAATTCTCTCATCTATTGTCTATAGTAATTATTTATTAAATATTTTGAAAAAATCCCATTAAAAAAACTCTTCAGACTTTGAAGGAACACAACAAATGTGCTCGAAAAACATAAAAATTGAAACTTTAAAATAAATAGATTGGTTACTCATAAGCAGATTTGGATGGATTCTAAAAGCTACAAATCAGTATCGATTTGAGATATGTTTACTAGATTTCAAAGCATTTTTCTGCTTTGAAATAAAGTAAACATATCTCAAATTTGTTTTAAATTTACTTCTAAGTTGCTATTTTCATGCGTATACATAACTTCGACATTTCTATTGATATATTACATCATCGATACAATATCTGTAATTTTTGTAGATGTTGGAGTATCTTATGATTAAAGTTGTATAAAAATATTACAAAGTTTCTAATCTTTTGTGTGCTACAGTTCGGCCACAAGGGATTATTAGAATGTAGCAAAACAATTTTTCGCAAACTCAATCACCCTTCAATATATTTCCGAATTCTCTGCCCAGTACCTACTCTCACCAGGGATTCATTTACCGGAATTCAAATAGCAAATTGCTCTCTAATTGTTTAAGTCGCAGAAGTTAAATGCTACCAGCAGCTTTAGTTTGACAGTTACTAAGTGCTCTAAAGCCACGGTCATCAGGATTTTATAATTGATGACAGCGCGTTAGCTACCTGCTCTTGCGTCTCCAGTTCTGATTGTAGTGCTGGGCTCAGCATATTTCACCGCCAAGTAGACATGCAATGCTTCCAGATAAGGCAGTTTCAAAAGCCTCGGGGTTCTTTTGTCAGGGAACGACGTCCCAGTGGAAATCACATTTAGACTTGCGACAGAATTCGAGTTTGAAATGCTAAATTGCCGAGAAACTACTTGGATTAATAAATATTTTATTCCCCTCCTTTTCCAAGAGAAGGAATGTGCCTCCCTGGAGTCTATTTTAAAACGATTTCTCCTATTGCAAAAGAATATTCTTCCTTCTTTACCGAGAATTTAATTAAATTTTATGCTTGTACTCGAAAAAGAAAATGGGAGTGGCATTTTACTTGATTTAATTTCGCTACTTTTTAAAAATGCAGAAGCAGAGCAACTGTCACTTTAGCGAATGAATTAAATGCCTCTTTTTAGCTGAACCGTGGCGAGAGAAGAATGATAAAAAAATAAATCACGAGAGAATTAAAAATGTGGCCAAGCGAATTGAATGCATACGGCAATGTGCCAGTTTTCTGCGTAATGAAAATAAGTACTTCGCACTTGATAAGCTTCTCAAACTAGATACAAAATCTGTCATATTTATTCTTATAGTAAAATTTATTATTTATATTTATTAGAAGCGTGACATGACACTTGAAGCCGGCGAACGCTATAAAAAATTAATAAAACGTGTTTTCTTTTGCGAAGTGTCGCAAAATGATATGAGGTTTCTGCGAGTATTACACTTTTTTTCTCACTCACTCTCCCTTCAAGATGTGGATTCAATATCGAGATGGAAATTACATTTTGTTGTATGCTGTTTCATGAATATGACAAACAGGGATGTCACACATATTTTAAATTAAATGAGTCAAAAAAGTGACAGAATCAGAAGAGTTATCAAGAAAAATATTACGTTTATCAGCAGTTGCCTGATTATAAAGATTTTGATAATTTAAAAAAAAAAAATCTGTTGTTGTATATTACTCAGATTGCGTCGTACCATTGATGGTTAGGCTGTTTTTGGCAAGAAGAAAGAATTTCCTTTTGGGAGAAATTTCATCAGTGGGGAATTTGTCAGTGGTAAAATTGTCAATTGGCAACTGCTCCAGCTAAAAAAAAAAACCTCTTCCGTATATGTCTTGTTCACGCCATTGAATGGGTTTAATTAAAGTTAATTTGTTAAAATTACAAACACTTCTCAAGATTTATCATTTCAAATATCTACACCAGCATCCAAAAGGAACAACTTTCCTTAGAACAACTTTTAAAAAATTCAAGAAACAACTTTAAGAATTAGCTAATTTGTACTTACTGCAAATAAAAATTTACTTTAACATGGAATCAGATTGATATACAAGTGTCATTGAATCGATTTAGTAAATTAAGAGTTCTTATGCCTTCAAATTATTGCTACAGTTAAAGTATTAACATTTACAACGTTTACAGGATGTTATAGTAAACATCTGGAATCAACAAATAATACAAGAAAATATGAAGATTTAAATGGATTTACTGCCCCCCTTCTGGAATTGGCAAACATTTCTAATGAGATCTAAAAACTTATTTTTCAGTCGAGGAATGAATCGCACTTTTTTCCCATATTGCTACCCAGGATAGTTTTCTTCAGAAAGAAAACTATGCCAAATAGTAATGTGGGAAAACTTCCACGGTCCGAATATGGGAAATTATATTGCTTCAGTTCACATTTGCTTACTGTTTTCAGTGATAATAGTTAAGTGGATAAAAGTAATAAATAAGTATTTCCCCCCGAAGAATTATAACACAATCACCCACAGATCCTTTAATTTCTAAAATATGGTTTAGAGGGAAAAATTTTCAAATTACTAATTTAAAATAATTTAAAGTAAATTAAATATAAATTGCAATTATATCAATGACCATTATCGTAATTATAAGTTTTGATTGCTCAGTATTTGAAATTTTAACTTATAAATTAGAGATGGAAGTTTTAATTTATCTTTAATTCATTTTTGGTACAAGCGAAAGGAATTATAATCATCCAATTTCCTAATATAAAAATTTTTATTATTATTTTTTATATTTAAAAAGAACAAATACACTGAAAAAACTTTATTTCTAAAATTAACTTTCAAACAATAAGCAATCAACCCATGATTCAAATTAGGAAATATTAAGCATTTTTCTTAATAATAACTTTAAATATGGCTTTACACGATATAATATACATTTCTAATTTTAAAAATTACACACTTTAATTTTATTATCTAATATTTTTAGAGTAAATGAAAAATATGTTTATAAATATATTATTTTGAAAGTTAATTTATTAAACAATATTAGAATAATTATAAATTATTTATCATCATTTATAGTGAGATACAAACAAATAAATTTCCTGAACAATTATTCATATTTTAAAAATATATGAATGTTTATTTTTCCTTTCCTAATATTATATTTAATAATATTAAAAAGTTATGTTTTTCTTAAACCTCTTTAAATTTGATTAATGTGACATTTTGAGATAAACAACTTTTAACTTTTTAAAAAACCATAGAAGATTTAGAGCATTTACTGTAGATATTTCACAATAAAATATACATAATTTGTACAAAGGGTGAATTTTTTATTTCTGTTCGGTTAATTAAATTCATGGAAAAGTACTTTTTCTTAAAATTAGCAATGTACAATTAATTATATTAAATACCGTTTTATAACAGTATCAAAATAAAATATGTAATTTATGATATATCAATAATTATTAAAAGGATTTTTATTATAAAACAAGTAATTAATTTATGATGTTTATTATTGCTATTTTTATAAGTGATGGAATACATGTATTCCTTATTTATAATTTGTGGTAATATTAGATAAGAATTTAGAATTTTTCGTAATATATTATAAAATAGATTATACATTAAAAACTCATTTGTTGAGACAGCTGAAACGACACTTTATTTAATTCATTAAATTACAAAATTTTTCTGGGGAAAGTTTGATATTATTGTCCTTGTAAATTTTATTTATGTCAATGTCACTGTCATGCTAATTTGATTAATGACACATTTTGAGATAAACAACTTATATTGATAATTATTAAAATGATTTTTATTATAAAACAGTAATTAATTTATGTTGTTTTATTATTGCTATTTTTATAATTGAGGGAATATATATATACACGTATTCCTTATTTATAATCTGAGTAATATTAGATAAGAATTTAGATAAGGACATGACAATAATTTTTTTGATTAATTGTATTTTTTTGATTAATTAAATAAATTTTTTTAATTACATGAATTTTCTATAACATATTATAAAAATAGATTACACACATTAAAAACTCATTTGTTAAATAAAATGTCGATTATGAGGTTTCGATTCCAATTAACAACATAATATTTCTGGGAAAAGTTTGACATTATTGTCCTTGTAAATTTTCTTTATGTCAAACAAGAAAAATTAAATTTAAAAGTCATTGTAATAAGGGAAAATCAGTTTAACTACATCAGATAACATAGTGTAGTATATTATAAACATGTGTGCGTCTAATAAAGACATAGATAGTCTTTTATTAACACATTTTAAGAAAAGGATTTTCAATATAAATATTTTTATCGTTCATCTAGCTATCTCCATAGAAACCAGACTAGACGAAAGTTTGCATAAAGTGCTTAAAAAAAGTAGCAGGAAATTCCATTAATAGAAGACTAAAAATCCTATGAAATTCATGAGATATTCATAAAATATTATTTTTCTATGAATCGTGATATATTCTTTGTGTTTCAGTATCTTTAATAATCGCTTTTCAATCTTGAAAGCAACCAACAAAGAAATTTTAATACAAGAAATGCAGCATACATAAACCGAAAATTGGAAACTTCCTTAGAAATATTTAAGATAGTTATTATGAAAAACTAAAACTAAAAAACAACTGCTAGGGTTTAGTTAAGATATAGTTTTCTAAACATCTTGTTTGATAATGGAAAACTCTCAAGTTTATATGAGCGTTCATCTTTTGTTGATGCAGAATTTGAAAACTTATGTTTCATCTTAAAGCTGGCCTGAAATAATAAAAATAAATGAAATTCCTTAAAATCCTCCGATTTAAATATTTTTTGTTGTATATTGAAAGCGAAGAAATTTTCTTGAGATGTAGAGATTATTTCTGAATCTCCCAAATCCTTGAATTTATTTGAAACTAGGCACTAGCGCTGAGGGCTCTTGCACACAATCCTCAGAATTTGTTTTTCCAAAGATGCATTCAACAAGAAATATTGAAGCAGAAAAGTGACATTCCAATGTTTTGGTATTTCCAATATATTCTTTCAGCTTTTTTTTTCTGCTCCACCATTCGCTTTTTAATCTTGAAAGCAATCGGCGTATGAAAGGAGCCGCATGCAACGCATTTAATACGATTATAGAGTCCTGCAGTTTAGTGAAACAACTCCCTCCGCTTTTAGTCTTCTACAAAAGAAACTGCAAGATGTCAATGGAGGAGACATTTTTGGTCACTCTTTGATTAATGATTTTCAATTCGCTTGTGATTTGTGTAATTTAGGCTAAGGTTTATTTTATTTATTAATATATATGTTAATAATATTGTTAAGAAAAATACTGTCATACAGAGATATAGAAATTTGAAGAAGACATTTTTGGTCACTCTTTGATTAATGATTTTCAATTCTCTTGGGATTTCTGTAATTTAAGATAGGGTTTATTTTATCTGTTAATATATATGTTAATAATATTGTTTAAGAAAAAAAAACTAGCATATAGAGTTATAAAAATTTGTTATGCATTGAATATAAAAACAATTTATTTTAGGTTCCATTCTGAAGTTTAATAAAATATCAAATTTGTATTAAGTTTCTTGATATAAAAATATTATATCAGTCCTTATGCAGTAGATTTATATGCCAATTTATTACTAATATATGTTTCCTGTATTGAAATCTTTGTGCTATTTTGTTAAAAATTTCACTTGGAAATATTTTATGTTTTCTTTTATATCTTTATGCTGATTTTATTCAAACACAGGGTTTCATTTCTTGAATTTATTTAGAGACTATTATTTATATTATTACTCAAAATCATAATAAATAAGTAATATGAATATTTTGATTAGAAATTTATTATTAATAATTTCATTTTTATTTAATCTAGCATATCAAGTATTATTAGACTGCATTTTAAAATTTATATGCCACGTTATTTATTTGTTTACTTATGTTTTTCAATTTCTCATTCTACTGAAATTGAATTATACGTTGATAAACTTTTTGTTCTCATTATTCTATTATTAAATAATATTGTTTACATCATCGGTTTATTATGAGAAAATTAGAAAATAAATCCTGCTTTATTATTTACGTCAGTTTAATTTTCATTAAAATTAAAATTACTTCGAAAGTAATACACTGTATTTTTTCATAAGTATGCCACAAATTTAAGAAATAAATATCTAGTAGGAAATTTAAATAGGGTGATTTAAACATTAGAGGCAAAAAGAGAGTTAGGCTACAATTTCTCACAATCAACGTGCATATTAAGAAAGTATTTGTTGCGAAAATGTTATTTGCTAACACACTAATTCTTTAACACACTTAATTAATAGTAAAAGAAATCATTAGTTAATGGATTGATGCTTCCTTTGGTGATGGCTAGTGAGGTTGTAAATCTCCTTGCAATGTCTCTCTAGCGTATCATATGCTACTCAAATTTAATTCGTCTTATTGCAGAGAATTAGATTAAGATAAACGCGTATTCATGCATGATGGGTTCTCAATACAACTTTTTCCTTGCTACGTAGGGTATTTTGAATGTTGCTAGCATATGGAATTTTAGTTGGAAATCAAACTATTCCATTCCATTCTATTCTAATTAATCGAATAGTTTATGTACAATTTCTCAAGATTTTATATCGGGCATCTATTTGGGGATCTATTAATAGTTTGTCTCCCTTGATGTCTGAGGAAGTCAATGGTAGATTTTGCCTTATGAAATATTGTTATTGATAAACCTATGAGAATAAGATAATATTTTATTTGTTAATATGTGCTATATAATCAATCTCTCGAATTCTCCTTTAAATTCTTCCCTTCTTTGGTGTTCACCTATTTCTTAATTACGAAAATATTCTCTTTCAATTGTTGAAAGGATTGTTGTGTTCATAAAATGTTTTCGTGAATAGTAAGAGGAATCCCTCTTAATTTTACATTGCCAAATGTTTTTATTTTCATTAGCGTCATCTTTCTTTATCTAACAAATTTAGAAACATCATGTTTTTATTTTGAATGTTTAAAATTATTATCTGTAATAAATAAATGCATGTGCTTATATAATTGATAAATGTAATTATTGTGGTAAAAATAACAAATTTATTAAAGCGTATGAAAAATATAAATTATCTTAATATTTCTGTTTATTTATATACTTGTAAGCTGTACATTGAAAAGATTAAATATAATTAAATTTTGTTAAATAAAATTGGATATCAATTGTATGATATTGTATAGTAAACTGTTATTATTTTAAACAAAGAAACATGCGTACATAAACATTTGATGCATCTGTTTCTTGATGACAGGTATATAATTTCAAATAGTGAAAGATGTACAAATCAAAATTTTCTCAATTGAAATAGATCAATAATTTTGTTGAATAAGTATCGTTATTGAATAGATAAAATATTTATGAATACAATTTCAAATTGGCTTTAGTGGAAAACCCATAAAAGTATATGATAGCATTTTGATTGCTTATATGAAATAAACTGTTTAAATATGATAAAAAATAAAGAGAGTTAGAAAAAAGGATTAATTATAATACTGATTTTATAAGATCGTTAGAAGGATTGACTAAATATTTCCTTTATTAATGCATTATTATAGTAATGCAATGATGCTACCAATAAATTATGTTGTTATGTATGAGTTTTACATGAAAATTACTTTTGAATTTCTTACGAAACAAGTTTCTGCAGAGAGAATGAAAAGAGCAGTTGAAAAAGAAAATAACATGAATTTTTACACTGTTTTTGAGACAGCACCTTAAAGACAAGAGATACACTTCACAGGTAGAAGTATGCACCTTGTTTGAAAATGAATCTGGGAAAAATTAATCGACACATAAATAATGTCTGGATTCTGTGAAAGCTGTGATTCCTATAAAGGTGCTAAATTTGGATCGAAGGGTTAAGTTGGCATAAACATATATGTATAAGAAGGCTGGCTCTTCTGGTCAAACGGAAGTAGAGAGAATTCTACAGTGTGTCAAATATCTACAATATATTGGTAATGGAGCTTCTAAGATATTTCATGTTGTTCTTTCTGGAAAAGGCCTTATGGATTCGATTATTCCCTTCAAAAAGTGAAGTGTGTTGGTCAGGTTCAGAAAAATATAGGAACAAGATTAAGAAAACTAAAAAGTAGTCTACAACGAAAGAAGTTGACTGAAGGTAAAAATATGTGTGTGTGTGGGGGAAAGGAAAATTGACTGACAGTTTAATCCATATATTGACATCTTATTATGGAAATGCTATACATAGAAACTGTCATAGTATTGCTGATATGTAAAGAGCTATATTGGCAGTATGGCCTTATACGTGCAGTGCAGAGCTTGAACAAATGCAGTGGTTTTGCTTCAAAGCATCATTGATCTTGTGTGCATATAACATTGCTGTATCCGATAGTAATGCTTCTGACCATAAGCACAAAATCCATAACCAAAAACTATCAGGGATGTCATAAAGCCAATGTCTGGAGATTTATAAATTTCTAAACTATTAAAACAGTGTCTTGGAGTCTTGATAAAACCCGAATGAATCAATATACTAGATAATTTGGAAATATTGTCTTTTGATTGTGTTATAACAATTGCCCGAATTTCTACACATATAGTAACATGCGTTTTAATGATGATGAACAAAGCTATTTGACAATAATGCACAATATTGACCTAAAATAGAAAAACAAAATGCAAGTTTTCAACTTTTTAATGAAAACAAATTTAATATTACTATTATTGCTGAATAAAGAAAAAAAAAGCCTCCTTTGAGGCCATAGAGGTAAAAGGAGAAAATGAGCTGGATACGAAAAAATCCTTTTTATGAAGAAAGTATCTTATGCTTTTGAGGCTTTTTGGAAACTACAAGTTTATTTATGTATGCTTGTATTAAAGTTTTGTCTTTAAAGTTTTTTGCCATTTTTTATAGTTTGAGCTTGTGGGTATGATATTTTAAAAATCATTATATTCAGAATTTTGAAATTTTTTATGTACCTTAATTATATAATGTTTTCAAACTTATGCATCAATTTAATATTAAAAAATTAGTGTGAGAAATTTTTTTCAAAAACAGTAAATTTTATATTAAAAATTAAAAATTAAAAAAAAAAAATATTATTACAATTTCATATGTGTTAAATTGAAATATAAAATAAATAACATGTACCAGGGAGTCTATTGCAAGTGTTTTTGTGTTTCTGACATGATTTATGTAAATGAAATCTCGAGCGCAATGAATGTTACCTTGAAATTAAAAAATCATAATAATTATTAACTTTTAATTTTTAATTTTATAAACTATATTAAAATATCCAATATTTTGTACTTCCTATAAAACCACAACAAAAAAAAAATTATAATTCTAACAATAGTCTTTACGAAATCAAAAAGGATGTCTTTTTTTCGCCTCTCGGTGAAGTGCGACACATTTGAGACCCCTTACAAATAGATAATCAATGCACCTAAAAACTAAATTGAATGAGTTATGTTGTGTTGTTGAATTACTGTTAAAAAAGTAGCATAAAAAAGTTTATGAAAATTGTGTTTATCAAAAATTTATTTTGAATTTATTTAAAATAAATTATTTATCATTACACACACATTAATAAGTATTAATACAATGCATATATTAATACACATTAATACCCTACTGTGAATTTTACAAAATTATTCAAAAAATAGTCAGCAAGTTAAAAGATTAGCTGAGTTAAAGACATTTATACATAAGCTTTTATTGTCTCATTTCGGTCATTTATAGTGTCGTCACACACCATGTTTTCACACAAATTAAACATTTTTATTTCTGAACATCTTCATCATTCAATGATTGAATTTGGCTTGCTTTGGAACCAAAAATGGTGCTAGTTCAGATCTTGTACATCATAAGAAATCTTAAAAAGAGAGCAAACTGAAGAATGGCAAGAAAAGACAGAAGGAAAAAAAAGAAAAAAAATCCCTCTGACAATAATGAACAGAAAGCAATCTAAAGCTGCGTAATTCAAATCAAATCACCAGCACAATATTGTTAGGTCCTAGTCCACAACTAGTACAACATCTTCCTTATCAACACTGGGACAGCCGGTTTCCCTTCTGGAAGACAAACATTGACCTGGAACTCAAGCACTAGGGAGGCTGAGTAATTGGATCAGGTGCCAGACCCTACCGAACCTACCCTCACTCGAAGTTCCCATATTATATTGATGACTTCTTCAGAAAATTCCCGTCTTCTTTATTCTTATTTACTTTGATAAGCAAGTAATTTACCTATGTCCTTGAAAAAAAAATGCGCGGATGAAGACAAAAGATCTAGTTTATTACTTTGCTTTTCTTTCGAAGCACTTCTTATTTCACGGAAGGGCAAAAAAGGAAAATTCTTGTTTCGATGATAGTAGTATAAAGTATCCACAAATTGATTAGTTTTACATGAAGTATCAGAATACTTTCAGTGAAGTTTTCTATGAAATAGAAGGTGGTCCTTTATTATTATCGTCGGCGGGCAGAGATCCTGTTTTCGCCCGATCTGACTTTAGACTTTTATTTTGATTGGGTTTTCTTTAGAGTAAAGACCTCTCGTTTGATTTTCGTGCATATAAATTACACAGAGAAGGAAAGACAAGCTGGAAAATATTTTCTATTTACTTTGAGGGTTTTCGCCGTAAAGACTTTTTGATAGATGAACTTCGTCCAACCCAACGAACCCCTTTGCATTTTTAGTAGATGCATTAGTGTTTTTCATGCACAAGTCCTTGTTTTATTCTGATAAAAAAACAACTTATAAAAAGTTCTCGAATGCTGCACTTTTTCGTACATTAAATGCAAGCAAAAGCAAAAGTTTTTATCGATGGCCTCGAAGACATCATTATTTACGGACTTCTCACTAAAGCTGAGTATTTTTTCTAGCGAAGCATTTTTCTAGTACCTACAGACGAGTATTTTTTTTTCTCACTTTTTTAATTAGAAAAGATTTGAGATTATTTTTGTAAGGATTGTTATTTTTTTTTATTTCTTTAAATATAAATAAAAAGTAATCTAAAATATTATTACTATTACTATAAGCATTTTATACATAAAATGCTAATGTACTGAGAATTATTTTGAATTATAAATTTTTCTATAAAACAAAGTAATGATACATTGTAATGCTGTGACTAATTGTATTGTTTTGGAATTAAAATTTTATAAACAAATTTAATTCTTAAAACTTTTTTGCCAGTTTTCATGAGAATTGTATGCATATTTACTTTTATACATATAATGTTACGCATATATTTTTACGTATACGTTATATTTTTCTGAGAATATTACGTATATATATCTTTTATAACAATGCTCTAAATAATTTCGTAAAATAGTTTTTTATAATTTTAATTAAAAAAGGGGCAATTAATTTAGTTAACATATTTTATAAATAATAAAGGTTTTGCTAATTATTTAATATTTGATGGATTCAGGAATAAAAAAAAAAAAAACCGGTAAAAATGTTTTTAAGAATTTAGTTTTCATAAACAGAATAAATTATGATAATTTCTAAACCAGTGTATTTGAACGAAAAGACAACACGTATTAAAATATCTTGAATAATTATTAAATAATTGTATTAGCAATAATAATTATAATAATTATTATAATATTTTATTATAATATTTTATTAATAATTATAATATAATAATTATTATAATTATTGCTATTATTCATAAATAAAGTTATAGTAACAAAATTTTTAGTACATCCCTTCTTTCTACTTCATTGCAGGTACATATTTCTGATGTAATTATGCAATTATTATTTTGCCTCTAGAAATGTACTTTAAATGAAGTCATTAAGGAATTCTATCTGAAATTTAACTAACATCATTAAATGAATTATTTTGTCAAAAATTGAAAAAAAACTGACTAACTAGTTAACTGCACTTATGTATAATGCACTTATTACACTTAAAAACGTTAATTAAGTGTTAATTAAGTGCACTTATTATTACATAAAAACTAGTTAACTGAATATTCCTATATTATAAATAAGAAACAAAGTAGATTGAGAATTGAGAATATTAATTATCGTTGTAGATTTTTATTTTTGCATCAATGTCAACTCACTTACATATACTGTCATATAGTTTCGATATACTCTGTACCTAATTTTAATAATTATATCTAACTTTTCTTTGCGTGTTTCGATCGATACATTATCTTTACAGGTTTCCCAGATTCATTTTGCTTTCGTTGCAGTTTTTTTCTGCTGTTCAAAAAATGTTGAAAGCATGCAGTCACTTGGGCGTACTTTATTGGTTTCTTCATTAAAGATAGCTGATTTTAAACTGACATCTTTCGATATAAATTTAAGGGATGTTTAAACACCATTTTTACCTTTTAGTTGGAGTATATGACTCATTGTTATACATAGTATGAACTCCAAAATTTTCACTAATTTCTTACTTAAATCTCGGTTAGTCGCAATCATTTTCAATCAGAATGAATATAATGCATGTCTCGGATACAAAATTTTTTCAAATGCTTATGAATAGTATTTTAATGATTTGTTTCTTTTAAACCATATAAAATGTGTGATGATAAATGATTTGCTGCTTTTGAACCATATAATATGCTATCATTTTGTAAAAAAATTTACAATTAGAAAACTTAAAAAAAGGAAATTGACTTCATGTAATATGAGTTAAATATGTGATGCAAAACAAAATAGATTTCTTTTAATTTATAAAAAGGTATACATGAAAAAGCAGTAATAAAAAAAGCAGAAGAATCAACAATTATGTGAAAATTATATCATTTTATTGCACAGAATATGTATGATAATATAATAAATATGTACGACTTAAAGCTTGAATAAAACAAAGTGGTCCAGGGTTCAATTATTGTTATCTTGAAAAATCACAGGAAATTTTAAAAAATATTCTTATCAGATTTCTTCTGCCACTCATACAATAGTGAAATGAGTTATTTCTTCATCTTTCACAAAGATGCTATCCACATATTTTTTTTTCCTTCTTTAGCAGCATTTATTTTTCACTTAATAAAAGCACAGTTATTCTTCAAATGGTTGCTAATGACAAAAAAATATCCAATAAGTTTGGTGTACAATAAAAAGTCAAATTATAGTTATTTGTCAGAAAATAAAATTTGGTATAATTGTTATTCTTCAGTAAGTTTTTAATGAATTGGTTATAGATCAAAGAGAAAAAAAAAGTATGAATGGAACATTATTTCTTAAAAAAATATTGTGAACCTAGAGAACAGAAGAGACTAGAAGACAGAAGAACCGAAGAATAACGAGATAGTGTGAAAGGCAAACAATTGTAATTCTCTCCTTAAAGGAAAAAATCCATAAAAGACTTTACAACTTTCACCAAAAACTAAACGTGAATTCTAAGATTTGAAATCGAAGTAAAGGGTAGTAGGTGAGTTCATTAAAAAACGGTCTTACAAGTCTGAGGACATTACACGTGCAATTGTACATGTTCTCTGAAGAGTTAAATTTATAAAGTAACTTTACAAAATAAAGCCTTACTTGAATTCTAGCTGAATACGTATAACGTGTATATGTACACTGAAGTGACAAAAGTCATGGGATACCTCTTAATATCGTGTCGGCCCTCCTTCCGCTCGGCGAAGTGCAGCAACTCGACGTGGCATGGACTCAACAAGGCGTTTGAAGTCTTCTGCAGGAATATTGAGCCATTCTGTCTCGATAGACGTCCATAATTGTGAAAGCGTTGATGGTGCAGGATTTTAAGCACGAACAGACCTCTCGATGATGTCCCATAAATGTTCGATGGGATTCATGTCGGGCGATCTAGGTGGCCAGATCATTCGTTGGAATTGTCCAGAATGTTCTTCAAATCAATCGCGAACAGTTGTGGACCGGTGACATGGCGCATTGTCATCCACAAAAATCCCATCGTTGTTTGGGTACATGAAGTCCATGAATGGCTGCAAGTGATCTCCAAGTAGCTGAACATAAGCATTTCCAGTCAATGTTCGGTCCAGTCACATCAGAGGACCAAGTCCATGCCATGAAAAAACAGCCCACACCATTACGGAGCCACCACCAACTTGAACAGTGCCTTGCTGACAGTTTGAGTCCATGGCTTCGTGGGGTCTGCGCCACACTCGAACCCTACCATCAGCTCTTACCAACTGAAATCGTGACTCATCGGACCAGGCCATGGTTTTCCAGTCATCTAGGGACCAACCGATATGCTCACGTGCCCACGAGAGTCGCTGCAAGCGATGTCGTTCTGTCAGTAAAGGCACTCGAGTCGTTCTTCTGCTGGAATAGCCCAAGAAAGCCAAATTTCTCCGCACAGTTCTAACAGACAAGTCCCTTGTACGTCCCACATTGATTTCTGCGGTTATTTGACGCAGTGTCGCTTGTCTGTTAGAATTTACGACTCTTTGCAGACGTCGCCGGTCTCGGTCGTTAAGTGCAGGCGGTCGACCACTGCGCTGTCCATGGTGGGATGCTATGCCTGAAATTTCATACTCTCGGCACACTCTTGACACAGTGGATCTGGGGATGTTGAATTCCCTAACGATTTCCGAAATGGCATGACCCATGCGTCTAGCTCCAACTAACATTCCGCGTTGAAAGTCTGTTAATTCCCGTCGTGCGGTCATCATCACGTCAAAACCTCTTCACATGAATAACTTGAACAGAAATGAAAGCTCTGCGAAAGCATTGCACATTTATACCTGTTCTACGCGATGCTACTGCCATCTGAAAATTTGCATATTGCTATCCCATGGCTTTTGTCACTTCAGTGTAACACAATATACTTTACCTGTCATGTACGTATTTAACATGTTCGAAGGCTCAGGTTGAGTTGTTTGTGCTGTTCGTTGTAGTCGCTACTTTCAAGTACGACGGAACTCGATAGGGAATGTGACAACATATATACATGTTTCGCATCGGCACGAAGCTGCGTGGTGAGAGTTTTCTCCCATATGACTCAAAAAGTTGAATCAGTTATCACTAAAAGTCCTACCGGACGGCAATATTCCCTATTTACCACCAACTGGTGGTTCAGTTCTGTATAAATATAATTGGAACACGAAGAACCAAGACATACAGAAAATAGGAAAGAAAGGAAAACCTTAACTTGAAATAATTTACTTATTTGGTTTATTTATATCAAAGTTCAAATTTTATATAGTGCTGACTTTTAGGAAAAATTGCTTTTTTTAATTATGAATAAAGTAGGGCTTTTTAATATCTAACATATTTCTTCTGATTTAAGATTCCTATTCTTAAAATAAAAGTGCATCTTTATGACGTACTTACGGGAAAAATGTAGTATATTACTTTTGAAGTAATTTTAATTTTAATGAAAATTAAATTGAAGTAAAAAGCAAAGCAGGATTTATTTTCTAATTTCCTCATAATAAACTGACGATATTAAGGATATTATTTAAGATTAGAATAATGAGAACAAAATTTTATCAACATATAATCCAATTTCAGTAGAATGAGAGATATAAAAAAAATAAATAAATAAACAAATAAATAATGTAACGTATACATTTTTAAAGTGCAATCTCATCGTACTGGATAAGCTAGGTTAAATAAAAATGAAAATATTAATAATAAATTTCTAATCATAATATTCATATTACGTTATTATTTACATTATTTCTCAAAATCTTTGGAATATGTCTGGCTGTTCTCACTTGATTAATAATGCACTTAATATTTTGAGATTACAGAAATATATATATTCATTGCAAGCATTTTTCTGTACATTGTTGAAAGTTCCTATTCAAAATTAACTAAATAAATAGGGCAGGATCTCTTAACTGGCACTATATAACCAAGAGATAAATATTATATCGCTCTTATCTAGACGTTTATTAGAATTAATCTAAACTTGAATAAATTCCAGCTAGTTATTTAAGAAAAAAATGATTTATACTTCACATGTGGCGAATTTATAATTGTATTTAGGTTTGAAAATACTGTAAAAGCAATAAAGATAAACGGGACTTTTTTTTCTCCCAAATGGTAGGAAAACGTGAGGCAGTTATTGAAGAAAGTCTTTCATGAGACATTATATCCTTCATACTAAAAGTAACACAAAAATCTTTGCATAATATACAGATAATTATGCTTCTATTTTTCGTACATTATTATCTTATTAACTTTTCGTAAAATAACTAACAAATTATTTGCATTTTATATAAATATTACACAAACAAAAACAACAACAAAAAAAATTGCTTACGAAGCAACCTCAGTTGAAGTAATACATTTTTTAAAGACATTAACTATACAGACTGTTAAATCAATAAAAATAAATATATCAAGAAATTCATTTTTATTGATTCAATAATCGATTATAGCTAGTAGAATTACATGTCAGACAATTTATTCCATAACTAACATCTAGAAGAAACTATTGAAGATTGATTTTAATGTACTCGTATCTTAAACATCTTATATAAAAAGTAGCAAATATTTTTTGTTTTGTTTTACTGGTATCTCACATCCTTTCAATAACAGAAAAAAATTTAATAAACATGTTCACTCTTATTTATGAATAAGACAGATATTGTCAGTACAAGAATGATAGAATCGTTGTTTGAAATTTTTCTCACGAAATATATCAATCTTGTGTTAAATACCATAAAATGTATTCAGTTTCTTAGCAAATTAAATATCGTTACAATAGAGTTATTGATTTTATAGCATATGTTTCTGCTTAATGTTGGGGCAAAGCCTTATTAAAACTTGGTATTTTGAAATATTAGTTTTCTTCTTTATAAATAGTCTCTCTTCAGATGTTAAAAGAGCCCATGAAGCATGCAAGCAAAAATAAGCTGAATTAATATTCTTCAGCGATATTGTTTACGAACAAGAAGAATACCAATGCAGGGATAGAGTTCAGTTAAATATGAAGCTTTGAAGAATAATGCTAATGAGTACTTGGGTAAGAGAATATCTTACAACCTTTCTAACGAGAGGATATCCGGTGAATGTATTCAATGGAAAATTTTCATTAAACCATCCAATCTTTCTTTAAAAAAAGTAAGTTTGCATTATGCAAGCAAATTTAAAAACCTAAAGATTGGCTGCTGGAGTTTTCTTACCCGGCTTTTTAAAAGGTGTTTAACAAGGATCTAACTTTTATTTGCGTTTGATTTGAATCTAAGTGCTTTCGTCTTCTTTTCTAATTACATTGTCAATGTTTACCAGAAGCGCTTTATGAGTAGCATGGCATAGCCACTCTTAAAAGTCTTCAAAAACTGTAAGACGTCAGTAAATTCTATGTTTAAGTGCCCGAGGTGATAAAATTTCTAATGAGTATGAACGTTAAGGAAAGACAGCCGATTCGTTACTACAAACGCTGTATGTATGTATGCTTTAGTTGACGGAAAATAAAAAATGAAAAAAAGTTGATCTTTTTCGATTTTACTTTTCTCTGGAGGTATTTTATTTGGAATAAATTGCGCTAATTATTTATTAAGATAATTATTCGTTCAGTCTCTTTGATTTACAGGCTAAATACAATAAGGAATGCTGCGTATTTGTTGAAGGGCATTAAGCTATTAAGATATAATGAGATTTTTTGTGAAAAGCGGGGAGACTAAATGAGTTCTCTATCTTAAAGAGCAGTAGAATTTTTCTTAATTAGATCTCTTGAACAATGAGAAGAAAACACTTTCTCAGAATGACTTGAAACTACTTCTTTGAAAGCGGCGACATCACACTGCAGAGAGTTAATGAATACATATTTTACTGAAAATAAAAAAGATGAATATTACAAATTAGTTTATGAAATAATTAAGAATAGTACGATTATAAAGACGGTTTAATAAAAGTATATTTTCTAACTTACTTAAGAAGTACAGAATAGGGAAATTAAACTATGCAAAATGTAATTCTCATAATAATTATATTATTTTGTTATTAAAATCAATATATATATATATATTTCATAAACCTAACTCATTACGATATGAAATGAAGAATTTCATAAACTAAAAGTTTGTTTGTTATAATGTTTAACTAAGTTTGTTATAAAACCTAACACTAGTTAAATAATGTTATTATAAAACTTAGCACTAAATAAAAAGTGGTTATCAATTTTTAATAGAAAATGTTATGTATGGTTTTATGTTAAGCATGTTATAAATACTAGAATGTGTGAAAACTTATTTGTTGTGAAAAAAGGGTACCAAAATATTAAATCTATCGTTTACTTTTTTCAATCATAAGAAACGCAGATAATATATATACGATGCATTAAAATTTTATTCTCGATGTATGATTAATTCTCAAATTTTTCTCTGTAAAACTGTTTAGTTAGCACGTTAATATTTATTACCATAATGTCAGTGTTTCTTCTAGAACAAGATTTCGCACTTGTACGATTAAGTAAAATCCTTACTGTTTGTCATGTTCGTCTCCATATTTAAACCAACATAACCAACTTAATGTGCTTAATGATATTAGCTTTATAAAAATGAAAAAAGAAAAATTATTTTGAGTTTGTTTCCTACTATTTAATGTGAAAGTCTGCCGATATAAGCCGAGAGTGTTTTTTCCATTAAAAAAAAATTACCAAAGATCTATCGTTTTTTAATAGAGTTCTATAATAGACCCGTGTCTAAGCCATAACGAAAATTAATTCATTAAAGTTTATTATTTACAGTATTCTATAATTATTTCAGGGTTTTGGTATTTTTCTATTAGCCGGGAGAAAATTTCGCCAACATCGGATTTTTCGTTTTAGAGACAACGTAACAAACGAGCAATGCAAAAATTTTCGGAAATAAAACAATTCATTTTCATAGAACAAATAACTCATTTAATTTAAAATTAATTTTTTTCATAAACTGAAGAATTACTAAAAATTAATTTTTTTCATAAACGGAAGAAATATAAAATAAAAAAATAATAACTTGCGATATTTGACGATGTATGGCTCGCGAACGGCTAACGAAAAAACACTACTTTTTTTTTTGCGAGATGAACAGATTCGTGTATAAACTGACCTCCGCATATTAACTTTAAGAAAAGTTCTAAAAATTATAAGTTAATACACGGATATATACGTATTTTAGATATATGTATTATTATTTATAAGACTTTATTATAAAATGGCTGTAAGAAATCTATGTAGTATTAGTGCATTGATACATAAACATATTACGTTATTAACAGTCTATTTCTTATTGGATTAGACGCTGAAATTAAATGTGCAGGGGAATTTTATTTTTTATCGAAAAGTAATATGATTATTTAATTGAAAAAACTTTTACCCTTATTATTTTTGTAGTAGTGAATGACTTAAACACTAAGCAACTTAAAATTTTCAATAAAAATATTTTGATGTTTATAAACAGTAAAATGTATAACTGCTTTGTAAAACCAGTAGTATAATTATAAAATATAAAATCAGTAGTATGTATTAACTACTTATCTTATAATAGAATCAGGACATCTTAAAATCCTCTTTAGACAATTTTACAATCAACAATACGGGGATATATTTTTATAACTCATGGAAGAGATGAGAAAAATATAATTTTATTAAATTTTATAGAAAGAAGTAAATCATTGATTTTCCTAAGAAACTATTAGCTATGAAATATTAATTGAATTCTCTGAACCTATTGTCCTTCTATAAAGAAGTAACTTCTAATATAAACAAATATAAACTAGCAAAACATATTCTTAACATATGTTATTAAAAAGTATAGATTATATTCTCTTCTTAGAAAATTTTCGTTACTTTAAGCTGCAAAACTCTTGATCTCTATTCAAGTGAATAATTTCAAAAAATATGAATAAATAATAAAAAAAAAATACTAACTGTTTAATATGAAAGGATGAAAGTTTTTAAATTATGTATATTTAAAATGTATCTTATTTTCTAACTGAAAGAACATTCACCAAAAATAAGATTGAAAATTAATTTTTTTTATTATGTATCATACTTTATTTAAAATTCAATGAAAGTAATTCCTTCAAAATGAAAAATAAAAAGTGGATCGTTTGATCTTTTTCATAAAAACGGAATTTTTTAAATAGATAAAAACGTAAATTTCAACTGAAAATTAATTCAATTGAATTAAAATTTGTAGCTCGTGGCAGTTTAAACATGAATCTTTATTGATAAAACATCATTCCAAACATTTGTACAAATACTAACATACAGGTTTCAAGTAAAGCAAAGTACCAAAAAACAAAGTAAGCACAGTACCTTCATGCAAAGTAAAAGAACAATTTTAAATGCTAACATGCAGGTTTTAAGTAATACAAAATCTTCATGCAAAGTAAAACAACATTTTTAAATGCTAGCATACAGGTTTCAAGTATATGTTTGATCTTTTACACAAAAACGGAATTTTTTAAATAGATAAAAACGAAAAATTGAATTGAAAATTATTCCAATTCAATTAAGATTTGTAGCTCGCGGCAGTTTGAAGATGAATCTTTGTTGATAAAACATCATTCCAAACTTTTGCACAAATACTAACATACATGTTTTGAGTAAAACAAAATCTTCATGCTAAGCAAAACAACAATTTTAAATGCTAACATACAGGTTTCAAGTAATACAAAATATTCATGCAAAGTAAAACAACAATTTAAATGATAACATACAGGTTTGAATTAATACAAAATATTCATGCAAAGTAAAACAACAATTTTAAATGCTAACATACAGGTTTCAAAAAATACAAAATCGTCATGCAATGTAAAATAACAAGTTTAAAGACTTATTTCATTGTATAACATAAGAAAAAGTAAACCTTTCTTTGACATTTACCACTTCTACCTTTATGTCAAATTTATTCTACTGTTTACTACAAAGTGAACACTGAAGACAAAAATAAAATACAAAAGAGATGGAAAAAAATGGTGTATTTCTTGCAATGCATTCAGAAAGTAAATAAATTGCATTTTTCCTTCAAGATATATGACCGTTCCATCTTTTTCGATACCATAAAATCCAGCCTCTTGCTTCGAAAAGAAGATGCAAAAGTGATGGGAAAACCATTTTTATAGTATTAAAAATTCCTGCCTTGGACTTGAGAAGACGATTTAAGTTTATTGGTGGAAAAGGCGTTTCGAGGCAATCAGCATTTTCCAGATGCGGCTTCTGTACTCATCGATCAAGTTGTCGACGAAATATTGATACGCTTTTCTGAAGAAGCCTTACTTTGCATTCCCCTTCACTGCCTTTAAGCCCTGCTTTTCTAAAAAAAAAAGTCCACCCCCGTTCTACCTTTTCTTGTTTGAAGTTTAATATCTTCCCTTAAAGATTTATTCCAGTGTATATGAGAATATTAAAAAACCCGCCAAGTTTTCTTATAAACCACAGCACCAGCAAATTGTGTGGAACAAAAAAAAAAGAGAAGATTTTCAAAAGACAACGGCACCTGGATATCAATCACATATTCTTTCTGCAGCTTATTCCTTTGGAATTTCAGTGGTGCTTGGCTTGAAAAAGATTATCTTATTGCTTCAATGAGTTGGTACGGAATTAACACCCTATTAATAAGTGACAGGAAAACTCATCTGCTCTTGTCATTGCGTTCACCTTGTTAATTCTGTGCCGTAAAAGTTTCCCAACAATAAATTATGCAAATATATATTTCTTTTAGCATTAAATTTGTTTTAATTTGAAATGAATGAATGGTATGCAAAATTATGTTAATGAGCGTCGTTATTTAAAGGTTGACATTTTTAAGAATTTGATAAAATATAAGAATGTTTATTTATAATAGCAGATTGTGCCAGAAGATGTTTAAATTATAGAATTTTTACGTATTTTCTGCAACACGCATATAGTTGTTTTGTACGTATTGATGCATGATCTCAGCATTTTCAAGTGTTCAATTTTTTTCTTTACTTTATTAACGTTTCAATTTAAAAACAAAGATGATTTAGGACTTGCTGAAGATAATGAATTAAACTTTTCTTAAATTCATTTAAAAATTTTATTTTAAATCTGCTTTTCCATTAATTGACGAATTTTAATTAATTCAGAAATGATGTTCAGGAAAGAGTGTATAATTTATTTCAATTAACATTACTTTTTAATTTTTATTAATTGAAAATTAGCATTCAAAGTGGTATAAGGAAGTACAATTTTGTTTAAGTTATAAAAAGTATATCATCGATTTATTAAAGATAGATAATTCTTTAATTTTGCTTAAATTTTCAATCAATAACTTCATCTGAAGTTTTTTCCGTTTTTAATTTTAAAAAGAAAAATATTTAATTATGGCTTAAAATTAAGTACTGGGAATGCTTCATATTTAATCACTTTAAAAAAATATTTATCGAGAATTTATTTTGAAAATATCAAGTTAGTTTTACTTTTCTTGTCTAACTGTAGTTGTATTAAAATATAACTATTTAGCCCTTATTTGTAGTTTGGAATAACCGATTAGTTATATTATAGTATAACACTCATCCATTTTCAGCCATAGATTTATCATATATATTGCAATTTACAGAAGATCTGAAATTAACCTGACAAAGTGCTGCATTGAAAAACTATATATATCTGCTGGGTTATGTCATATTTTATAAAAAAAATCAGATAATTAGAAACAATTTCTTTATTTTGTATATTTTGAAATTTTTCTCTCTTTTAAGGAAGTCATTATCTCCAAGTAATATTTCTCAAAAGATTAAAAGCTTAGAAATAGCAGATTAAAACGCCATTACGGTCAGTAAATCATTAATTGTTATTATTAAAGAGCCGAAAAATAAAATAATTATTTTTAATGCTGAACGATAAAAAACCCTTGTAACTGTGCATAAATAAATTAAGCAAAATATTTTATTGTTCGTGTCAACATGCAACAAAAATGGAAGACAAAAAAAAAAGAAGTTACATAATTAGTAAAATAAAATTATAGCAAAAAATTTTAAAAATAACAATTTTAGTCATTTGGGTTTTTTATTTTTGTTAACTTTGTTGTTTTAAATTTTGTAAAGAAACTAAAAACACGAGCAAAAAAAAAAATACTCAGTCGAATTTAATTTATTGACAAAGTTCGTTAGAAGCGTTTATTAATGACTGTAAATACAAAACTAATTTTTCAGCTTCTAAATTAGAAAAAGTATGGAGGCAGTAACAAAAAAAAAAGTATGTTAATTTTAAGTAGCAACAGCTGGTCAGTAAAAAAGTTGGTTTTCGTGCCACTATTTTAACTTTGACGATCGATGAACATAAAATGACATTTAAGCTTTGTTCAGGAAAGAAACTCTTTAAACATTTTTCTGCTTTTGTTTAGCATTAAAATTAATTTTTCTGTTCAGGCTCCCTGGCAGCTGCAGAAATTTTTTTTGTTTGGTCTTACGGAATTTACTCTTTAGAAGTAAAAGAAGGGACAAAAAAAAAATGGAAGAAAATGTTTCGTAATAGATAGCTCAGTAGTATTTGACTATAATGAAAACAATTTTACTGACGATATTTTAATTTAAACAGATAAAAATAAAGCACCCCCTTACCGAGTAGCTAAAAAATGCTGAATAGCTTTCATTTGAAGAGCTTGGCGTTTTTCTAAAAAAAATGAAGGTTATTTGTTCGATGTCTGTATTGTCCTTTATTTTTTTTCTTTAGAAGTAGAATTAATTAAAGAAGCTATGTTTCAAAACTTTCACTGTAGGGACACAAAGTAACGATCACTAATCTTTTTCCTGCAAGAACTGTGCTTTCTAAAACATTTACTTTCAGTCTGCAAAAACATGTCAGCATTTAAAAAAAAGTCTTTTCTGTTTCGTGAAAAGAAATAATAACTGAATTAATTTATTTTTATGCATTTCTTCAATTAAAGTAAAAGATAGAATTTGGGAATTTCTAAGTGATTAATTGTTTTTAAATACTTACAGTTTGTTTTTCTTCCAAAACTGTAATTATTATAATGTTTTTTGAACTGTCAAGTCATTTTATTCCACACATAAGCATTTAAAATATTTTAAATGTTTTAAGTATCCTCCAAAATTCTCAGACAAGTTAATTTTAATTGTTATTTCAAAACAATAGTTAACTGTGTTTATTTTATTTAAACTTTAACATATATTAATGTGATCGTTTTTTTCAATTAATTAATTGCCCTAATGAATGCATATAATAATCAAAGACGTAACAAATTATCTTATATTATATTGTAATATACTTTATATATTGTATATTGTAAGATAATTTGTCAGTTATTTGAATTTAATGAAAATAGTTATGATAACTATAATTATAATTAAGATAATTTCAATTTAATTTTCATTGAAGATAGACATACTTACATATCACTATCTTCAATGAAGTTAAATGTTCGTTTTCATTACCGGGCATTTTGACTGAATAGATTTTTATTTGAAGAGTTCGGAGTTTTTCTAAAAATAATGAAGGTTATTTGTTCCTGTATTGTCCTTTATTTTTTTTTCTTTAGGAGTAGAATTAATTAAAGAAGCTATGTTTCAAAACTTTCACTGCAGGAACACAAAGTACCCATCACTAATCCTTTTCCTACAAAAACTGTGCTTTCTAAAACATTTACTTTCAGTCTGCAAAAGCATGTCAGCATTTTAAAAAAGTCTTTCTTTTTCGTGAAAAGAAATAATAACTGAATTAATTTATTTTTATGCATTACTTCAATTAAGAAGGAATTTTGGAATTTCTAAGTGATTAATTGTTTTTAAATACTTACAGTTTATAATACTTACAGTTCTGGAAGAAAAACAAAGTTTTTTGAACTGTCAAGGCATTTTATTTCACATATAAGCATTTACAATTTTTTAAATGTTTTAAGTATCTTCCAATATTCTCAGAGATCTTATATAGGTTCAGTTTTAATTTTATTTCAAAACAATAGTTAATTGTCTTTATTTTATTTAAACTTTAACATATAGGAATGTGATCGTTTTTTTCAATTAATTAATTGCCCTAATATATGCATATAATAATCAAAGACATAACAAATTATCTTATATGTATTTTCTTGTAATATACTTTATATATAGCATATTGTAAGCTAATTTGTCAATTATTTTAATTTAATGAAAATAATTATGATAATTATTATTATAATTATTATAATTTCAATTTAATTTTCATTGAAGATAAACATACTTACATATCACTATCTTCAATGAAAGTTAAATGTTTGTTTTCATTACCGGATACTTAGACCGAATAGCTTTCATTTGAAGAGTTCGGCGTTTCTCTAAAAAAATGAAGCCTATTTGTTCGATTTTTGTATTCTACTGTCGCGCACCTTACTCCCTATATCCTCGATCACAATGAAATTACTTTCCAATTTACTGATTTATCTTGCCTATTACTACCATAGCTTCCGATCGGTATTGCTTTCTGGATTTTGAACCAAACTTATAACGGAACCTTAACGTACAATCCTCCATGCTGTTTCATCTTTAAATTAATTAAGCGAAAACATTTTAAATAAATATTTATATAAATTTAAATTTCTATTTCATAGCCATGAAACCATGTCACGAACATTAGTTATTCTCTACTAATTCTGTATCTATAAAATAAACTGTGTTCTTCCAGGATAGCATGTTCAGACAAAATGTATTTACAACAGCATTCATTTTACTATCATTTACATCAGCATTCATTTTACAATCATTTACATCAGCATTTATTTTACAATCATTTATATCAGCGCAAATGTAAATGTAATGACAAGTGTAAATGAATGTAAAAAACAAAAATTAGAGCAAATCTCAAAATTACTTTAGTTAGATAAAAACGTTTTAAAAGCAATTTCTGAATAGAACGTATTTATTTAAATTTTAAAAGATTTAAATTTAAGAAAGATTTCATTTTAAAGATTATTAAATTAAATAAAGATTTACAAGTAAATTATATGAACTGTTGCATTTAGAATTAAATTACGTAGACACATTTAAGTTTTAGTCATATAAACTTGTAATAAACATAGTATAAAGAAATATTTGAAATTTTTTTTACTTAAAAGTTCTTACTTTCGTATATACCTTAAATGAATGAATAAATATGCAAGTACTTTTTTCCTATTATTTTGGCATTAACAAAATATCTGAATGGAAACAATTTAATTAAACAACTAACTTTGAGTGGGAAAATTGGGTTGCTTTAATATTTGCCAGATTATTTAAGAGTATATTTATATTTATTGTCATTAATTATTAGTATATTTATTGCCATTAATTATTTAGTATATTTATTGGCATTCCTGCAAATGTTTTAGTTAATAATGTATTGAAAATAAAATAAATCTTGTTTAAAACCTTAATTATCAATACATATTGAGCAGTCTAAAACTGAAATTTTCATAAGTTAGAATTTAATTCCAAGTTTAATGCTAAGTACCCCTTTGTCGATAACTAGCTTAAAATTTATTGGAAAGCCATTCTTATGCAGCAACTGTTACAAAAAAAAAACATCAACAAGATTTTATGCGTTAATAATAACTTGTCTTTTTTAAAAAGAAGAGAGAATCTTCAATGCGTTGACTATATTTTGAAAAAGCAATGAAGTACGTCACGCAAAATGTTCATAAATCGTTTATTCCTCCAAAAATAGTACTTTCGTTTCGTAAGCAGATTTTACTGTTTCACAAGTTTAAAGCTTTTTATTTTCCTTAAAAAAACTTTAAATATATTCGATATTTAAACTAAACACAAATCTCCAAGTATAATTCACAAAAATGAATTTTTCTTTTTAAATAGTCTACTCTGCACTTTCCTACATTTTAAGGTAGCTACCTAAAATACTCAGTTTATAGTTTCTTGCAGAAATAATAACATTTTATCAGTGCTGCATAATATGAAATGGGTGAGTAACATTCAGTTTACATGTTAACAGCATTAGAATTAAAGTTAATTGCGTTAGAATTAGAATTATTAATAATATAAGAATATGTATATAACTTATTATTTTGTATGTATTCTTTACATTTTCATATACATATATGTATATATATCAAAGAAATTTATAAAGAAAAGTTTGTACATCTAATTAGTTTATGATTTTCCTTTGAAATTATTTTGAAAAAAATTGTGCAAAAAAAAATAAATAAATAAAAAATAAAATAAAAAAATAAAAAATAATAAAAAAAATAAACGTAGAAAAAGATTTTCTATGAAATCAGAGATAGACAAATTTTACCTTAGTATCTATTTTTAAGCATCAGTTAACAAAAGCCTTAAAATGGATTTATCGTTAAAGACTTATTCCTTTTAAGCTCAAGCTATAAAATTAACAAATTTTTTATATAGAGGTTCTTTAAAATAGTATTAATATTTGTAAATTTCCAAGAAATTTGAACTTTAAATGTTTGTTATAAAATATGTTAACGATAAATAATCTTCCTTTGCTTCATAAACTAAAACCAAACAATAAATAGCAATGTAGATCATGACAGTACTTTCTTTAAATCACCTTTACCTTTACATTTACATCATCAGTATACTACATAAAAATGTGTAATAGTGCATATGTGTGATTTGTTATGAATTAAGTGATAAATACACAAGTTCTAGCAACCCGTACAAAAACTTCTCGACATATTAGTTACTAGATTAGATCGAATTAGAGATATCAGCATTACATAGATCGAATACAAAATATTTAAAATCTTCATCAACAAAAGATTGAGAAAAAACCCTAATTATACCCCTTACAAAAATACATGTTATTCCTAATTTACATAAAGATAGCTCACATATAATTATAAAATTATTCTTTTATAAATGGTTTTTTATTGATATTATATAATGTGTAAATAACTAATCTAAATATAGATCAATAAAGGCCTATATAATTAATGTGAAATTCAAATTACTTTGTTTTACCATTACTTCTGTGTTCTACATTATAGTTTCATATTTATTTTTAATATTTAGTCCAAAGGCAAAACATAAATTTTTTATATATGGAATTCGTGATATTTTTTCTTTGATAAACAGTATATCTTGCAGCAAATAAATTATATTTAACAAATGGTAATTGTTTTATGAATGACATATTCATAATATTAATTTGTTAGTGTTTCTCTTTCAAAAGACTAGATACAAAATTACTAAAAATGGTTTTAAGTATTCTTTTTTTTTTCATGATTCTACGTGGAATACTTTGTTGGTTTATGACATATACAAAGTTGCTTAAAAAAATTAAACATCTTAAGTGTACTTTTAATGAAACATTATTTATTAAGACGTTATTTCTTTTGTTTTGTTTTGACTAGAACTCGGAAATTTTGAAAACTCCATTTTTATTTTTCTGTAGATAAAAATGTCCTAAATAGGAAAAAAATTGTTCTCAGCTGTAAGTTTAGTAGCAGTATGTCGCTATTAAAGCATATGTGAGCACTGTGGCATAACGGTAAACATACTATAATTTTTTCTTTTGTCACAAGATGGCGTTGCACTTCTCCTTTGACAAATGTATAACATAACATCGCAGCAGAGAATAAATAAGCTGTCTGTCTGGACGCTTTTTCTTGTTTCACTAGAAGAAAGTTTCTAAGAAATTATTATTTTCTTCTTCAGAATATTTTCCATTAACATCAGGAATAAAAATTATGCATATAAAATGTTCAGTATAAGAAATCCATTGAATAAAAAAATTATTTGAATTAAAAGCAATTGTTTGTAATGGTCAGTACATTAAGTAACTTAAAAAGTTTTCTAAACGAATATAAACATAAAACCTTACTCAAAATGATTACAAATTAAGGTTTTTAATGAACAATTTTATAATTAAAAAAATAAGAGCTCTTAAATAATATGCCTTTTGAAAGATTATTTATTGTCATAAATTTATTTTATCGCTATTATTGCACAACTGAAAATTGCTCCTTATTTAAAGAATACCTCTGATTTGGAGTCTGTGTTTAAGTCTAGGATGTTTGTTAGTGGTTTGGAAACCATTTTAAACCGTAAGTCTCTGTCTGTTTAGCCCTCGTGTGTACAATATGACCGTAGAGAGACAAAACAAACCAAACCTGATTTGAGGTTCTTTCAAGTAATAATAATCTTTCAAGTTAGGTTTATATCTACGTAACCTGACACTTAACGGTAACTTTTTTTGGCCAAAAGCATGTACCCAACATGAACTGGGCTCGTCATCTGAGACTGAAGTCTTATGGAAGGAAAGTTAAGTTTCCAACTATGCTATCGCGACAGTCTTATCATTTTGTTCTGCTATTGTTCTAAATGCTGAAATGGATAATCTAAACCAATTATATAAAGTGATATAATAAAAATTTTATTGAATGATGTTTAGCATTATATAAATTATGATATTTACACATTACACCAATTTATGACTCAAAAGAAACAATATTGAATCCAATATATATTAATTCAAATTATACTGTTTTTATCCTGCTTAGTTATTTTGTTCTTTTTATCACAATTTTCCTCTTAATAAGTTGATATAATTTTTGTCATGCATAAAAATCAGTTTCAAATTAAACTTTCAATTTTGAATGCATATATTTTTCTGCTTCCTGTTCAATAATAGAATCTCTTAGTACTCTTGCCTTTAGTTTGTTATACTTTTTCTATACATTTATATCTATATATTTTCCTTATGGTTAATGCGTTAGGCTTCTGTGCTCAATTTGGGATTGGTTAAGTAAGCTGAAAGGAAAGATTCTTTTTCTGCATTAGGGATGGGCAAGGCAAATCTTTAGGCTGAAAAATCCGTATAAGGAATTCAAAGAGATTGGATTTAGAAGCGCAGATGCTACCGTGGGTGGTATTCGTTTAAAC
Organism: Caerostris darwini; assembly: GCA_021605075.1. NCBI lineage: Eukaryota > Metazoa > Arthropoda > Arachnida > Araneae > Araneidae > Caerostris > Caerostris darwini. The sequence goes on from BPLQ01007492.1 coordinate 534,239, forward strand.
CTATTCTCCAAGGAACAACGCCTACCCATCAAAGTATAGTTTCTATTGTTTAAGTGGCGATTCAAAACTATAAACAAGCTTAAAAGGTTCTTAGAAATTGTGAAGAAGAATGATTTTGTAGTATTGATTTGAAATGGTATTTTACGTAGTATCACCTGCTACGGAAAAAAATATTTATGTGTTCCAAAATTTTTGAAATTACCATAAATATCTTAGTATATCTTATTGATAATGAATATTATGGATGTCTCTTTTATAATATATAAAACAGTAATTTCATTGAACAGTGTCACCAGTGTGCTCTATTCAAACATATTCCTTATTTGATTAAAAAATAAAATAAAGTAAAAATAAATAAATCTCCCGTGTTTCGAAATAGGAATTTTTGTATTTAGCATTTGAGAAAGATTTGTGTTGCAAGCAATTCAGTTGCAAACATTTCCAAAACTAAATTACTCAAAATACCATTTCAAAAGCTGCTCCTAAGCTTCAATACACGGTGGTCAGTATCTTTAATGGTCTATTCCAGTTTTTCGTAAGCTCAAGAAAATGGCTAGGAAAGAGATAAAGATACAAAAAAAGATTAAAAAAAAAAAAACAAGAAGAAGAAAAAAAAAAACGAGAGGAAAAAAAAAAAAAAAAAAATCAGAAACGCAGCCTGGACGTTAAAATGGCAATCGATAAACTAACTTCCATTGAAAAAAAAAAGGTTGGAAAACATGTTCGTTGGGTTTTAGTTTGCACGGAAGCCGCAACTTATCTGTTGTGTACGTAGTACAGTAGAATAAAAAATAAGACTAGGATATAGTATATAGTCTTGCGGAACTCACGCGATTAATTTAACTCCTCTCTGAAAGCTCAAGATATACTAGTACTTCTTTTAAATTCGGAGATATGAAAAAGAAAATTAGGGGGAAATTGAAAATAGAAAGGAAAACTTGTCAATGGAGTGAAGTTTGTGGTAAATCTGGTGACCTAGGTGCTTCGACACAAACTCAGAAATCCATTAGCAAGCAAACAACAGGATTTCGGTTTGTTTGTCCTCAAATCGATAGATTTATTGGATTCATGCGCTGGAGACCCAAAACAGACTAGGTTGGTTGAAAAGAAAAACAACTGAGAGATTAATCACTGAGCTGGAAAAAGATTAAAAAAAATATATATTTGACGTTTTTCTTTTCCTTCTTTGATCTTTATAGTTTGTTTTAATTTTCTAAACTCTTCTCGTGATTGGGTGGAATATAATTGTGTTTTTCGATTTGGTGTAAACAGCCTATTAGCGATTTCATACCACAGAGGGATTCTCCAACGATGTTTTTGGTTTAGATTAATTCTAAAAAAAAATGAAGCGTCGTTAAAAAGTTTGGAGCAAGTCTCTCAAGAGAATATATTTCTCTTTGATCTATAAAAAGCTTAACAGACATTCCTGGTATTTAGCGGTTAGTCTATTCAAAGAATAGTTATTAATAGAATTACAGCTACCACTATATCAAATGAATTTTATATTGGCCTCATCTTCAATCATTTAATAAAATGGAAGCAAATACTTATTAAAATGAGTTTCCATTTCCATTTATTTATTATTATTTTTTTTTGGTTGATAGAAATCCATTTTTAACTTGGTTCTTTTGTTGTTGACTATAACTTCCTTTTTTTTACCACTCTTTCTATAAATGTAGTTTTAAAAAGTGTATTTCTGCTCCAGCTGAATATTTTGAATGTATTCCTTAATTTAAAAAAATCTATTTAACAAAAAATATTTTTGAAAGTTTTAAATTTTAATTAGTAGTTTCAAGTTAGCAAAATATCCAAAACATTTTTAAAATTAAATGGTTAAACTTATATTCTAGTAGTTCTATTTCTAGTTTTTTAGTAGTTAAATTTATTTTCTATTTAGTTTTTTATTTTCTTAAAAATATTGCTATTTTACAAATTTAGAGCATGATTTGAATATATTTAAAAATAAGCAGTTTCCTAGTTTTCAATCATTGCTAGAAATAATTTAAAATTAAGAATAGAATGTTTCAAATAATATAAGAAAGAACATAGGTTGAATAGGTCTCCTTGGTATCGAAAAGAATTTTATACACAGATGAAGTTAAAGTTTATTCAATATTCTCAAAATTTCCATGAAAGATTCTTTTTTCATTCTCACAGAATTTTGATTCGATGAGCAAGTACAAACTCAAAAATCATGTCTTTTTAATAATATCAGAATTCGAACAGGATTTGTACTTTTATCCATTCTCTAAAGGAAAGTCCATATCTTTTTAATGCATAAATTAACTGTTAATTATTTCCAGATTGTTAAGAAATTATGCAACCTATAAATAAATTTTGTGACGATTCAAGCTCGGAAATTAATATTCAATACATAATGTTAAAATCATTTCAAAAGATGCTATTATAAATAGGTGATAATATAGAAAAAGTTTTTTCAATTTTTACTGCATTTGATTTTCTAAAATACAAAACAGAGTATTTTCTCATTTAATTTGGCATACATTCTGAAACGAAGCCTGTATTATCTACTCTTCTGGAAACAACTTGTCTTCAGTGAAGATTTGTCTCTATTTCTGTTTTGGACAAGAGGAAAAGGAACAAAATACCTCCCATGGGAAAAAGATCCATTCCCCCCAACCACCCATGCAGACTGCTCAACCTAGCAGTTATGTCTGCAGAGTCCTCTATTTAGCATTTGCATTTCTGAACGTCCATCTACTTAAAAACGCATCACTGTGGGAGATTTTAGGAATGGAAATGGTGCTATGTTCCATTATTAGGGCAAAAATAATGTCCCGAAGTATGGAAATAACCGTCTCTGGTTCGGAAATATCGGTGATTACCCCCTCCTGAAAACATAGGTTATTCCCTGCGATGAGTTTCTGTTGGGGAGATTCTCACCTGAAAGATCACGATTCCTTTCTACATTTTAACCCTTGAGGGTAATTACTCCACTCATCCCCCGCTCCTGGAAATGCTGAAAATTACTCTCCTCCTGAAATCGATGCTGACACTGGTGTGTCCTGGCTTCCGTGAGAGACGCCGTTTAGACTCTCATGCAGAACATTTTCACGCATAGAGCTGTAAGCCCTCATTTTAAAACTTCCGTGTTACTGGCCGTGTTTTTTAAACTTTCTTTTAGCCTCTATTCCGAGAAACTACTGTCTGCCTCTTTCTCTATTTTGCTCTTCGCCCGCGTAGAAGATTGATGGTTTGATATTAAAGGTTCTTGGGTTGGATTGTAGCTTTTGAATAGAGAAAAATGCTTATGTTTCTCGGCTTTCCCGTTTTCAATTTGTAATAAGCCGGGGGAAGTTGCTCTTATGAAATCCTAGGGAAATTACAAGGGGATTGCCTCAAAATCTAGTTGATCTTCTCGATTTCAGCAGTCAAATACAAATGAAAACATATGCTTTTTACAAGACACACATAAATGGGAAAAACCAGATACATCGATTGCTCGTCCAATATATTTTAAGTAGCATATGCAGCAATAAAAATTATCTGAAAGTCAGTAGCTAATCCAAAATATTTTTAGTAGCATGCCACAGCGATAAACATTATCTGAAAGGGGAAAATAATTAGTAAGTACAATAATGTAAACACACAAAATGAATTCTGTAATTTTTAAATCCTATAAATTTCAGCTAAACTGTTACGTAAGTCTATTTCAGCATTAAATGCGTATTGCATTTAAATGCATACTTTAGATAGTTCAAATGTCAAAACTAATTTTTAAGATTCTGAAATTTTAAAATTTTGATGTTAGAATAATAAGCCCTGTTCTTCATATTTTAGGAAATATAAGAAATAAAATATCAAAGTTTCTTTCACATCTAATTTAGTACAGAAAATAAGGAGGGTTTGGTTTGTCGCTTTACGGTCATTTTTTTCTCACTTTAGGCTAATTAGATTGGACCTATAGTTTAATTTGGATTTCGAACCACTAACAAACATCCATGCCAACGCCAGAATTCGAAACTGAAGCCTGTGGTACAAAGGGCATCAGGCCGCAAATAAGGAGTTAGAGGTGAAAGATAAAAAGTTATAAGGTAAAAATACAACATTTTCCACTGTTAAAGGGAATGCAAAGGTAAAAAGTTTGATTTCTTCTGTCTTACATTCTTCTTTTTTGGAGTAACAGCCCCATGGTGGGTCAAGGCCGTCTGCTTACTGGCAGATTTCGAGATAGGTGATGCATTTCTTTTTATGGGGTAAGATTGTCAATCCCACGCCCAAAGCTCTACAGTTATATTAGACAGATACACACTGCTTAAAGTGGATTAACAAACCATTACAAACATTCATGTCATTCCCGGGACTCGAACCCGAAACCTGTGACACCGAGCTATTGAAACGTTTAGCAATAGATTCTTCTTGAAACTTTTCTTTTTGATTTAAAAATCTGTATGATGGAGACACAAAAATTAGTTTGAATATTATAATCTTATTAGCAAGAACTATTAACCATGATCTCAGATTCAACTATCTATAATATATAATATACATCATGAATTATGATGTATGTTGAATCATTAAATTATGTTGTCTAATTAATCACTTTTAATAATTTATGTATATCCAACAGAAATGCAGTGTAGTGCAATTCATATATTTAATTATATAATTGATATTTACATTACAGTAAATAATTATAAATATTATTTAAAAATTAATAACTTAAATATAATTGTTTGATTAATTTTTATAACATTAAAAAAAAGTGTTCAATAGGAGTGAAGCCATTTTTTGTTGTGTTTTAACTAAATACATATTAATTATGAAATTTAAGCTCTAGAGAATTTATTGTTTAAATACTTCACTTTAAAAATTAAAAAAAACATTCTTTATTCTAATAAAAAGTACATAATAAAGTAATGTTTTAGCGAAAGATATATAAATAAAGAATACTTAAATAAACATTTAATATAAAATATTTGCCTTAGACTGTTTTATTATTATGCTCAGTTTTGAATACTGAAATGAAAATACGAATGCTTTATAATAAAAAATTATCTTATATTTCATTGTCATTTTAATGTATAAATATCAAAAACTTTATTGTGTTAATAATTAATTTCCAAATGTATAAAGGAAATATTTTGTGATGAAAAGGATATTTTGCATATACTCGTTTCTCGGAAGAATATATTAGAATTTTATATACAAGGATAACACAAATAATTTTATTGGATGAAGAAATTATTTAATGAAAAAATCACTGAAAAATGTTAAGTTATATTATTTGAATTAAATCTTTGTAAGATTTATATTAAGAATATTATAAATGTTCAAGTGTTAGTCAATGTAAAGTAAAAATGTAAGTTATAAATATAGGTAATAAAAGCTGTATGTTCTTGATATTTCTATGTTTTATAAGAACTAGATAAATAAAGCTAAATAAATTTTTACATTTTAAGTTTATTTACATTTTATAAACAAATTATATTACAAAAATGTCTCACAAGAGGCTCAAATATAAAAGTTTTAAATGAATGTTATTAAAAATATTCATTAATTAAAGTCTCTTACGCAAAGTTCTTATGACATAAAATCAAAGATCAAAGGGTAATCTTCTTTTTAAATTAAATACATAATTTAATAAAGTAATAAAAATAATATAAAGTAATTAATAAGGTTTTAATAAAGTAATTGAAACCGAATTTCTTATTTACGGGACTTTAGATGTAATGATATCCTTATAGACTTCGATTTTCAATTCTTTTATTTTCGTTATTTTTATTGAAATTTATTAAATTATGTTATTGATGTAACTCAAGTTATTGATATTTAACCTCACAGATCTTTTGAAAGTATGTTAATCATCATATAATTTCATTTATAATACAAAAAATGGCTCGGCGGGTGGCCTAATGGTATGTGCACAGCTAGCGCACAAGAGGGCTTAGATTCAAATCCACTGGCAGCTTCCGTTGTAGTCCCTGCTTTAAAATCAAGAAGACACGATGACACTCCAGAAAACGTGTGTGATGTGTCTCGCATCGATAATCAAGCTGGCTGGTGGGATTTTTTCGAGTTTCCTCCCATATGACACAAAAATGCAGGGTGGTTATCCTGCACACATCTACTCCCCTCGTCATTCTTAGGCCGGCTGTTAGTAGCATATATAAGTTGAGCACAAGGTCCACCGAATTTCAACAAAAATATATATGCACAAAACAATATATACAAAATATATACACAAAAAATATATACAAAATATATACACAAAAAATATATACAAAATATATACACAAAAAATATATACAAAATATACACAAAAAATATATACAAAATATATACAGAAATATATATTCAAAATATATACACAAAAATGTATACAAAATAAATACTCAAAAAATATATACACAAAAATTTATGCAAAATAAATCCACAAAAAATATATACACAAAAATATAACAAATTAATCTGAAATGAAATGAACACTCAGTATTAATTTTCAATAAATAAGTAATACGTATACAATTCCGTGAAAGAAATTTAAAATATGTAACTAGCTTAACTTAAATAATGAAAATTTTTGTTTGGATGTTTTTGTTAAAAAGTAATTTTTTTTTTGGTTTCATTTTAAACTACGGTTTTGTTTTCTTTTCTTGTTGTTGATGAGGTTTTTTTTTTGTAGCAATGTTACCTTATTTTATCCACTTTGTTTCTAGTTTAAATTAGGGAGCTTTTGTGTACAGAACCAAACGGAGCATTAATCACTGGACCCCACTCTTCTACGTTTTTTTTTCCCTCAAACAATATGGAAAAGAATTAATAGCTTTTCGCAGCTGCTTTTTTAAATAAATGAAGGCGGTGATTTTTATGAACTGCGGTCTTTTGAAACTTGCCATGTTTCAATTTCTCTTCTGCTTGTTACTATTGTATGTAACGTTCGCATGTATTTAGTTTCTGTTTTGAAACTATTAAGGGAATTTGTCAACGTGAATAATTACCTTAAAATTATAAATGGTTATGGATTACTTCAGTTCTTTTAAAGACGCAATTAATTTTGCCTGAATCAATAAAATGGGGTTTTTTTTATGAAAAACTAATTATTTTCTTAGAAATTGCATTTTTAAATGAATCTATTTATGTCTTTTGCTAATTATTGATTCATAATATGTATGTTATTTCTTTTTGATAGAATACAAATCAGATAATAATATGAAAAAATGAACTTTAAATACGAATACTTTAACTAAATATCAAAATAAAACTATCAATATATTTAATATAATTCGAAATATTATTGTTCCGAAACAAAATGTAGTGATTTTTGTAACTCTGACAGCAAAGAAAATGCTATAATTCTTACATCTGAAATTTAATTGAATCAGAATTTTATCTGAATTCAAATAAAATTCTATCTTGTCTAAATAGTCTAAGAAATAAATTACATTATAATAGTTAACTAAATTTAATTTAATTAAAAAAAAACAAATCCCATCGTATGGATATAATTTGTATACTGTTAATTGTTTTGCTATTAAATTTAAATAATTATTATTAGTTAAATTTAATCTTATTCTATTTATCTAATTATTCTCTATGAATTATTTTAAAACTGATCATTTTATTAAAATTTCATTTTTAAATGAATCTATTTATGTCTTTTGCTATTTATCGATTCATAATCTGTATGTTATTTCTTTTTGATAGGATGCAAATCATTTAATAACAAATAGCATTGTTGCGTATAAAAAATGAACTTTAAATATGAATATTTTAAGTAAATATAAAAATAAAAATTATCAATATATTAAGCAAAAAGTTTCAAAACAAAATATAATAGTGATTTTTGTAAGTCTAACAGTAAAGTATATGCTATAATTCTTATATCTGAAATTTATCTGAATCAGACTTTTATTGAATCAGAATTTTATCTGAATTCAAATAAAATTCTGTTTTGCCTAAACAGTCTAATAAATAAATTACATTATTATAGTTAAGCAAATTTAACTTTATTAAAGAAACAAATTCCATCTTATATGTATAATTTGCATATTTTTAAATATTTTTTGCTATTAAATTTAACTAATTATCTCTATTAATTATTTTAAAACTAATCATTCGCTTAAAAATTGCATTTTAAATAAATCAGTCTTTTGTAAATTATTGATTAGTAATCTGTATGTTAATTCTTATTGATAGGATAGAAATGAGATAGTAATAAATAGTATTGTTGCATATAAAGAAAATGAACTTTAAATATGAATATATTAAGTAAATATAAAAATAAAAACTATCAATATATTAAACAAAAAGTTGCGAAACAAAATATAGTAGTTATTTTTGTAACTCTAAGAGTAAAGTATATGCTATAATTCTTGCATCTGAAATTTTTCTGAATCAGAATTTTATCTAAATTCAAATGAAATTCTATTTTGTTTAAATAGTCTAAGAAATAAATTACATCATAAGCAGTTAAGCAGCATTATTTTAATTAAAAAAACAAATTATATCTTATGTGTATAATTTGCACGCTGTTATTTTTTTGATATTAAATTTTACTAATTATTAGTTAAATTTAATCTTATTATATTTGTCTAATTATTCTTTATTAATTATTTTAAAACTAATCATTCTCTTAAAAATTACATGTTTAAATGAATCTATTTATGCCTTTTGCTAATTATTGATTTATAATCTGTATGCTAATTCTTGTTGATATGATACAAATGAGATAATAATAAATAGTATTGTTGCATATAAAGAAAATGAACTTTTTGTGTTTATGAATACTTTAAATAAATATAAAAATTAAAATTATCAATATATTAAACAAAACGTTTCGATATAAAATATAGCAGTGATTTTTGTAATTCTAGAAGTAAAGAAAATGCCATAATTCTTACATGTGAAATTTATCTGAATCATAATTTTATCTGAATTCAAATTAAATTCTGTCTTGTCCAAATAGTCTAAAAAATAAATCACATTATAATGGCTAAACAAAATAAATTTAATTAAATAAAATTACATCTTATTGGTATAATATGCTCACTGCGAATTTTTTTGCTATTAAATTTAACTAATTATTCTCTATTAGTTGAATTTAATCTTATTCTATTTACCTAATTATTCTCTATTAATTATTTTAAATAATCATCCTCTTAAAAATCGCATATTTAAAGGAATTAGCTATGTTCATACTTTTTGATAGGATATAAATTGATAATTTTTATTTTGATGTTTAGTTAAGCAAAACGTTTCGAAACAAAATATAGTATTGATTTTTGTAAATTTAACAGTAAACAAAACTCTATAATTCTTACATCGAAAATTTATCTGCATTTAACTATCAGAATTTTATCAGAATTCAAATAAAATTCTGTCTCGTCTAAGCAGTCTAAGAAATGAATTATATTGGCTAAGCAGCATTAATTTAATTAAAGATTATTCCATCTTATGTGTATAATTTGCATACTCTTAATTTTTTTTTTTGCTTTTAGTGAGATGTAAAAAATGTAGTTAGTAGATTGAAGAATTTAAAAAAAAAGTTATCAAATAAAAAAAAATTCGGACTATTCAATCAGCAAAGTTAGTCATTAATGCATATATATAAATGTTCTCCATTCGAGTGTATGTTTTTAATCACTTTTTCTGAAAAAGCGGTTTCTCGCTTAACCTCATACGGTATTCAAATTGGATCTTCAAATTCGCTTTCCAGAGTCGTAATGTCGCTATTTTTTCTTTCAAAATTTATGCGCTAGATCCAAATCAGAGGCAGTCAGCAGAATTGAACTGGAGTTTTCTTTGAGATAGATATTTGTAAGTTTTGCATACCTAAGCGATGGATATCCCAAAGGGTGAAGGAGTTCCTCGTACTCTAAATTCATAACCTTCGGAATATCTAGATATTCGGAAATCCAATAAAACCTCAAATGTCGCAACATGCGGCAAGTTCACTGATAAGTAAATTTTCCCAAGCAATGGAAAATGGGGGGAAGAGGCCCCAGATCTGCGATTCTAATCCTCCCCCTTCTGCATTTTGAAATCTCCTTGCTGACGAGGCAAATGACAAAAGAAATGACAGCATATTTCCAAAAGCAATATATGCCCAACCTGCTTCCAGAATTTTTTTCCCTTTCCACTCTTCAGCGAATCTTTGCTATCGATTGAAAAACTGATTCGAATGTAGCATATTTCCTATTTTACGCTTAGCTCAGGAAAAAATAGAAGAGAGACTGTAGGTTTAAGCATCTATTGTTTATCTTGAGATACGCAGGGAATTGCTCTGAATCGGCCTGCACCTATCACCACATCTGACCCTTTTTTTTTGTCCTGTCCTTTTACTCGTGTCATTGAAACCCGTGACCACTCAAGAATAATCTGGTAGGTAAAAAGAAATAAAAAGTACTTGTTGTCAAAATGGAGTGTTCTACTCTTATAAGATACAATATATGATTGAATTGAAATATTAAGCGTACCTTTTATCAAAGTATTGCATTATCTTCTAAAATAAGTAAAATGTATATTTTCAAAAACAAAAAGGAAAAATCGTTGTGGAATATCAATAATTTGTTTAGTCAATTTTCTATTGTATGTCTAATTAGAATTTTATGTAATGAACTGTAAACAGTCGACATAGTTTTTAAAATTTTAATTTCTAAATTTGATGTTAATCTTGAATATGCTCATTATTGATCTTCAAAATTGTCAACTTGTCATTGTCAACATGAAAATATTAATTTACCATTGCACGATGTAATTATTTCCAGTACAAAAAAAGCATAATACATTTACATCTATTATTGTAAAAATTAGTGAGGCTGCATTAAAACGAAAGCATAAAATGTAGAATGCGTAACTAATTATCTTGACGACAATGATATAACCTTTAGTTTCAAGCTATGTTAGCTTTTTTTTCCCTTCAAACACAAGAGCTTAGATGGTATGATGAAGATAATCCAAAGTATTTCCTTTTATGTAATTTCAAAAACAAAAAGGGAAAATTATTGTTGGCATATTATTAATTGGTATAGTCTCTTTTCTATTGTATGGTTGACTAGAATTTTATGTAATGAACTGTCAACTGTCGACATAGATTTTACATTTTTAATTTCTAAATTTACTATTATTCTTGAATATGTTCCGTAAAGATCTTCAAAACTGTCAACTTATTTTTTTATATAACATGAAAATATTAATTTACTATTGTACGATGTAATTTTTCCAGGACAAAAAAAAATCATGCATTACACGTGTCTATTATTGTAAAAATTAGTGAGGTTGTATTAAAAAGAAAAGATAAAATGTGGAAGGAATAATTACTTATCTTGATGACAATGCTATAACCTTTATTTCCAAGCTATGTTATCCTTTTTTTCTTTCAAACACAAGATCTTAAATGATATCAGTGTCTAGAAAAGTAATTTATTAATGTCTTTATGAATATGTGGAAAAAAATGAATTCCATTTTACCTACAAAGTATTTCATTTTATATACTTCAATAGGAAATTTAATTAAAATGCTTATTAAAAATATATTGAGCAAAACTCTCCAACTTTAACATTCTAAATAAGAAAATCCATTATAAATTTGGAAAAACTAACTAGGACCTTGTATTAACTAATACCATTACCTAAAACTAACCAATACCTTCATACAAATTTCTTTTTTTTTATCTTCTATGTCTGTTATCTTATCTATTTGTTATTTAAGTGAATAGTAAAATAATTTTAAAATAATGAGAAAGGAAAAAAAAATTATATTAAAATAAATGTAAAATATTTTATTTTTGATTAAGATGAAAAAAGTAGATATTAGGACAAAATAATTTCGTATTAAAATATATATAATAAAACCATACATATAATTTATTATAGGATTTGTGATTAGATCAGGGGTGATTTATTAACAATATCATGATTACTTTAAATTGCTCATTCTTTATTGTGTATTCAATGTTCTTAAAGATAATCGTTTAACTTAAATTTAGTCTAATCTTTTAGTGTTAACAAAAAACTTAACAATGTTTTCGTATTACATTGTTGGTATTGAACATTTTGGTAAATTAATATGTGATAAGAAAGTTTAATCATTCGAATTTTTCTTAAAGAATTTCATACCTTATTCATAAAATATGCAACTTTTCATACACAACTTTGCGTATCATATACAAGCATGCATATCGTATGCAAATATGCAACTTTTTCATAAATATGCAAGAAACCTTTTTTATTTATAATACAGATTTCTTTGTATTTCGTAACCTAAATATCCAGGAATTATATTAAATACTATATATTACATTATATATATGTATATATATATTATAATGTTATTTAAAATGAATATTCAATTTTATGTATATATTATTAATATGAATTCATGATTCTTTCAATGATTTTTTAAAAAAAAATTAGGTAACTCGTATACGTTTTCATAATTTTAAAAATATCAAAGTAGATAAAATATTAAATAAGGCATAAACTATTTACCGTAGCTTTTTTAAAAATACGAATTCTGCATAAAAATTAATCAAATCTAAATTTTTTTACAATATCAAATAAATAATTGTAGTTCTTAAGGAAAAACATCATTATAACACAATTATACCTTAATGGGCTGCTAAGATAATCTTATATATTTACCAACGTAAGAATACGAATATAACTATTAATTACATATTCTACTCAAGAAACCGGTCTCATTAGAAATAATTTTACGCGTAACTTGTTTTTAAGGTCATTTTTAAGATTTCAGAAAATTTGAAATAAATTAAATTTAATGATGCTAAGTTTTGGGATAAGGTAAATATTTTAATGAAGACGAAATTTGGCTAAATATGAGAACATTAAATTTCTCATAACGGATTAAACCTACTAGAGAACTTAATTGGTGTTAAAATGATTAAAAATAAAAATTAAAATTAAACCCAAATTAATTATTCATAATTTATTTGCGTTTCTTTTATTATATAGATAATAGTCCATTATTTATAATTAAAAAAAAAAAGTTGTTTCTTAATTCACTCAAAAAACATATTATATTTAGACATGAATGAGATCAACAATTCGCCTAAAATAATTTAACTCATAATTATTTCATTCTCATTTAAAAAAGGGAGAAAAGCGTTTGTTTTAAGTGCTAAACATAATTATACCTTAATAAAGATAATATTTAATTAACTATATGAACACCAAATTCTTCATAAGTGATTATTTACATCAAAGAAATTAAATAGACTTTCTACACACTAGTATATAAAATGATTAAAAACAAATAAAACTGTTTTCTATAAATCTGAGTTAATTATTTATAATTCCTTCGGATTTATTATTATTTTATTGATAATTTTCATTACTTATAATTAATAATAAAAAATTGTATCATAATTCATGTTAACAAAACGTTAAGTCTTATATTTAGGCATGCATGCAATCAATATTTTGCATAAGTTAGTCTAATTCATGGTTTTGAGTAAAATATTCCTTTTTGTAGTCTAAATTCATGGAAATATGAATAAAAGGTTTTTCAATATAAATAATAAAGTATCTGTAATTGATTATTTCCTCAAATAATATTAAAATAATAAGGTATCTGTAATAGATTACTTCCTCAAAGAATATTAAAATAATATTATTTTCCCAAACGATATTAAAATAATAAGGTATCTATAATTGATTATTTCCTCAAATAATATTTAAATAATATTTTCCTAAACGATATTAAAATAATAAGTTATCTGTAATTATTTCCTCAAACAATATTAAAAATAATAAAGTATCTGTAATTATTTCCTCAAACAATATTAAAAATAATAAAGTTAAGTTATGTAATGAATCGGTTTCAATAGTCATATAACGTATCTTCTGTTGCAAGTCACATTGCTTAATATCAATAAATATGTTATAATATAATTCATCTTCTATTTCCATTGTTTGGCAGAATTTCATAAAGAAGAAAAAAGTCAACTCTATTCTAGTTTTTGAATTCTGTGAGAGCAAAAAAATTTCTTTTCGGTGCACCTAGAATGATATCTTATTAATTTTACTTTTTTTAGGGGGTGGGGGGAGTCGGTGGGAAATATTGAAAAGAATTTTTATTCCTCACCTCCATGTGAGAATGAAATGTCAACAAGGAAGTTGTGAGACGCATAAATGTGTCTCAAGTAAATATTTGACCTAAAGAGATGGAAGGGAGGAGAGAAAATGACAGGACAGGAGAGATGAAAGAGTAAAAATAAAAAAAAGGGGAAAACGCACTGTCAAAGGATATATGATTATAAAATCGTATAGCAGAAAATCTATCAAAACGGGTTTTGAAGGCGGCGCGGTTTCTATTATCAGGTAACAAATTGCATATTTTAGTTCTTCAAAGATACTGTACGCATTAAAATGTAATTTTTACAAATTTTATGCTACAAAAGATAACAATGTGAAATAAAGGAGACTGTTACATCTTTTATTTTTTATTTTTATGGAGATTTTTAAAAAAGGTTTTTGGAAAAATAAATTTTAGAATAATGTATAAACACACATATTTGTTATTAAAACCAGGTAATAAACTTAAGAAATTGTTAGGAATACTGTGATGCGTAAATAGAGCACATATTGAAAAATGTGATTAATATTTAAATCATTTACTGAACTTAAAGCTTTATGTGTCTAAGCAGACCACTTAGCTTGTTTCGTGGAATAGTGATAAGATTATGTCTGATTATGCTGGGGACGTGTGTTGCAGTTATTATTTTGAGAAATAAGAACATTCTATCATGATTGTGAAAACATATATTAATACTCTTATATACTCCCATAAAACTGCTTGCTGAGAATTTTCCAAGTTTTCTCTCATATGACAAGCAAGTGGGTTGGGGGGAATTATCCTTAAATATCCTTCCGGAAAACATCATTTGCCCATTTTCGTTTTTAGGATGGTCAATATATTCATTAGTGGAAATAGAGTCTTCCGATGAAAAAAAGAAAATAAAAAAACTTCATATGTAATTGATTATTTTTGCTTTTTTAGTAAATTTATGTTAAAATATTAATTCATGAAATACGGAATGTAATAATGTAATTAGATTTTGCATATTTATAGAACTATATGAGATTTAATCCGCTGGCTGATTTGTTGTAGATACCGTTTCAAAAAACGAGAAGACTCCATGGCGTTTGTGATGTTCAGCATCTTGCCTCGTTAGTCGAACTACCTGTTGGGAGTTTTCCGTGTTTTCTCCCATACGATACGCAAATGCGGGGGAATCTCCCTTAAAAGTACTCCCAAAAGGCACTGCCCTCCTTCAGTTTCATGGAGCCAAGACAGATTTCTAGCTACTGGTGCTCCATCAAAACAGAAGCTGCCCCCCCCCTTTTCTTCCTTCCATGAGACCACACGAATTCTTGGACTGGGTCTAGATGTTGCTGTCTATCAAATGGGATAAAAAAAAACCAGAACTATATTAAAGAAACTTACATTTGCACTTTTATATAAATAATAAATTTTGAAGTATTTGATAAACGTAAAACAATATTTAAGCATATTTATATGAACAACATATTTTTTCTTCTTAACCATTAAATTTGAAATGAAACATATATTTAAGTGACATTAAAAATTCAAAATTTTTTTTAGTTGAATAAACTTTATGAAGTAGGAAAAAATGTCCTAATAATATTATAAATAAATTCATCTTATATTATACACTTCTTTTAAAAAACTTAAATGAATATAAGAAAAAAAAAGAATTAAACATTCATTGGGAAGAGATAGTTAGCAAAAAATTTGATTAATATACTTAAAAGATTAAAAATTAGAAAATTAGAAATTATTTTTGTTACCTTGTATTTTTTTATAATAAAGAAAAATCATAGTTTTTTTGAAAGAAAATAATTTCTCATGATAAACATTTTACTTGAATAAATTGCATGCCATTTACTAATTTTTTCCTAAATATTTTGATAAATGGTTTTTCATCATACTGTTTTAGAAAGAAAAAAAAAAAACATTTTGTAGTTCATAAAAATGAATTAATTTAATAAAAAATTTAGTATTTAAAATTTATTAACAGAAATTTTAATCTTGCTTTAAAATGTTGTTATTGCATGTAAGTGATAGATATGAGATGTAATGAGATAATGATCATATGAGACAAACTTCATCAAACTATTTGTTGCGTATATTTTCCCTCACAACAACAATATACAGCTCAGAAATATTAACAATGTTAACAGTTCACAGCAACAATATATCATTCAGAAATATTAACAATGTTAACAGTTAACAGCAAAAATATATCATTCAGAAATATTAACAATGTTAACAGTTAACAGCAAAAATATATCATTCAGAAATATTAACATTATTAAGAGTTAACAGCAACAATATATCGTTCAGAAATATTAACAATGTTAACATTTCACAGTATAAGTTAAAATAGATAACTAAGCAAAAAGTACGTTAATTTGATACACATAATGTTGTTACATTTATAACGTTTTTGATGCACATAATGTTACATATACATTACATTTGTAAAATATTCCATAAAAATCAAACCAAAGATTTGTAGTTTAAAAGTAAGAACAATGAAAAAAATTTAACTTTGGTATATTGAATATGTTATTCCTTAACATTTTCACTGTCCAATTAGTCTAAAGTGTGCAAAAAATGACCCGTATAGCGACAAACTAAACTAAACTGAACTAAACCTTTACATTTTTAAAGAATATATACCATTCGAATAATAAACTATTATTTGAAACATTAAAAAAAGTTCAAAAATTTAAGTACGATCTCAAACTCTTGAAACTCAATTGTCTGACTTATTTTTACATATTTTTCACGTGTTCTTTTGAAACTTTTTTCATCACCCAGATACTCAAAACGCAAAAGAATCAAAATTGGAAACATTTTATTGATATTGCTACTTGATGAAATAAGTTTCTTTTATTCATCCATATAGTAAAGAATATTTTGGAAAGAAAAAACTAGAAACCTTTGAACGTTTTTATCAGAAAATGGTTTTGGGGAAGAACTAAGTAAATTGAAAGCAGTTTTATTGCAGAAAATTTCAATAGTGAATCAATATTGTATCGTTTTGTAAAAATTGTATTTTTAGTGTGAAAAAAAAAGAAATGAACCTTTCTTTATAAATGTTTACATCTACAGTGTAATCGAAAGCTTTAACCGTAACTGAAAACTAAAAGACGACTATAATAGAAAAATTAGAATTTGCAGTACCCGAATTATATTATAAAAAAATGATGAATAACAAATTCTCTACATGGGAGCTTTACTCGTGTTCATAGTATATATATTTACAGTGAATGCACAACATATAAAATTTAACATGAGAAATAATTTGAATTAAAAAGAGATTAGTGTTTTCATTAAAAATAACTTAATATGTTTTATTTAAGGGAACAAGTACCCTTTCAAAAATTTTTATTGTTGTGCACATTACAATGCTTTGACTACAGTCTTTTGAGGTGATTGTTTTACTTTTCATTGTTTCCTTATTTTCTTCTAAAACAATACATATAGATTTCTTACATATGTTGCACACCTATTTATTTGCAAACAATTTGGATATCATGTTAACATTTACAATCATATAATATAAGCTTTCATTCACATCCTTTTTCTTAGGTACATTATTAATATATTTTTCTGTAGAACATCTGATAGATTTGTCCTTCTATATATTCTCAGTATTCCGAGATTACAAGATATTGGCGCGCCAGAGAGCTCTTGGGGCGATGACTTTGGTCTTTACTTCTTCTACTGTGTTTTGATGTTTTTTGTTCTTTCTTTGTTGTACTTGTTTATATGTATGTACTCCCAGCTATTGGAATAAAATATTCTCAGTATTAGATGGAGAGCTTTAAAATATTACTTTTGGTTTTGCTTTGAATTCAATCACTTCAAAGCTTTGCTTTCATAACCACACTTTTATGTTTTGGTCTTGACATATTTCTGTTAGAAATACAAAATAAACTAAAAAAAAAATGTCCTTCAGTAAATGACTAATCTGAATATTTAAAACAAAATCTAAGTTGAAAAATAAAAATACACTTTTGTAGCAACAGATGTTTTTTTTTTTTTTTTTTTTTTGAATAAATGTTACTCAGAAACTATGGACAAATTTCATTCGACAACATATTCACAATGTAAACAAAAACAATTCAAGTCAGTTACAGTTACGTTTCCTTTTATCTTCTCTTATCAACAAGAATAAAATTAAATAATTCAATATTCTTCGGTCTGTCATACTAGTAAAGGAAATACCACCCACACGTTTAAAGGGTTGTTTACATCCAGACGTCCATTTATATTTCTGTCATCTTCGGTAACACCGTAATATTCAATATACAACTTTAAAAATTTGCCTGAATATACAAAACAATTACAGACATAATTTGTGCTAATAAAAAAAAAAATCGAAATTTTGACAATTTTTTGGTTATTAGGTCCTGTTTAAAAGAAATTTTGCAAGTTAAATATTATTTGAAATAAATTTTCTTCTTTTAAATTATATTTTACCAAATATTTCAAATATACCCATAATACCAAATATACCTATACCTATAATAATTTTACCTATTTCAAAATTAGTAAAAAAAACCACATTAAATTTTCATTAAAATAGTTCCATTAGAACGAAGGCTTCTTGTGATTCCAGTACTTCAAAATTACGTAAAAAAAAAGGATTAGACTATCAATAAATTGTGTTAAAAAATGAATTCTTTAACACAATTACAATCGCATACATATATTACATGTAAAATTATGAATGAATAATAGTTAATCACATAACTGCTAAACCGAATATGACATATTATCAATGAACAATCGTAAAATGACACATTCTAAGATAAACGTTTATATCACAATGATTGAATATAAGAATTATTAACAAAATTTGCAAATCTTTCTGGATGTAATGAAAACTATTATTAAATATTAAAAACCATTGAAAATATATTTTTAAAGGAACTGGAATTATTTATTGATCCCTAAATTAACGCAGTAAAATTTCGGAACATGTTTTAAAGTTTCTCTTTTCATATATCCTTTATACCATAACGAATTCTGCCCAATGAGTTCACTGCAGAAAAATATGTTTCCTGATAAAAATAGCAAGCGGGAAATCCTCACACAAAATATCATTTCGAACAATTACTTTCCGCTTAAATCTCACTAATGACTGAAGGAAGTGTCCGTGGGATTTATAAATATTATCCAAAATGTTTTACCGCAGATCCAAATCCTGCCATTTCATCGTTACTTTTACTTAAGATAATTTCCCTTGTTTCATTCGCAAATGTCTAAGGTGAATATGTCGATTTCTGTTACTGGGAAAATTACGTAAAATGCATTCGAGACAAATTTAGCCGTCCTTCTAAATGATTACCCACCCATTTCCCTGGAGAGTTTTATCCTTCTATTATTTTAAAACCATGCACCATTCCTATAAAACTAAAGGAGTAGTAGAAACAGAAAAGAAAGCAAAATTTTGCAATGAACATTAAGGGAAACTCTCCATAATACCTCCCCACCCCTTCTCTGGTTCTTTCTTCAGTTAATTCTAAATGTTTTCTGGACACCTGCATCTATGACTTGCCCTGAACAAAACTAAACCAACCATTAGTGGCTTTACAAGATTCACGTTTTACCCAAATGGACTCTGAAAGAAATTTAATGGGTGTCTATCTCGCCACTAGGTCTCCACGCCCACCTGCGTACTTCACAATGAGAACCCCCTCACATCCACTTACTGTGCTTTATTTTTTTACTTTCTTTCCTTTTTTTGTACTTTTCAGAATGTTTCACACTGGGTGAACCTTTTTTTTTTCCTGGTATAGATTTCTCTCTTCTCTTTTTTTGTAATTGATCAGTTTTAAGAGAGAAAGGAAGGTTGGGAAGTTCTGCTGCTGATATGCGTGATCAAAAGAGTTAATTGTATGAGTATTTAAAGCTTACGTCCATTTCGCCATTTATTGGCAATTATTTATGTTTTTTTTGCCAGGCAGAGGCTATTTTGATCCAGAAAATGTTAACAGGACTAATTAGTTTAGTCTTTCATATCGATTTAACAGAAAATGTTCTTTAGTTTCTCCTACATTATTCCTTCAATTTATAATTTAAAATTTGAAATATTTTGTTCGCAATGAACGTATATTATTTTCGAATGAACGATTATTTTTTTTTAATGCTTATTGTAATGGTTCCTCAATAATCTTTTTACTGCTTACCGTTTGATGATAAAGTAGATATTTGTTTTCCTGTATAAAATTGCCATTTTAAATTTTATTCATTATTTAAAAAAACCATTTTTTGCTTTCATTACAAATTATTACTATTAAACAAACATTTTTTTCTTTCATTACTATATATTTGTTTTCCTGTATAAAAGTATCATCTTAAAAATTTCATTCATTATCTAAACAACCATTTTTTGATTTTAGTACTGATTACTTATATTTTATGTAAACAAGATCAGTGTTGTCTTAAAAAATTAACTATGTTTACTTTGATAACTGGTATGGTGATAATATTTCATAAATACACTCAACCCAAATCATATAGTTACAATGAAATGTTTTTTAGTAAATAACGATGAATATTAAAATAAAAAAAATGTTTTTAATGTTCATTGTAATGGTTCTTCAATAAGATTTTTTTATTGCTTACCGTTTGATGATATGGTAGATATTTGTTTTCCTGTATAAAATGATCATCTTATAAATAAATTTCATTCAATATTTAAATAACCATTTTTTACTTTTATTGCTGAATATTTATATTTTATGTAAACGAGATTAGTGTTGTCTTAAAAAATTAACTATGTTTACTCTGATAAAAACTAATATAAGGATAATATTTCATAAATACACTCAACCAAATCAAATAGTTGCAATGTATTTTTTTTTAGTAAATTATGATGAATGTTAAAATAAATATTTTTGATGTTTATTGTAATGGCTATTCGTAATGGTTTCATGTATAAAATTATCAACGTATAAATAAATTTTATTCATTATTTTAACAACATTTTTTACTTTTATTACTAATTACTTATATTTTATATAAACAAGATTAATGTTATCTTAAATAACTATGTTAACTCTGATAAGAACTGATATGGTGATAATAATACAAAAATACACTCAACCAAATCAAATAGTTGCAATGAATTTTTTTTAATAAATTATGATGAATATTAAAATAAAATATTTTTACTGTTTATTGTAATGGTTCTTCAATAGGCTTTGCATTGCTTAGCATGGCATTCTTCAATAGGCTTTGCATTGCTTAGCATGGCATTCTTCAATAGGCTTTGCATTGCTTAGCATGGCATTCTTCAATAGGCTTTGCATTGCTTAGCATGGCATTCTTCAATAGGCTTTGCATTGCTTAGCATGGCATTCTTCAATAGGCTTTGCATTGCTTAGCATGGCATTCTTCAATAGGCTTTGCATTGCTTAGCATGGCATTCTTCAATAGGCTTTGCATTGTTTAGCATGGCATTCTTCAATAGGCTTTGCATTGCTTAGCATGGCAATATTTGTTTGATGACATGATAGATATTTGTTTTCCTGTATAAAATTATCTTTTTGTAAATAACATCATTTATTTACATATGCATTCTCAGTCTATGTTCTAATTTTCATCACATTCTACTTAGGTTTACATGACATTGCATTTTCTATTTCCGGTAGTGTATATAAATTATAAACACACCACACGAATCAACTAGGAATTGCCATTGAGGTTAGAGTAAAATAAAAAATTAAACAGCGAATACAATTATTTAACATTAGAATGATATATGCACAAAATGATATAAATTATAGAACAAAAAATAATTATCCTGTTTGAAAAAAAAATAAAACTCATTGCAATTCAGAAAATATATGCCATATAATTAAGAACGGAATGTACATAATAATAAATTACATAAATAATGTTATTAAATATTATTAGTTTGTGCTATAAATATGAGTTAATAGGGTATTTACTTTAATCTTATTGCACATTATTTTACTTTACACTCTTTTATTATAAAATATACATGCATATTTGCTCTTATTTTATTATATAAAATTTAAGGTTTCTTATATTATTGATCAGTTACTGGAAGGAAATTTATAAATGCTATGGATAAAAAAAAGATGATTCTTTATACAACCACAGCTTATTTTTGTAAAATTTATATTTTTATTTTCATTTATGTCTTTCTTAACTGTTTTTATATATTTTTACTGAACAGAGAATCTTTTATCTTTAAGAATTTTACTGAATAAATTAGTAACTACCTTTATTTCAAGCTGATCTGGGAATATTTTACAATTTTTGATTTCTTCTTTTA
Organism: Caerostris darwini; assembly: GCA_021605075.1. Classification (NCBI taxonomy): domain Eukaryota; kingdom Metazoa; phylum Arthropoda; class Arachnida; order Araneae; family Araneidae; genus Caerostris; species Caerostris darwini. The sequence goes on from BPLQ01007492.1 coordinate 556,567, forward strand.
CTCACTTTATGCAGTAATTAATATTTAACGGTACTTTGGAAGACTTTTTTTCTGACTGAAGAGTGCTCTTTTTCACTTGATATTAATGCATAGTTTTCAGAAGATAAAGTTGTCTGGACTACATAATTGCGCCATAAAAAAACGTTATTTGTATTAATTAAATGTTTACAACTTTTTTTATCGTTATTGTTTAAATCTTTTTTTAAAAATTATATTAGAATTTTTTTTTGCTACAAACTGATTTGAAAATACCAAATATATTATTCTATAAATTTACTAAAATGTTAGTGGAAATATTTAAAATTCCTAAATTAATTTAATTTAAGTCCATTCTGCTATGTGAATCTTGCTATCGCAGAAATTACGACAATTTCTTTTTCAAATTATAATTTTTCTTTGATTTTATTATCCAGTTTTATGAAAGACATTTTTTTATTCTATATGGAATTTGAAATAAATTTTATTAAATATTTAAACAATTATTTTTTATAGTACCATATTTATATTTTATGTAAACAAGGTTAATGTTATCTTGCGAAATTAACTATGTTTACTCTGATAAGAACTGATATGGTGATAATAATTCAAACATACACTCAACCCAAATCAAATAGTTGCAACGAAATTGTTTTTTTAGTTAATTATGATTATTAAAATCAATATTAGTTTTAATATTTTGTAATGGTTCTTCAAAAAGTTTTGTATTGCTTATCATGGTAATATTCGTTTGATGATATGATACATATTTGTTTTCCTATTTTATTAGTTTCATTAGAAAAAAATACAAATGTTATTCAGAAGTACATATTGATAATTAAAAGAAATGTTATCTTGAGACACATTACTACATATCTGAAAATTATAAAAACAATTTTAAAGGAATAAGGTAATTTATGATAATTACTCCTATATTTTTAAGCAACGATAAAAGACGATATTACATTAGAACTTTGAATTTTTAATAATGTTACCATAGTTGCAAATTAAATATATTAATTAAAAAGAGATTAATTCTTAAAAAAATTAACATCTCGAAAAATTTTAAATTTAATAAATTTTATTTGTTAATTAAAACTAATTACACACACAAATATGTATAGATATAGGCTGTTGCAAAGTGTAGACGAGTGCAAAGTGGAATTAGCCGTTAAAGGAAAGGTCATGAGGCTTTTTCACATCATTTTACTTTTATTAATTTGATTTTAAGAAACTTCAGAGTTGGGGACCTGGAAGACAACATGAGAGAAAACACTGTAAGTTCGGAAGGTTGAGAAGTTCTAAGGTGTCTGGCATTCAGAACAAATGGTTACTAAAACAAATCAGTAAAAGTGCTTTAGTTATTTTATTCAGCAACATGGGAAATGAAAAAATGGTTAGAGTGCATAAACAGAAATGTTAAGTGATGGAAGAAGTATAGGAAAGGAAGAAGTGATTTTTATGAGAAAATGTGGGAAGACAAGGTTAATGGAAGTTGGTGCAACAACTGAATATAATAATTGTTGGTGGAGAAATGAAGAATGAAACGGGTGGGAATTTACACACGTGCAACGTGCATTATATATATATATATATATATAATATTTGCGAGTGTGTGTGTGTGTGTAAATATGTATAGATATATATGTACATGTATGGATATATATGTGTCTGTGTACGAATGTAGGTGTGTAAGTATAATTATTGAAAATTGGTCGAACTATCTGATTACTAATTTAAATATAATGATTAGATTTTCTGCTTTCATTTACAATATTTTCCTACATTTTTATTCTTTAATAAAATATAGCAGCGCAAATTTCATAATACAATTCCACTTTATTGAAGATGTTTTAGAACATTGTCCAATAGAAAGAGATAGGATATGTTCCTCTAAATAAAGAGGCTATTCCTAAAGTGTTTTCTCCGGATAATGCCAAAGGTTTCGAACATTCCTGCATAAACCAAAACGATAATCCTAATAGTTAATGGAGATACTAGCTTGGTCAATGACTTTCTTTGACATCCCATGTAACTTAAAACCCATTGTTGTAGGTACTATCCTTAAATCAGACTTGCCACTAGCGAAAGCTGTTTCCCTGAGCTTAAAAGAATTGCATCGATAATGTTAGATCGATCAGATTTCTTTTTATCACAGTAAATTATGCTTGCAGTGTCTCGCTTGTGCCCATCTAAGAAGGTTGAGGTATTCATTCAAGTATAAACGCTATCTTCTAGAAATAGTTGTTCTTTTTTTTCATTTCTGGAATATCATTTCAATAGTCGATGCTATTGAATAAGATCGAAAAAAAAATTGGTGTCAAATTAAGTTTTTACTGTGTAGCCTCGTTACATATGCAAAAAACACGCACATTCAAGTGATCATATATTTTTTTAAATAATACAATTTGAAAATTTTTCTATCCAATACAGTTTTCCATTTTTTTAAATAAAATGCATTCTTTTGTTAACAAAATTTAATACAATGTTCTATTAATTTTATTTAGAAAATATAATTAATTAAAATTTCAAGTTTTATATTAATTAAAATAACTAATTAATGTTTAATATTGGTAATATAACTATTATAATTAATATAATATAACTATTATTAATATTTAATTAATAACTAATTAATTAAAATTCCACTCAAAAACTGTCATAGATGGAAGATACTTTTTAGAAAATAATTGACTCAGAAAAAATAAGTCGCGTGGGTTTTCAATTTCCGTGAAAATTCTTCCTATTATTTTATCCAGTTTTAAAAAGTGTTTAAGGTGCAGAAATATGAAATGAAAAATGTACTTAATTGCTGATATATGTGATCCTATTTAGACAGTGATTAGAATCCTATTTTGAAAGGTATTTGGAATTTAAATAAAATACGATTATGCAAATCACATAATTATGTCTTGGATATCTTGTTCAGTAAACTGTTTTTGCAGTAAAATACACCTGTAGTTGAACAAAAGTCGTGGTCTTGAGATGACTTCTGAAAATTTGAAATTTACCCAGTAAAGATAGATGAAGATATGATTTACTCGATAATATTTATCAATCCACTACTGGTAAAGAAATTTATCCAATAAAGTATACGATATACTAAATCAAAATTAAAAATACGAATGCAGTACAATATAGTACAAGTTCAAAAGTTTAAAGATTGAGATAACTTTTCAATAGTTAAATTCGTCAACTTGTGAAATGATCAGTGAAATCAATTAAAAAGACAAAATCTTTTAAAATATAAAATTATCCACTTAAGAAATTTCCTCAAGATTAAAATTGCATTTATTTAGAAGGCTTTAAGGGAATCTAATAATGTCTTTGGTCCTCTTTATAACTACGAAAACATTGCCATAAGAAATATTTCAAATTTATAAAGCATCAAACTTAAAAATAGCAATATACTTATAAGTTCAAATACTATTTTAAGATTATTTGTTCTGCATAAAAATGATCCGCTTAGATATTCATATGAAAGTTTTCGGAAAACCAATACATTGATGCGGAAAATGCAATAAGAATTTTTATTTTGTTTCGCTGAGGATTATTTTTCCCTTATTCTTTGCAGTAATAATATTTCTTTTTACATTATTTTGAATATTCATTTCATGATGCGAAATCAAATATGAAATAAATCTGCTACTGCATTTGAAGGAAGCTGTCTTTCCATTCACAAATGCATGCCGATTCTTTTAATAAGATATCGTACCAATTTAAGTCACATTATCTTACATTAAAAACAAATTGTGAAACGATAAACTACATCATTTATGATAAAATTAAAAGTGGATTAAAATGGCAAAAGAGATAAAACAAAACCCAAAGGAAAATGTGTTTAAATAATATTAAAAAATGAATAATTTAAATTTACATATTATAGAATGAATAGATCACGCAATATATAATGTAAATTTACAGTAAAATAAAATGTATTAACACATATAAAATAAATATGACTACACAAATAAAACTGCACTCAAGGTATTAGTCTAGTCCTGCTCACTATTTCTAATAGCACCATATAATTCTAAACTCAAACGATGGTAAAAACGTGCCAAGTTGTAAACTAGTTTAGGTTTTTAACCCTCTTGGCTTCTTTGGGAAAAAAAGTAAAGTTAGACAACATCTCTCTGCTAACAAAAAAGCACTGAAAATATGTGTGAAACATTTGTGTAAGATCCCCAAGAATACGTGAGAATTTGTGTGATGCCTAGAAGTAACTTTGTTAGTGAATTCTGTTTCGCTATCAACAACACATGCGAAAAGTCCTAGATACAGATGTCCCCAGGTGGCGCTAGAGCGCATCAAGATTATTAGAAACGGCTACATAGGGGGAAGAAGAGAACTTGGAATTTCTTCTTTTCTCAATTTCCCAAGATGTCTATATATATCTATATACATATACTACACACACATACTGTCTTCTTGCTTTTTTTTTTCAGAGTTTTCACCAAGAGGCATGTTCTGAAAAGTCTGAAAGTCTGGGATTAGTTTAGTAAAAGTAGTTAGGATGTTTTAAAGGATTATAAATTGTGGAGCCAACAGTTGAGAGAGAGGAAAAAAAACCCTTAACTTCATTAAGTAAAGATTTTTTCCCCCAGAAGGACATGTTTTACTTAAAATGGAAAAATAAGAAACTATACGTTTACGTAGTCATACGATTAAAGGGATATTAATATTACTTTAGCATTGTAACAGTTTATAAAACAAATATAACAAACTTTAACTCTAAAACAAAGATTTTATTTTTTTAAATAACAAAATAAAGGTAAAATAACAACAAAATTTTCTGAAAATTTTATATTTTTGTTGCTCATATTATTATTATATTAGTTTATTGCAGCTGAATTTTAAAGGGATACCCAAAAGTAAAAGTATAAAATATCTAAATTTTAAGAGAAATTCTACGAAATATAGTTTTAGTATGTTTTAATATTTTTCTCATTTCCATAAACCATCTTTTGGCATAGGATTAAAGTAATTATTATCAAGTATCTCAGAAAATAGGATACAATTTTTAAAACTAAAACTAGGACTATTGTATCTCACAGTTAATAGAATTTTAAGATATATTTTTTTAAAAGTATTGTTAGCAATATTAAAATAATTTCTGGATTGTAGTCAAAGTCTGGGATTAGTTTAGTAAAAGTAGTTAGGATGTTTTAAAGGATTATAAATTGTGGAGCCAACAGTTGAGAGAGAGAAAAAAACCCCCTAACTTCATGAAGTAAAGATTTTTTCCCCCAGGAGGACTTGTTTTACTTATAATGGAAAAATAAGAAACTATACGTTTACGTAGTCATACGATTAAAGGGATATTAATATTACTTTAGCATTGTAACAGTTTACAGAACAAATACAACAAACTTTACATTTTTGAAAATATAAATTTGGTTTTAGTGTTAAATAACAAAAGTAAGATAAAATAAGAATAAACTATTCTGAAAATTTTATATTTTGTTGCGATTTTATATACGATTAAAGGGATATTAATATTATTTGATTATTATAACAGTATAGAGAACAAATATAACAAACTTTAAATTTAAAAAAAAATATAATCTTTGTTTTAGAGTTAAATAACAAAAGAAAGGTAAAATAAGAATAAAATATTCTGAAAAATTTTATATTTTTGTTGCACATATTATTATTATGTTAGCTTATTGCAGCTGAATTTTTAAGGGGCATCCAAAAGTAAAAATATAAAATATCAGAATTTTAAGGGAAAATCTACGAAATATAATTTTAGTATGTTTTAATGTTTTTCTCATTTCCATAAAACATCTTTTGGGATGGAATTAAAATAATTATTATCAAGTATCTCAGTAAAAAAGGTGCCGTTTCTAAAAGTAAAACTAGAACTATTATAACTCACAATTAATAGAATTATACCATATATTGTCTTTATAGATGGTATATATGTAATGTGACAATATTTCCGATGTTGTCTGCAATATTAAAATCATTTCTGGATAACAGATATAAAAAGAAGTGCAATATCATTATGATATATTCTTTTAAACTACTGAAAAAAAATTAGGATTTCAATAATTATTAACTAATTATTTCGATTTTTCTTACTTCTTTATAGTTTTTAATTACATAATACACTGCTGATAATTATTTAAAAAAATATTATATTGTATATAAATAATGTAAGATGGAAGTTCATTTTCATAGGATTAAAGTAATTATTATCAAGAATATCAGTAAAAATGGCGCAATTTTTAAAACTAAAACTAGAAAATTTTTTTTTCACAATTAAGATAAGATATATTGATAAGATATATTGTTTTTAAAGAATATCAGCAGTTGATATTGTCAGCAATATTAAAATCATTGATAATAGATACCAGAAAAAAATAAGTGCAATATGATTATGATATCTACTTTTAAGCTACTGATAAAAAATTAAGATTTATATAATTATTAATTGTTTATTTAAATTTTTCTTTTTATTTTATACATTTTAATTACATAATACATTGCTGAATATTATTTTCAAAAGAATAAAATAAGCTTGCTTGCTTCATTGCTTCTATTATATATTTTCAAAAGAATAAAATATTATAATGTATATAAAAAATGAATTGAATAGTAATCTCATTAAATACCAAACTAATTTTATGTTTAAAATAGTACAAAAAAAGAGGGTTAGGTTTCGAACATTATAAAATGAAAAAAAAATTTTTTTTTTAAAGTGAGAGAGATATGTTAGTTAAAACAAATATTGATAAAAAAGGATTATATATTTTTGCTATGCAATGTTTCATTGCTTCTAATCTATATTATATTCTGAGACGATCTAAAATTTTTATTTTCATTTTATTCATCTGAAATTCCTTAAGTGTTACTTTTTTCCTTCCGACACATGTTTTCGAAGAATACAAATTAATTATAAAAAATATTTAACATTCCTTCAAAAAAATTCACTAATAACTTAAAATCTGAAACTTTGTGAGTGTGATATGCCGTAAAAGAACAAAATGGCAAACAAGTGACAATAACTTCTACAATCAAAAAATTAAAATTATGCAAATCCAACATGTCATACGTTCTCCAATGAAAAACATTGAATATGATGTTGGTTGTTCTTAGAAACTTTCATCCCGTCTTATATTTTACGAAGTTTTTCAATAATTTTCAATATCATAACCTGTGGAATAATGCATTATGTGGGATTTTTACCCAAATAATAAACTATGAAATATAATTTATTATACTTTAGGATTATTTTATATAATTTTTTTAGATTATTTAAAAAAATTTATAATTAAACACCGAAACATAACGATAAGTAATAAAAAAAGCATAATGGCTAAGAATTCAATCATTATTTTATTTAAAAAATATAAGCAAAATTAGCAAATTGTAGTTAGAAAATTCATAGTTAGTAAATTGTTGCACAGAATAGAACTACTAGTAACAAATGAAAATTTTAAATTGGAATAGACTAAAGTCATTTAAGCCTAAATATTGTGTGGCTTATTGATAGTAATGTTCATTAATGTGGAAGTTTAGAAAGCATCGATTTACAAGAATTTGTTCTTTAGGAGTATTTATTCCTTAGAGGCATTTATTCTTTTTATGTATTTTCACCAAACCGTTTGTGTCTTTAAATAAATTAAACTATTTATTTCTGTTAGAGTGGAAAGTTTATGATACTGTTTTCAAATGAAAAATATCTATTTAAGAAAATGAAATACAATCATTTATACAAATTACACTGTTATTCCAAATTCTGCGTTTCAGAGTTGAATAGGAAGTTGAAAAAAAGAAATATTCTCATTTGGGAATTATTTTTATTAATTAAAAATATTCCTTAGGATGTTGGTTGTTCTTAGAAATTCTCATCCGGTGTTTTATTGTACGGAGTTTTTTTATAATTGTCAATATCATAACCTTTGGAATGCTGCATTATGTGGGAAATTTACCCAAATCATAAACTATGAAATTTAATAGTTTATTATACTTTAAGATTAATTTATACAACATTTTTCGAGATTTTTTTAAATAAAATTTATTATTAAACACCGAAACATAACGATAAATAATAAAAAAGAACAAGATCACCAAAAATCCAATCATTGTTTCATTTCAAAAATAAAATTGAAGTTCGTAGTTAGCGAATTGTTGCACAAAATAAAGCTAGTAATAACAAATGAAAATTTCAAATTACAATTGACTAAAGTCATTTAAGTTCAAATATTGTATGGTTGACTGATAATAATGATCATTAGTGTGGAAGTTTTAAAAAGCAATGATTTAGAAACATTTATTGTTTAACCATTTTTAAAAGCATTTATGTTTAAGAAGAATGTTTAGAAACATTTATTCTTTTTATGTATTTTCACCAAACCTTCTGTGTCTTTACTTTACATTAAACAAACTAAACAATTTATTTCTGTTAGATTGGAAAGTTTATGATATTGTTTGCTTCGAACGAAAAATATTTATTTAAGAAAATGAAATACAATCATTTATACGATTTACAATGTTATTCAAATTTCTTTCTTCGAAAATTAAAATTCTGCTTTTCACAGTTGAATGGTAAGTTGAAACAAATAAATAATTCTCATTTGGGAATTATTTAAGAAGAAGAATTATTTTAAAGAATAAATTCTCATTATTTCATTCTCGAATTTGGGAATTAAAACTGTATTAAAACAATGGCCTATTCATCAAATATTCATCAAAAATATTTACGGTTGCTTGAATAAAAAGAGAGTATTAGTTGAAGAAATTATTTTTAAAAGCTAATAATTGATAATTAATTTTACATATTTACATTTTTATGAGTTCCAAAATGAAATCTCGTTCTTTATGGTTAAAGATAGTAACAAAAAAGCTTTTGTAACTATTTCTAAACATAGGGAGCTATTGTGGAGTAAAAATCTAAGCATTAAAGAACAATAAATGCTTAGAAATGCTAAGTTATCATGAAAATGTATTTTTTTTGTTAAAAAATGGTTTTTAATGGTTAACTCAATAAAATGTTTTTAAATTTTACTTAATAGTGTAATCATAATTAAAGTTATAATGTCGCAATTAAAGTTCTAAATCGATTTAAAAAAGCAGAACAATATTGGTGTTTATTTTACGGAATTTGTAAAATTCTAAATATTTATGGATAATTCACTCTAGATTCCTGAATTTTGAGTTAGGGTTTCAAATCTGGATTAAGAACTAAGTGCCTTAATGTATAATTAATGAATATGAAATCAATTTACATTTATAGTCATTGGGATCAATAATTTGTTAACTATTCAATTATAAGAATATAAATGACCTTAAATTTCAGAACGATGATTCAGTCTACAAGGTGGTGAAGTTTGGATAATAAACTACGATAATGTCCTTTTTGACTCATGAGTTCAACCTCCATTCCTAAACACTATAGAAAAATTTTGAACATTTTTAAAGTGGAAGTTATATCGATTTTGATGAATATCCAAAAAGGGTTTTATAAATGTTTTCCCAGGAGTATGGAATAGCATAGTGCATAAGAGAATCTAGCATGGGCAAAATAGTTGATGCTGCAATTGAACATAAAGGTGATATAATAAACGTTGAAATTCTGCTAATTATTTATTGAGCACAAAGATAAAAATCTTTCTTTCCATAAATTTTGAAATAAATATGTTGGGGCATTGGTTAAATATCTTCAGTTCAATAATTATTTAAGTCTCAAATGACTTGCGTTAATAAAATAGATTTATATTCGTTTTGTAAAATTTAATTGTACAATTTTTTATAATTAAATGAAAATAACAATATATAAATATATTGAAAATCTTTTGCTTATTTTTATACAAACAATCAATGAGATTAGAAAGTATAAAAACTTAAAAAATTAGTATTAAGTATAGTGAGGTAATAATTGAACTTTTATAGATTTTTATGAACCTGTTTTGTTAGGAATTTATGTATAGTGTACATTATATATAAATTCCTACAAAACACTATATAAATATTTTTTATAAATTTATTTCTTTTTATAATTAATTTTTAAAGAAATTATATTTATTTTTTCATGGTTAACAAGATGATTTTAACGTCATAAATATTTAGTAACCTCGATAAGCTACTATAAATTGTTGTGAGCCCGACTCGTGGCCCAGTGGCAACGTGAAAATTAGGGCCGAGGGAGGTTCAATCTGCTGACTGCTTTGCTGTAGACACTGTTTCAAAATACGAGCAGTCCCGATGGCGTTTGTGTTGTTCAGCATCTTGCCTCGTTAGTCGGATTACCTGATGGAGTTGCTCAAGTTTTCTCCCATGCCATACGCAAAGCGGGTAGTTCCCCATAAAAGTCCTTCCGGGAGGCACTGCAGTCCTTCTTCAGTAACATGGAACCAAGTCAGACTTCTACCTACGGGTGCTCCATCACAACAGAAGCGCCATCCTTTCCCACCTTCCATGAGACCACACGGGTTCTTGGACTTGGTATATGAAGGTTCATGTTCATGTAGTTTTGATCTATGTAAGTTCATGTTCAGGTTTCTTGGTTCATGTTGCTGTCTACCAAGTGGGATAAGAAAAAAAAAATTACAGTAAGGTATATTATTCAATTCCAATTTTAGTTGATGTTTCTATGAATGAAGGTTACCTTTAAAATAAATAGTAAAACACATGAGTAAACACGCTGAAATATATTCCCAACACACAATACACCAACTTACTATTTAGATGCCTTAATAAATTAAATAAAAAAAGAGCTAAGATGTTATGGATGTAAATTCGAAATTGCACCAAGAAAAAAAAGCCAACCTTTAAAAAGGATAAAAGATAGGGAAGCCGAATTTTTTACCCCTCAGGAGAAGAAAATAGAATCATCACAACTTTTGAAAGATTGTTGTAGAAAATAAACATCCACCCCTCTCCCGCGTTTACACAAGCCTTTTGAAAAGCTGAATGCGTCAAGCTCATCTACATTTAAAACGCTTTCTTTGTTGAATATTCTACAGCGAAGTTTCCATCTTCCCTGTGGAGTAGCTTGATACCTCGCAAGAATGCAACTTGAACCGGAACGACTTTATAAAACACTTACGGCTAAGGCAGCTCCCTTTTTATTCGCTTGTTTCTTTGCTTCCCCCTTGAAGATTTTTTTTTTTTTTTTTTTGTCTTTTCTAATTCGAATTTGTTTCCCATGCGGCAATTACTCTCAGATTAATCAGCTACTTCGAAGGCTGTAAGCAACAATGAATGTAATAAAATGGAGTTCGGTGAACTGAGCACCGTTAGCGCAACTGTTATCAAAGGGTTTATTTTATTTTACTTTTTTTTTTATTAAAATAACTTGCTTAGAGAAGTAAACTGGAAAAGCAATTTCTTAGAATAGATCAGGTTAAGAGATTCAAAAGTTTTATGCATCAAAAAAATTGGATTAAATGTTAAATACTTAGTGAAATCAATGTAGTAAATCAAATTTTTATGTGCACTATATTATATTATATTTTTTTTCAAAATGGATTGTGTTTATTTATAAATAAAAAAAAAAAGACTAAATCACGTTCAATGCCTTTTTTGTTAATGTGTGGGCAGTAATGAGTAAATCACTGGTTTTTAAAGAATATTTCCAGGTGCGCTCTGTGGTATTCCAAAGAAATATGTGTCCAGATATGAAAATAAATATAATTGCTCTTTTTCTGCTCAAAGACAGCTTTAACTGTGAAAGACTGAGCTTTTTGATTGCTTTTTTATTTTTATCGACGTAAAAAGCGCCAAACAGGGATGATGATGCACCAAATAATGTTTCCATAAAACTAGGCTCTTCCATGTAGGTAACTTCCATGGTCGGTTACTAGAAATGTTAGCGTCTACATGATTTTCATTGTTAAAAAATTTCCATTGCAGCCTATGAGATTCCGCCATCTGTAAGTTGTAGAGTTAAGCATTTAATAATAATTAAAGCAGTTGAGCTAGTAGTTATATTCGGTGTGGATTGAGGATTAAACATAGGAACTGTCTCTTGAAATCGTCTTTAAAAGAAGAACGCATGTCAATATCTCAAAAGCATTGACAATTTTACTCAAGGTTTTAACGTCATACTTATGTGAGTTAGAATTTACTACCCACACCACAATTAAGTAAAAAGGGAAGAAATCTTCAATATATTAACGAAAAAATGAGAGTTTACCTTTCAGATATATGCCTAAACATTGAAGAAATCGCTAGGACACTCAGGCTCATGTTTCTCGTAAGCACAAAAATAAATAAACTTAAGGTACGTTTCATATTTTTAACCACATAATTTTTTCTGTAATATTTGACTTAACTATTTTAAAATATTTCTCAGAAATTTATATGTAGGGAGCCTAAAATTATTTGTAGGATTTGTAATGTGCCAGGACTTCAAAAAGTTTGAGAATAACTGCAATAAATTCTACACGCAGTCTATAGAATGTTGCTTGACCCTGATTTTGGTGATTTAATTTTTATTTATAACTCACACTTATCTCACTCACTAGCTTACACTTTGAGCACTATAACGGATTATATTAAATTATGCTTACGCAGCAGATATACCAAGAGACTAGACACAACATCGGAATGAATCATAGCAAGCCATTAACAGGAAGGTAGTTGCCTTGAACCATGCTATTTATTTCCTTTTTCATTTAGCGTTCAATACATAAAATACTTGTATTAGCGAAGGAGAATTATATGTTTTGTAGTATTTGTCGCTTATAAGGAATATTTTAAAATGTAACAGCTACGTCGTTAGAAAAAAAGAATAGAATCTAGAAAAAAAAGAATATTATGTAATATTCACTACTATTGAATTTTTCAAAACATGTTATAGCTTCAGCACTTCAGAATATCATTTCTTAACAGCAAACCGAGTTTTATTGCAGAAAATAATATCATTGATTAAAAATGTATTGGCATTTATATTTATATTTTAAAATACAAAAATTTAAAAGGTTTTTTTTATTGTTAAATTTAATTATTAGATTAAGTAACAAAAGTAAATTGCAATAAATCTAATGCAACAAATATACATGCAAAAGCTAAAAACGTGTTATTTATTTTACTATACTTAACAAGCAAAATTAAATTTCTTAAAAACTTTTAACTTCTAATATTTATTTTACTTTCAACTTAACAACAACAAGGTTAGTGAATATCAAATAATATTCTTTTCGTCTTAACTTTTAATTTCTTATAAAATTATGCACGATTCATCGTTAAAAATGTAGCTTAAAAAATAAAAGAATTAAATTGTTAAATAACTAAAAAAAATTCCAAATTGTATGATTACAGCTTTTAATTTACAGAAAATTAATTAAAGGAGAGTAAAATATATTTTGATGTGTTAATCTTTTTTTTAAATGCTTATGTTTTACAAACTTTTTTAAGCAATATTCTTTTATTTTAAATCGTTCTTCAGGGCCAAATTGAAAAAAAAATAAAGCGAATAGAAATTTTACTCGGATAAACAAAAATTAAAAACTTATTGTTAAAATTGTGGCTTAAGCAAAATAAGGTTTGATTTTTAAATAACTAAAAAAAATTCCAAATTGTATGATTATAGCTTTTAATTTACAGAAAATTAAAATTGAATGAGTGTAAAATTTATTTTGATATGTTAATCTTTATTTAAATGATTATAAACTTTTTTAAGCAATATTCTTCTATTTTAAATCGTTCTCCAGGATCAATTTAAAAAAAGTTAATAGAAATGCTACTCGGATAAAAAAATTAATAATTAAAAATTCATCGTTAAAATTGTAGCTTAAGAAAAAATAAAAAAAATAATAATTAAAAATTCACCGTTAAAATTTAGGCTTAAGAAAAATAAGAAGATTATATTTTTAAATAATTAAAAAAAATTCCAAATTGTATGATTATAGCTTTTAATTTACAGAAAATTAACTGAACGAGTGTAAAATTTTATTTATACAAAAAAAATAATAATAAAATCCATCGTTAAAATTGTAGTTTAAGAAAAATAAGAAGATTAGATTTTTAAATAACAAAAAATTATTTCCAAATTGTATGATTATAGCTTTTAATTTACAGAAAATTAATTGAATGAGTGTAAAATTTATTTCGATATGTTAATCTTTTTTAAAATGCATATGTTTTATAAACATTTTTAAGCAATATTCTTCTATTTTAAATCGTTCTCCAGGATCAAATTACAAAATGAAATAAATTGAAATTCTACTCGGTTAAAAAATTAATAATTAAAAATTCATGGTTAAAATTGTAGCTTAAGAAATAAAAAATTAAATTAAAAAAAATAATAATTAAAAATTCTTCGTTAAAATTGTAGCTTAAGAAAAATAAGATTAGATCTTTAAATACCAAAAAAAAATTCCAAATTGTATGATTATAGCTTTTAATTTACAGAAAATTAATTGAATGACTATAAAATTTAATTTGATATGTAAATCTTTTTTTAAATGTTTATGTTTTATAAACTTTTTTAAGCAATGTTCTTCTATTTTAAATCGTTCTCCAGGATCAAATTAAAAAAAGTGACCAGAAATACTACTCGGATAAAAAAAATTAATAATTAAAAATTCATCGTTAAAATTGTAGCTTAAGAAAAATAAGAAGATTAGATTTTTAAATAACTAAAAAAATTTCCAAATTGTATAATTATAGCTTTTAATTTACAGAAAATTAATTGAATGAGTGTAAAATTTATTTTGATATTTTAATCTTTTTTTAAAAGCTTATGTTTTATAAACTTTTTTAAGCAATGTTCTTCTATTTTAAATCGTACTCCAGGATCAAATTAAAAAATAAAGTGAATAGAAATGCTACTTTGTTTAAAAAAATTAATAATTAAAATTCATCGTTAAAATTGCAGCTTAAGAAGAAATAAATAAAATAAAAAAATAGTAATAAAAATTCATCGTTAAAATTATAGGTTAAGAAAAATAGGAAAATAAGATTTTTATATAACTAAAACAATTTCGAAATTGTAGGATTACAGCTTTTAATTTACAGAAAATTAATTGGATGAGTGTAAAATTTTAATTACACAAAAAATAATAATAAAAAATCCATCGTTAAAATTGTAGCTTAAGAAAAATAAGAAGATTAGATTTTTAAATAACTAAAAATAATTTCCAAATTGTATGATTATAGTTTTAATTTACAGAAAATTAATTGAATGAGTGTAAAATTTATTTTGATATTTTAATCTTTTTTTAAATACTTATTTATGTTTTATAAACAATTTTAAGCAATATTCTTCTATTTTAAATCGTTCTCTAGGATCAAATTAAAAAATGAATAGAAATGTGTGTTACTCGGATAAAAAAAAATTAGTGTAATTACAAAGAAAAAAACTAACAAAAGCACTTTTATGAGTCACATTAAAGATTCCAGACTCATTTTTCAATTTCCAGAGCCAAGCAATTTACTGAATTGTTTACACATTGCGTGTTAGAAGAAAGCTTATTTATCAAATCTAATTTCAACAAGGGGTCTCTTACAAAGCATTAAGACATCTTCATAAACGCATTTGATAAAACGAGTCAATTCTATGCATTTTCGAGAGCGATTCTAAACGAAAAAGTATTATACCAAATAGGAAGGTGAGAGCATTCATTAAGATTAAATATTTTTTTACCCATTTACAAAGAAAAAAAAATCTCGGTTGAAAATAATCTTGAATGAGGTATCCAGTTAGAATGAAAAACTCCCTTAATTAAGACTTAGTTTTTTAAAAATCTTTAATTAAAATATATCACTACGTTCAAAATGTCTACGCATCATTTTACGATTGCCAGTTACGATTAAATTACAAATGAAGTATCATTAAGAGAAACAATTTTTTTCAACGTTCCCGGTACCATTAGGTTTTTTATTTTTATTGCCACCGCTACGTAAATCGTTCAACAATTGACGCGACTTCTCTTTCGTTTTCAGGAAATAGCTGTCGAGAATTAATTCCAGTGCTAAAGAAAGACATATTAGTGCGTTAGAAAGGGGGAAAAAAGCCCCTTTTTGGAAGAAACTTTCTTCTTTCTTTTGGTGCGTAATTTATTCAGCCCGTTACAATCACAGTGATTCTACGAGAGAAAAAGTATATGCTGGTATTAGAAACAAAACTATCGGGAAAAGAATTTAGGAACAAAATTTTCCGTCTAAAGTTTCGCCCAATTATGGGTCCTTAATTACACTGTTGTCTTTCATCAATAATCATTCACTTGATGTGTGATAGTTAATGAATCGTAAAGACTGATTATAACTGTGCCTTAGACCTTTTTTTCGTTACAATATATTAGAGTTTATCGATAAAATTGCTGGAAGTCGAGATCGATATCAATTCATCTTCTTTAATGTACAGCGAGATTGAAATAGCAATAAATTTGTCACAAAAATATATACATAATTCTTCCATAAAATCATGCATTGAGTTAACTTGAGTAATGAAGTTAAAGAAATTTATCTTTACAATAATTTGAATGTTCAAATTAAAATGAAAAATGAGAACGGATGAGCCTTATAATGTAAGAAAATATACATTCTTTTAAGTTTTAATTTAATTTTTTTTATAACAATGTTATCATTTTTTTTTGCTGACAAAAATATAAAGCTGTATTTTTAATTTTTTTGAAATTTTACAATACAGCTTTTAATTATATATTTTTTTATTTTCAATGGATAAACAAATACAACAAAGAAAGAAAGAAAAAAAAAAAACCCAGGAAAATAAAGACCGAAGTCATCGCCCCAAGAACTCTCTGGCAAGCCAATATCTTTCATTCTCGAAGTCAGTTCTGTGGAGTATCTTGTAACACTGCAGGTGTTTTCTATGCATAAGCTCTTTCAAGCAACAAAGACGACAATAGGGATTGTCATATACACCTATATGATATAAGTGCTGAAATAAAGAGATAATAGTAGAAAAATCTTTCGATGAAAACTATATTAGAAAAATTTGTTTCCATATAACCTTAAAATAGATACATGTATTTAAAACTAGATATAAAAATCTTATAATCTTAAATTAGTCATGACAAGATAATTTATATTTCACTAAATGACAAAGGCTAACTTATTTATACAAAATATTATTGCTTTGTGTAAAATGATTGTTCGTATTTTAAAATATTAGGTTGTTCCTTATGAAAAGAACTTCTGAGTTCACAATTTGTAAATGGTCAAAAACACATTGTTTTAACATATTTAATTAAAATATGGTCCATCTGTATCAATGTACTTCTGCCAAGGTTTATAAAGCCTTTTTCTGACAGTTTCAAAGAATATCTTTGAATTATCTACAATAAATTTAGTAAAGACCGTTTTGACAACTTCGTGATTGATAAAGAGTTTATTTGTAAAATCGTTGTTTCCTATATTTAAAGAATTGGTAGTCAGTAGGTGACAAGTCTGCTGAATATGTTGGATGAGGCAGAACCACAAAGTTCAAATTTCACTCGTTCAGGTTTTGAAGTGTGACTTGTGAAACGTGAGGTCCTACTTTATCATGGAGAAGAAACCGCTTTCTTGATTTACCAACGCTAGTTCTAATGACAACAATTTCTGATGTAGAATATCAATTGTTCAAAGCAATGCTATGAACCAATTGTTTGGTATATTCCTAGTAAGATGCAATGCGTAACTCCTCTTTGATTCCAACAAACCCTCATCATTGTTTTGGGATTTACGGTTGCTTTGAATGCTTATTTAGGCTTTTTATCTACATCTACATCTACTGTTCTGAATATTTGCGATTATCATACAACATCACTTTTCATCACAAGTAATGATATTTTGAAGTAATAGCAGATAAGTCAGCAGAACTGTCACCTACTGATTGCCAATTCCTTAAATATAGGGAACAATTTTTTTACGAAGTAATGATACCAAAAAGAAATATTTTCTTTGCCGAATAATGAATCATACAAAAATCTGCAAGGTTGCGATTTCTGTCTGTCAATTCGTGTAGAATCCATTTGTCAAATTTTTCACCGCTTCAAGCTCTGTAAGGTGTGTCAAAACTGTTTCTATACCTATTTCAAGATCCATAGCAAGTTCTCTAACAATTATTGTAGAGTTAGCTTCAACTCCTGCCTTCAGAACATCTTAATAGAAAACGATTTCAGGTCTTCCACAATGTTCATTTTATAAGGTCATAGCTTTTGATATGAACATCTCAAAGCCTCGTTCTCATTGTGGGTGTATTATCTGTATCATTCTAAAATACAGTATTAATTATTTGGTTGCAGAATGTGCAAGTTTATATTCGTACAAAAAATGATCCATATTTTGTGGGATTACATGTTTCTGGTTGTTCCCTAAAATTCTAAAAACTATATGAAAATAAAATATATAATTAAATAGAGCATAGAATAAGTAATAAAATTACATATACCATTATTATTAAACTTAATACTGATTTTATAGAACATCAGCTAATATTAAAATGTTCATTTTCTGTGGAATAAACCAATAAGATTTAATGAATATTATTATTAGGTTACTGTTATTCCCCACATTTCTTTTTCTCTATTGATTATCTTGGAAAACCTATTTTTTTTGTTAATAGTAAAAATCTATTATAGGCTATATAGCTTTCATTAAAAGCACAGTTTTAATAACTTTTATAAATATTTTAAAAAATTTATAAAAATAATAAAAAAAATTATACTAAAACATAAATAAACCATCAAAATATTCCATAAGAGAAAAACTATTTAAGATGCACTTTTTTTTTAAATCAAAATTACATCATAAAATATAAATATACTGTTTCAGTTTTATGTTTATAAATACTGAAAATATTTATGTCCACAATTAAGTTTTGTTGGCATTTTTATATAAATGTTTTTTTTTTTTAAATAATTGATATATTAATGAATAATCTACAGATATTTTTGCTGTAACTCTTTCGTTGAAAAATTAGACGATTTTTATTAAAAAATAGAAAAAAATAATTATATTATCAATGAATAATATACTTTTTATTTTATCTTTGAATAATTTTGTTTTCTATTATGCTATATATTATTACATTTTTAATCAATATTAAAATATCAGATGCAATGTGATCTGAATTTGTAAAAAGTCATACAGCTACCGTCAAAATAACTTAAAATCAGTTATTTAGTTTTGAGAATAATATTTTAGAACATTCATTAATTTATTTTCAATTATGAATATATCCAAATAGAAAAATATTTAATATAATTTTATTTATTCTGTCCTTTATGTCTTGAATCTAAAGTGTAGCGTTTTGAGAAAGGGAAAAAAAAAAAAAATGAAATTCCCCAGTCACCCTGAAGCTAAAAATAACGAGATACTCATCGAAGGACCTCCCCCCATTTGTATGCACTCTTGTTATATAGAGGACCCTTTCCCTCATAGGCAGAGATCTCAATACTCCAAATAGGTTATAGTGGTGTGGTTCTTTCCCCGATTTTATGCTTTATGCTTGTTACTATGGGTCATGCATACTGCAGAAGTAGCTTCTTCGAAACAACTATCATAACTGCAATATTTATCAAAAAATATTAGTAAATGTCCACAAAAATGAATGCATTGATGGTTTTCACATTATTTTCCTAACATGTCATATTCCCCCATTATTTTCAATATTAATGTCATGTGTTATGCTACTAATTTGAATCACGCATACTCCAAAGTAGCTTTTTTAATAATGACTACATTAAATGTAATATTTATCATATTATTATTAGTATTAGTAAAAGCCCACCAAAAAATAGATGGATTAATCATTACTTGATTCCATCACTAATTTCATGTTTTTTAATAAGAGGAACTCTTACTCCATAAGTAACTTGATGGTTTATCAAAAATATTGGCAAGAAGTAGCTTCTTTAATAATGACTACATTAAATGCAATATTTATCATATTATTATTAATATTAGTAAAAGTCCACAAAAACACATAGATGGATCAATCATTACTTGATTCCAATCACTAATTTCATGTTTTTTACTAAGAAGAACGCTTGCACCAGAAGTAGCTTGATGGTTTATCAGAAAATGTTTGCAAGAAGTAGCTTCTTTAATAATGACTACATTAAATGTAATATTTATGATATTATTATTAGTATTAATAAAAGACCACCAGAATAAATAGATGGATTTATCGTTATTTGATTTTATCACTAATTTTATGTTTTTTACTAAGAGGAACGCTTGTTCTAATAGTAACTTAATGGTTTGTCAAAAATGTTGGTAAATGTTCACAAAAATTAATCCATTGATGGTTTACTCTTATTTTAATTTTTTTAGTAAATGAACAGTGAAAATAGTTAATCCTATGCATAATGGAAGCTTTCAAATATAGAAATAAATAGGAAATTGCGTAGGAAGATTCTTACAAAATTATTATGAGATTGAATGGTAGTAAAATATATAAGAAAATAATTAAAAATCTATTATACTTTATTAGATAATAATAATAATGGTAATAATTAAGTTTGATGCAATTATTGATTCAAGAAAATTATTTTGATGTCGACAATATTGTAAATTTTTTTTTATAATTTTGTTATTTTATATTTCTTTTAGTTTCTGTAGCATATATAAAACTAAGCAATTTTTAAAAATAATATAAATTACAACTCAAAATTTGAGAAATCAATAATTTTCACCTATATGAATAAAAAGAGCTTAAATAAATAAATAAACAAATATGCATGTTTGTGTTAGATGATGTAAAGAAAATACAACAAAATATTTTAACTAACATTTCCTGATTTTGAGAAAATGATTTTAAGCTACAACATTGAAACAAAATTTTTTAATTATTTGTAGAATTAGTACAGAATTATTAGTGTTATTGCTAGTTCTAAGACATCAGTTTTTAAAATTATTTTTAGTGTGTACATCTGGAAAATATAATTATAAGTATAAATTTTATTAATCTAAATCTATGAAACGCATCATAGGTTCCTAATATTATCATCTATATTTTTAATTGATGCAAATTTATATCTTATAATATCATTTATCAGTTGAAGTTTCATAATTTTACCCTCTTTATATACAAATTGTACATGCAGAAAATACACATATATATAAATATACATATACAGATAATTACCCAAGTCAGAAATATGTCATTTTAACTATAATAAATAATCATTTAGCACCTGGGGAATCAGTTATAAACATTTTACTAATGTTTTCCAGTCAACTATTGAATATACTAAAGAGAGGCCTATGATGAAGAATTCAGGGAAGAATTTGAAAGTCAAATTAAAAAAAAACCTCCAAAAATACTCGCAAAATTAATAAAAACAGAATCTTCATTATAATATCTCATGGTATTTGTGAAATTGACAAATGATAGGTGTCCCTTGAAGGCCCTTCAGAATTTTTTTAGAAGTTTCGCACTTTTGGTAATGGAAAACAATAAAGCTGCACTTGCACACCGTAATAGAATAATAAATCATTGAGGACAGTTTTGGCACTCAGAGATAATTCTTTTGTTATTGATATGAAATTTCAATTAGGTGAATTGAAAAGAATAACAACGTATTAACATTCCGCTCATGAATATGATATTGATCATACACTTAATGTTTTACATTAGAATTGCTTCTTGTTTTTTATTGAATTTAAAGTAAACTGAAGTACTGCAAACTGCATATTTATTCATCTTGTTATAACAAATCAATTACTCAAGATTAATAAATATGCAGTTTGCATCTTAATCTCCGTACCACTAGTTGTAAAGAATATCACTTTAAAATTAAAAACTATAATTATATTTGCTATATTCACATACATTCATATTGTTAAAGTATTCCTCTCTGTGCATAATATATCATTTTAAGTATAATGAATAATTATTTACTGATTATAATTAATTCCTGGGGAATAAATTATAATTGGTTGTTTTACATAACACTTCCAATTAAAGTCAATGAATTCTATAATTTGGAAAAAAACCATTTTTAAAAGTAAATTTCAAATGTAATAATTGAACATAATAATAATACTGAATAATGAACGTGTTATTCCTTTCTGTGCATAATAAATATATCATTTTAAATATAATAAATAATTATTTCGTTCTTGGGGAATCAATTATAAATATTTTATTAATGCTTTTCAATCAACTGTTGAATATACTAAAGAGTGGTCATGTTAGCTGTTTTACATAAAACTTCCAATTAAAGTCCATGAATTCTATAATTGTAAAAAAATAATTTTTAAGTCAATTTCAAGTGTAATAAATGAACTTGTTAAAAACATGTAAACCATTTGAATGAAAATTAACTGTAAACAATTGTTGAAGAAATAATAATTTGATAGATATAATAAAATAAAGATGAATAAAAAAATCATGTCTCATTTTATTAATCAAACTTTTCAAAATTATATTACCAGTATTTAATTGGAATAATTAAAGATGTATTGCTTTGCAACCTAAATGGAATTAACAATAAATTTTTTAACAAAAATGTTGTTATAACTAATGCATAGTTTTATAAAATATTTACAAATTTTTATTTATTTCTAAAATTCCAGAAAATTTTCAAGGATTTCAATAGCTTGTATCAAACCCTATACGAAATCAAGTACCACACAATCACTTAAATTTTTTCAGATAACATTGCATGACAGAAAGTTGTAAATTTTTTCAAGGCATTTTTTATTAACACATCTATGAACACAAACAAAGATACATATCTTCAGATCTCTTGATTTCAGGATTTTTGTTACTAATGAAACTTACCATTCCCTAGATGAATCCAAGTAGATTCTTTATAAATTCAATACATTTATTTTTTGACTAATTTTAAATGCCTGACATATAGAAATATGGATACAATTAACTTTTGCAGTAGTACCACGGTAAAAAGTTTTAAATCTAAATATCTAGTGAAAACCAGACCTCACAGTGAGCACGAATTTTACTTATCATTAAGTATAACTAACGATTTATCAATAATCAAAACTTTCCAGAGAGCACCAAGCTACCTTCTCATACACCAAAAGTACTTTAAGCCAGGAATAGTTGCCCTTAAGTTCTTACCGGAAGGCAATAATCTCCTCTCTCTGTCCATCAGAAACTGTTTCTGGCATATAATTATGTGGAGCACGAAGTGCATGACGTAAAAAAAAAATACCAGTCAGGAAAAGAACGGCACTGGTGATTAAATCCATTATTATTCCTCTTTTAGAATAGCCTTTTCTAATATTCAGTTGAAGGAAATGTCAAATTCTAGCTATATAGAAGATCCATGGACAAATGGGAGTCCACAAATTGATTTACTGTGGAGGTTAGAGCTGGTCTTGGGTTTACTTTCTAAAACCACAATTGTAACAAGCCGTGACATTACAGTTTTAATAAGACATCTTTTGCAATTAATTGTATACGTTTTTGTCAAGACGACAGTTCAAATTGTTTCTAATTATTGCGTTCATATCTAGGAAACTCTTGGAAAAAAAGCAAAATAAGCCCCACATCTCTAATCCTGTAGGATAGATATTCAAGCAAATACTATAATGGTGAAAAATTAATAACTCTTTTAAAAATTGTGACCTCTTTGTGGTTATGAGGTATTTTTCTAGGTTTTCTTGGCCCCCAAATTGAATTACTCGCCTGATTTGTTTGTCAGTCTTAACAGAATGTATCCCATTAAAGCATTTTTAGAAAATATAACATGATACTCCTCGTAATTATCATTATTGGAAATTCAATTCAATCTGTTTAATCTGTTGGTGCTATATAGAATTTAAATACATAGTTTTAAATTCAGTTGGTCTTTCACGGCGTGTGATGGAAAACACTAAAATCAGTTCTCCAAATACATTTCTGAGTCTGGCTGCTAATGGTATAATTTAAATTAATTTTAACTCTCGCGATGTATGAAGTTCGTTAATCCTGCCTATAAAAACTACGAGGAGGATAACTTCCATAAACTTCCATATATTCATATATAAATTTTACTAACACGATCAACGTTTGGCAGTTGGGAACGAAAAGACAGAAAGACACTTTGAAGATGATTTCTAAGCCTCAGGTTCAATTTTATGAAAAAAATATATATGCTTATAATTTTACTTCCAAGATAAAAATTAAGTTAACTTTAGATTAGGAAAATCAGTTTAAGTATAGTTGTAGTTAATTTATTTAAAAAAATACGTTTTTGAATTTAATTGATTTCCTTTCAGGGTTTCACATGCTTAAATTTAATTAGTACTTATTTTTTATAAAAGTAAACAGATAAGTAGCATATATATATATTCCACTTTCATACATGTACGTGGAGTTAAGTAAGAATGATGGGGCATTTCTTATATTTAAAAAGTGCTATGTTCATTTATTTTTCCTATAGAATGAGAATGCCTTGGAAGTCAGGTTAAATAATGTCTGATGATGTATGAAATATACGAAAGGACATTGAAAATAGAATATTTCTTCCCCAAAACTATTTCAGTTCCATCTTACTCCATAAAACAAAAGTTCAGAAGATCAGAATCAAAAATGACAAATGGTTTCCATTTCACCATTTCTCTCTTCCGTCTCTTACAGTTGATCCAGAAAGATAAAGACAGAAATGACTAACAACATCTCTTGACAGATTGGTGTGCTCGAAAGTTCAATGTATTTACTTCCAGCGGATGTGACAATGTAGCGTGATCATCGCACTGAAAAAAGTACCATCAATCTAAAGGTCGAAGTGAAATTTGGTGGGAGTTGAAATTATCTTATGCTCGCGCGTGACGTAGCCAGTCACGTGACTAATTGATGTCGGCATGAAACGCCACGTATCTGATCAACTGCGAAGTTCCATAATTCAAGCGGTAAAATATGGTTTTCTTAATCTGATGATAAGTTATTTCAGTTCCTGCAGCTTTTCCCTAATTAACTTCAATTTCCTCCTCGTCCGATAAGTTTATGCTTCACTAAGTTTTTAGGCTTGCTACTCCTGAAGGAATACCAGAGAATGAGCTGATCTTAAAGAAACTCAAGTGTGATCCTAGGGCCTGCACCCAGAATACATTTAAATTAATTAACTAAAGCTTCCTTCAGTGAGCACTAGTTTGTATTTTAAAAGTGTGCTTTTTGGAAAGAAATAAAGAGGAGAAGATTTCTTTTAATTAATGTGAACTGCTGTTCCGAGAGAGATATTGGCAATAATTCAACCATCTAAAAAGATTATTTTCCTTAATTACATGCAAAAATAATTATATAGATGAATTCCTTAGAATAAATCTACTTATATTTGTTGTTTTCATGACAATTTATTATTGTTTTTATTTTCGATTTATAGGAAACAACTTAATGTAGGTTACCTTCTTTATAAGGTTAATTTACCTTTATTTATTTTTTCTATTTTACATAGCAGGACTAATTTTTTTCATTATTAAATATGATGCCTCATAGGATATATGGAATGTAAATTAGAATTAGAATTTGAATTTTTAATGTAATTGTGTTAGAGATATTATACACTTTTGTTGTTTTACTCGTTGCGGAATATCACTTTAAGATTTTTTAACTAAACATAATAGTTTAATTCGTAGTTTAGTGAATAGTTTAATTAAATACTTTGATTTAAGCGATTAAAACATAAGTTTTAAAAAAATTGTTTTGATAAATAATGTTTTGACTTACATGTCAATGGAAAATATATACTTTAATAAAACTGGAATTTTAATGCAATAAAGTTTCCTGACAGACAAGCCTTTCTTTTTTGATTCTACAACGAGGTTGCAATTATAAGAATATTGCATTACAGGGCAATCTTCTAGGATAACTGCCTTGCATTTGCTTGTCATACAGGCGAAAACCTAGAAAGCACTTCTAAGCAGTCTGATTCTATATTCGAGACGTTTATATAATACAAGCCCTGTAAAATTTTTTTATAAAAAAGGAAACAAAACAGCAAATATTTTGTTAAATTGATGAAAAGCAGATTTTTTAAATTTAAATATTTTATATTTACTTTTCTATATAAAAGTAAAGGGAGTCTCTCGTTTATTTTATTCATTATAAAAAGATCTAATTAAAAATGAAAAAAACTGTTTACAAAAATCGAGAAAGGGCTGCAGTAGTTAATTAGTAATAGTTTGATAGCAATAATTTAAAAGGCTGCAGTAAATTAGTAATAGTTTGATAGTCATAATTTAAAAAGTGATTTTTTAACAATCCTCCTCGGTAATTTAACTTACAGTTACGGTTTAGTTTTAATTCTAGATTAATCAGAAATTTTAAAATTGAAAATAGCTATTAGTATATTTTAGGAAATAAAACAAGTCATGCATTTTTGCAAGGCATCGTCTAATTAATGGTTTCTTTTTTTATATAGATCATGTCTCTTTTTAAAGCGTAATTGCTTTAAAACGATTTCAACAAATTATATTTGCATAAAACTCGTTATAAATATATTAAGCAAGTAGAAAAATGATATTTATCAGGTTTACATAAAAATACTTCTTAAAAATTAAATGTTGGCTAAAAATGGATAGTAAGAATCTTAAATGGAATTTTAATTTTCTTTTAACTACATTGTAAAGTATTTTATCCCTAATACCATTGTCATGATATCTCATAAAGATCTGGGTAATTTATCATTAAAATAAATTTATCCAATAACCTTCATTATGGAATCCTGAAGGCATGTTTCAATTTCCGAATTCATTTTCTGCATATGAATCTTAATGCAGATATTTCATTAGCATAAATATTTCATTTCACATTACATACAGTGCATTCATTTAAAAGAAAAATAGAAACCTGCGCATGAAACTTTTACATTTATCTTAAGCAAATTAAAATTCAAAGGGCAATATTTCTAGCCCTCCACGAACAAATCACAAAATACTTGCTAAAATGCAATTAACAAGATAATGAGAATTGAACTCTCTCCCGTAATTGAATATTTCGCACATATTAATTTGTAATATCGCAAGGAGCCTTCGTGTTTTCCTTTCATTAACGTTAAATGATAGCTACTCATATATTGATTGAGCTGTTTATACAGGAAAGATGGGATAACATAATATTACAGAACATGTATTATAAAGACAGTGGATTTTGCATTGAAGGCGATGAAATGCTTTGACACTTACTAATATACTTAATGCAGCTAAACATACAAAATTCAAGACTGTATTTAGTTATGGAATTCGTTAAATGTTTAAAGAAGGCTACTAATTTCAAAATTACAAAAGACGTGTCAACAGAAATGATTATTTTTACAAGGTAAAGCAAATTGAGGAGATCCGATATATAATTAGGAATTACATATAAGATGTGATGTTCATATATTTTCATCTTTCTGGGTTGCTTTAGGATTATTTTTATTTACAGACTGAATGCAATGCAATTAAATTTAATCTTAGGGAGAGAAGAATTCTTATACATAATATTTGAATTATTTTTAATTATAATTAAGAAGTTTTTTAATATGCCTTATGTTTAATTAATTAAATGGGAGATCTTCACGGTTAAAATAAATGCGGAATAAATTTTTAATGTCAGCTCTAATGGAATT
Organism: Caerostris darwini; assembly: GCA_021605075.1. NCBI lineage: Eukaryota > Metazoa > Arthropoda > Arachnida > Araneae > Araneidae > Caerostris > Caerostris darwini. The sequence continues at coordinate 584,004 of BPLQ01007492.1, forward strand.
GTATGGATTTAAAATTTTATGCATGCTGTCTCACGCCTCTTTTAATGCCCATGTCTCGTTCGCGATATGTTGCCTGCAGTCGGATTTGAGGCGACAGGCTTAAATAATATCGAGATCAAAGTGGATTTCAATCAACATGCGTCGTGGATATTTGCATAATGTTTGGAATCGTTTGTTGTATTTTGTTGATTGACGTTAACTGTGCGTGTGTTTTGTGTGTTTTAAAGGTTGATGGAAATAATAAATGTTAGTTTTTATCTTATGTAGATGCGTTATTTTCAACGTTGGTTTTTTGTTTATGTAGATGCGTTATTTTTAATGTTGGTTTTTATCTTGTCAAGATGCGTTATTTTCGTTGTTGGTTTTTATCTTACATATATATGTTATTTTCAATGCTGGTTTCTATTGTATGTAGATATGTTATTTTTAATGTTTTTTTTTTCTTATGTAGATGTGTTATTTCATACTACTACTACTACTACTACTACTACTGTGTTTTAAAGATTATAGCCAATAGGAAAAAGCCTATCAAGCTCTGCATTAAATGAATTTAAAATACTTTTAAAGTGAATTACATAAATATATATCAAACAGTTGAAGATTAAAGTTTTAAGTTCGGAGACAGATGTTAGATTAAATAATAAAATAATGCCATCGCATTAGAAATACAGTTGATGATAATGGAAGCTGTCAGCTATGCAGCAAAAGCATTGTAGCTATCATTAAAATTTTAGTAAAACAGATGAAAATACTATTATATGAAAATACAATACATGTGATAAAAATTTGTACGTTTTTAAAGTGAATGGGAAGAATTATTTTGACATTTTCATTGTAAAAAGAGTTAGTCAACAAATTAACTTGCTGTATAAATTATTTTAATAGAAAATGTCATTTACGTGTTCTGCTTATAGTCTTGATAAAGCAATATTTATTATATAATTATATAAGTTAATAACGATATCGATAATTGTACTAATTAGTAACAAAATAATAATTCCAATATATTAATAACTATATGGATTTACCTTGCTTGATTTAACAACAGATATGATTAATAACACTAGAATGCAAGATCCTTAATACTTTTGCTGTAAGGAAATGTTTATAGCTTGGCTGAGTCATTAAGAAATAATTCGACGTAGAAATATCTCCATAAACAATAAAGAGAAGCTTTCGCAATTGAATTTGTTTTGTACAACTAGATAAACTGACATTAAAAATGACCAGAAATTTCCTAACCATGAAACTATGAAATAAACTAACAATAATTTCATATGGAAAAGTTTCATTGCTAACATGCTTTAAGAATGTTTATTTCATTATTATTATTATTACCAAATGCCAAAATGTTTCATTAGTAAATATAGTTTTATTTCTAATTCGATGTTGTATTATCTAGATATCTAGGATATTGAAAGTTAAAATTATTTATTAAGTTAAATTAATAATAAAAAGATTGCAATAAAGTTTTTAAAATAATAAATTGTTAAATTATCAATAAAGTTTTTAAATATTCCATTAGTAACTATAGTTTTATTTCTAATTCGATGTTATACTATCCTTGGATATTAATGGAAATTAAAATTATTAATTTAATTTATTGTAATAAATTAATAATAAAAAGATAACAATAAATTTTAAAAATTCATAAATAGAATACTGGGCGAAACAAAAAAATATTCCTTCATGTCAATAAAATAGTTTATCATATTTAGATTTAAAAAAGGAAAATATTTAACCTCCTTTTATGATTTGATAGCTTTTAATATGAGTTAATCAGATTTTAAATTCATTTCTTTATAATAGTTCTTATATTATCAATCATAATGTTTTGAAACATTAGAGTTCAAGAGAAAAAAAAATAGTATGTAAAATTTGTTTTATTCGTCATAATCCTTATCCTGTTTTTAACAGAAAAAGCTATTGTAATACAACATTTAAAATATTCATGAGGTTTTACAAAAAGAAAAACAAACTTCAATAACAAAAAATAATTTAACAATAAAATTAAAACAAAATCTGTAAGAAATTTATTCATGAAAACATTAAAGTATTAAAAACATGCACTATAAGTGAAACTTAACACAGTGATAAAAAAATTTACAAGAAAAAGATATGCTTAATTTACTATCCAGAAAAGATAAATTATCTCGAATAATCAATTTGAAAGCAAAAACTTAACACCGCTTTAGTTTATCTTATCATACCTTTTACCAAATTGTTTTTCATGAAAATTATTTGAGTGATAACTGACAAGTTTTCTTTTTGAATTAATTATACTTCACCATTTTACATAAAATTAACAAGCAATATATTTAAAAAATATATTTTTATGGAGACGCTTTCACAATAATGGTTCAAAATATGTTAAAAATATTCCTCCTTACAAAAAAAAAAAATACAAATTATGTAGATAATCTGGTTTAGACATCCAAGAAAACATATATTATGTAAATGTTCTAGCCTATATATATTCAAAATTATTTAATATCTTAATTTTAAAGAAAATATATAAAAATTAAGATATTAAAATTTTTAAATTATGATTCTCAAAATATAATCCATTAATTATTTTTGAAAATGATATGAAAATATGGAGATTTCAATGATTCAATATAAATCTCTAGTGATAACGAAATTAGATTATTTAGTTTAAAAATAAATTTATCTCAAAGCTTTATAAATTAATTAAAATAATATTATATAATATTGTTGAATTCATGAAATATCTATAACGTATTGAGAAGTAATATCATTAAACATAATTTAATCAATTGTGACCAGTTTTCAAGTCTTAGAATTTCTTGCAACATTGTTTCTGTTAAGTCTGAAAATATCTTGTTGCCTTAAAAGATTCATAAAAGCATATATAATATGTAAAGTATATACACTGAAGTGACAAAAGTCATGGGATACCTCTTAATATCGTGTCGGCCCTCCTTTCGCCCGGCGAAGTGCAGCAACTCGACGTGGCATGGACTCAACAAGTCGTTGGAAGTCTTCTGCAGGAATATTGAGCCCTGCTGTCTCGATAGACGTCCATAATTGTGAAAGCGTTGATGGTGCAGGATTTTGGGCACGAACAGACCTCTCGATGATGCCCCATAAATGCTCGATGGGATTCATGTCGGGCGATCTAGGTGGCCAGATCATTCGTTGGAATTGTCCAGAATGTTCTTCAAACCAATCGCGAACAGTTGTGGCCCGGTGACATGGCGCATTGTCATCCATAAAAAATCCCATCGTTGTTTGGGTACATGAAGTCCATGAATGGCTGCAAGTGATCTCCAAGTAGCTGAACATAAGCATTTCCAGTCAATGTTCGGTCCAGTGGCACCAGAGGACCAAGTCCATGCCATGAAAAAACAGCCCACACCATTACGGAGCCACCACCAGCTTGAACAGTGCCTTGCTGACAGTTTGGGTCCATGGCTTCGTGGGGTCTGCGCCACACTCGAACCCTACCATCAGCTCTTACCAACTGAAATCGTGACTCATCGGACCAGGCCACGGTTTTCCATTCATCTAGGCACCAACCGATATGCTCACGTGCCCACGAGAGTCGTTGCAAGCGATGTCGTTCTGTCAGTAAAGGCACTCGAGTCGGTCTTCTGCTGGAATAGCCCAAGAAAGCCAAATTTCTCCGCACAGTTATAACAGACAAGTCCCTTGTACGTCCCACATTGATTTCTGCGGTTATTTGACGCAGTGTTGCTTGTCTGTTGGAATTTACGACTCTTTGCAGACGTCGCCGGTCTCGGTCGTTAAGTGCAGGCGGTCGACCACTGCACTGTCCATGGTGGGATGTTATGCCTGAAATTTCATACTCTAGGCACACTCTTGACACAGTGGATCTGGGAATGTTGAATTCCCTAACGATTTCCGAAATGGCATGACCCATGCGTCTAGCTACAACTAACATTCCGCGTTCAAAGTCTGTTAATTCCCGTCGTGCGGTCATCATCACGTCAAAACCTCTTCACATGAATAACTTGAACAGAAATGAAAGCTCTGCGAAAGCACTGCTCATTTATACCTGTTCTACGCGATGCTACTGCCATCTGAAAATTTGCATATTGCTATCCCATGACTAATGTCACTTCAGTGTATAATACATAAAGTATATAAAAGTAAATATTATTCATTAATTATTTTCTTAAAAGAATATGAAAATATGGAGATTTCAATGATTTAATATGAAGATTAAACAAAATTAGATTTCCATTTAATTTAAAAATATTTTTTTTCAATCTCAAAGCTTTATAAATTAATGAAAATAATATTGCTAAATTCATGAAATATCTGCAATGTATTGAAAATTAATATCATTAAACATAATTTAATCAACTGGGATTAGTTTTCGAGTCTTAGGACTTCTTGCAACGTTGTTTCTGTTAAGTTTAAAAATATCATGTTGCTTTAAAAAATTTATAAAAGTATATATAATATATAAAGTATATAAAAGTAAATATTATTCGCTAATTATTTTCTTAAAAGGATATGAAAATATGGAGAAGTCAATGATTATATATATATATATATATCTGGCAGAAATGAAATTAGATTTTTTTTTAATTTAAAAATAAATTTGTTACGTCAAAGCCTTATAAATTAATAGAAATAATATTATATAATTTTGTTGAATTCATGAAATATTACTAATGTATTAAAAATTAATATCATTAAACATAATTTAATGAATTGGGATCAGTTTTCGAGTCTTAGAACTTCTTTCCTCATTGTTTCTGTTAAGTTTGAAAATATCTTGTTGCTTTGAAAGATTTATAAAGGTATACAAAATATTTAAAATATATAAAAGTAAATATTATCCATTAATTATTAATATCATTAAGCATAATTCAATATGGATCTCTACTGAAAACGAAATTAGATTTCCATTTAATTTAAAAATAAGTTTTTATTTCAAAGCTTTATAAATTAATCAAAATATTATTATATAATTTTGTTTAATTCATGAAATATTTACAATGTATTGAAAATTAATATAATTAAACATAATTTAATCAATTGTGATCAGTTTTCGAGTCTTGGAACTTCTTACTGCATTGTTTCTGTTAAGTCTGAAAATATCTTGTTGCTTTAAAAGATTTATAAAAGTAAAATATGTTCAAGACAGGCAGTAAAAGAGCGCAATATTTTTCCTTGAGAGAAAACAAAAACAATTCAGCTCTCCTGTTCCATGATAAACTTTCTCTCTTTCGAGAAGTATTTTGCAACCAAAATCACCCGTAACGGCTGCGGAATATTTTAGATAGAAAACGTTGCTGCCATCCGGAATTGACTGAAGCAACCTCAACTACGCACCGCGACTTCATTCATTTTGTTTCTAAAAAATCGCAGGCACAAAGGGTAATGGTCCAAGATTTAAACAACAGTTTAGGAAGTTACGTATATGCTCCAGCCGCCTTCGGGAAAGGTTGACTGTTTTTTTTTTCTTCTTTCCTTTGTTCCTGCTGTAATGTATCATAGAGCCGATTTCCCTATCCACTCTCATTGCTTCTTTATGCAAATGAATATGGAACCTCTTGCAAGACAGGAGGATTTCTTTGAAATATAGCCACACGTTTGGAAGCAGAAGATACTATCGTGGTAGTTACAACGACGGGCATGATCCAGCATCAAATAAAAAAGATTTCTTTCGTATACTCATTTCAACCTGAGACACATGAGTTCAGAGAAACTGTAGTCGTAAGAAATGGACCTAATTTTGGATAAATAGTGCACAAAGTGAAGGAATTCTTTAAATCTTGTCTGGATGTTTTGTTTTTGCATTGTTGAAAGGTTCATCTTTTCTTTTGCGTTTGTCTGAGATTTTGGTATTTTAAGAACTAATATACAGTGTTGTCAAACAAAATGTGTTCAAATTTAATCTCTCTGTCTACAACTGCAGCACAATATTAGGTTTGTTGCAATTGTCTGATATTTTAGATAACAATTTCTTTTAGTTAAATGTTTCTATATATTTATTCAATAAGTAAAGATAAGATAATTTCGATTTATTATTATTATAATAAAAAAAGGAATTTCTATGTAGTTCCAAAGCAAGTAAAAATTTGGAAATGGACAAGTTATCATGTAAATAGTGCCAAAGATATAGATATGCGTAAATATACAATTTATAGTACTTTAATACTAATAAATAGATCAAACATCCAGGGAAACACCTATTACGTAAATAATCTAGCCTGCAAATATTCAAAGCAATTGAAAATCTTAATTTTATAAATAACTTTTAAATTAGGACTCACAAAATACTTTTCTTTAATATCTTTTTTTAAAAGGACATATGTAAGTTTCAAGAATTTAATATGCATTTCTATTGGAAACAAAACCTGACTTTCCTTTAATGAAAAAACATTTATTTAAAGTTCTTTAAATTATTGATGTTATAATTAAAAATATTCATAAGTTATATGAACAGTGTAAGTTAAGTAAATGTGAATAACGAAAATTATTATTATTAAACACAATTTACTCACTTGTGGTCAGATTCCGATTCATGTTATTCTTTTCCTTGTTTCTTTCTTTCTTTTTGGTTATATGTTTATGTCTTCCGGATTGACTAAAAGCCTAGCTAAATGTATAATAATGGCTTTATTTATTTAAAATTTATTCTATTACCATAATAGTAGCTTTCACAATCAATGATTTAGTTTTCTTAATGAATTAAATGGACGTATAGCAATTAAGAATATATTTTGTTATAATTGGTCTTTCTGGAATGGACTTATTGAAAAAAGATGCTAATATTGAATTTGAATTATCATTAAATTGCACAGTAAAATGCAGTACTGATTTTTTAAAGAAATATATTTAGACTATAAATAATGGCTTAGGATGTAAACTTGACATAATGTTACAAGTAATAAAAATAATCTTAGAAACATGATTCAGCACTTTTTTCTTCCATGAAAAATTATGTTCTACATCAAATTTAAAGTTGGCATGGATTTTTAAACCTGTCCTATGTTATACTGTGTTAAAGATATCACATTTTACAGTATTCCACACTTGAAGGGGCTACAAACATGTATAATTGGAAAGCTTTCAAAAAATAAAAAATATTTTTTTTATTCCGCAACGTCGTTAAAAATCGAGTTACGTGACAAGAAAGTAAATTGAAGAAGTAGGAAAGTTAAAAAAATACTTGCATTAAAGCGAAACAGTTTCTTTGCAAATGTGTAGTAGTTGATTTTTAGAGTGGGATTTATATACATAACAGATAGTCATTTATTTATAACATCTAACGTTCCGAAAACCTCTATAATTTAAAGTACACTCAGAAGTTTGTTTTCAGTTGTTTATACCGATTCAGTTTTAAAAAAAATAAAGAACTTTTTTTACGGAAGTTTTGCACTTTTTTTTATTAATAAAATAAATTTAAATGTTTTAGAAAGGAATGAAAGTATTGTTATAAAAATGGTTGGTAGTATATAAAGCAGCTTTTAAGTTAAATTAAAAAAATAAAATTAAAGTATTTAATAGAAGATTTTTAACTACTAAATCATAAATTTAAATTTCAGTATTTTTCACGTTATTAATTAAAATAAAAATTAAAAATTAAAAATTCTTTTACATTTACAATTGCTAAGAATAACTTTCTAAAATTACTTTGAGATAGAAACCTTAATTCAAAAATATAATTTTTATTTTATATACTTTCGTTACATGTATTTAAAAAAACAAAATATTATCTATTCTATCAATTATCTATATTGTCATAAAAATTACGCAAAATATGTTTGAAATTATAGTAATAAAATATTTGTGCTTTTCTGTTAAGTATAATTTTCTTATATCTAAGTAGATTAAATTTTTTTCCCTATTCATATGCATTCAGCCAAGACACCGTATAAAATCTATACATGTACATTTATTTTTCTCTGATATTTGTTGTATATCTTCAAGCTTAAATAACAGTTTTAAATCATGTCTGCAAAATTTTGTAAGGGTATTTTTTAACCATGTAGATTCAATTTTCGCCATATTTATTTTATTGTATTTTATTTTTTTTATGTATTTTGCCTTTTTTTAAATATTCCTAGACACAAGAAGTCTAGACATATTTATTTTCGCCATTTCATTAAATATATTAGATGTTTAAGTTATGTTAAATTCTCTGCTCTGAATAATCCTAGACATTCTCTGCTTGATTATAATCTTTAAGTGGATAGTTTATATATTTTACTCTTTATGTAAATATTTTGTAATTAAGCCTTGATTTGCTCTATAATGATTATTTGGAAAGGATGGAGTTGTTAATATATAAAAATCGCTCTTAATCGCAATTAAAAGGGCATAACATTGTTGTTTAAAAAGTCTTTATATTTATGTTTAATCATTGGTTTCTTTATATCTGTAATGTGATCTAACCTAAAACAATGAAAACATCTTCAAAGTATTGTGGTAAAGTGTGCATTAAATGACCTAGAACGACAAACCAAACCAATCACAATATTGTGAATATATCTCCTTTACTACAAACTATTTCTTTAATATGTATGTTTAGGTTTATGTATCTCATTGGTTCTCCTGTTGATACAACATTTTGCATCAATAAAATGCAGGCAAAATAATGATTCGTCTGACCATATGACAGGCATCCACTGATCAATATGTCAGTCTTTGTGAGCCTTTGCCCATTTCAATCGAACTGTTGCGTGTAGAGATGAATTCAGTGTTGATATTCTGATCCAAATACATATTCGGAAAAATTCCGTCTGCGATATCTACTCGGATACAAATGAATGTAGTACATTGTTGACAGATTTGTTTAATTTGTAAATTTTTTTCATGAATCAATCAAATAATTCTTTTTTGATGACGATTAATATTCTATAACTATTATATATTAAAAAAAATTATTTTGTTTTTAAGCGAATGGTTTAAGTTCTCTATACGTTTAAACTACATTTATTTTCATTAAACGAAGACAGTTAATTTATTAATAAATTATAATTTCATACACCGCAATGAATATTTGCGAAAAAGCAAATATAGCTTTTTTTGTCTGGTGTTTCTACATGGATTTATTTAAAATATATTAGATTTCTTAAAAAAATATATTAGATTTATTTGAACTGGGGATTTTAAGTAGAAAGGAGGAATGCAGGTTCTTCAAGCGCTAAATTGAGAATTATTGAGAAGATGACACTGTGGGTAATGTTATAATTCATGTATGTCTCGTAATGTTGCAATTGATAAATGTCTGTTTAATTTCTTGAATTTATGCATTAAGAATGAGACTGTTTACACCAAGGGAAGTTTAGACAACAAGTGTGATAATAGCCGTAGAAGTGTATTGGATATTACTTACAGATAAGCATTTGAATTGTTAGCTTATAGAATTGTTTGAAAAATATTGGAAATACATTGAATGTAGATTAGTCAGAATATTGTAAGTTCAATTCATCTGAAGCAATTAAATTCATTTCTTTAAAAATTGTGGTTCGTTTTAACAAATGTTACGTAATTTTCTAATGTCAAATGTGTTTGTCAAAAACTTAGGGCTTTTGGAAACCCTCAAAATATAGAAAACTTTATATTATAAGAATATATTTCCTGTGTTACTATTTTTTTAATTAATAATATGTGTTGCTGAGAATTCGTTGGTATGAATTCATTGGAGGATTTAAGAGTCATTGTCAAATAAAAAAATTGACAAAGCATATTTTACAATGGTTCCTTAAATCTCCAGATTTGAATCTCTTGGTAATTTGTTTTTAATTGATACTTAAATAATAACGAAATAACTATTCAAAGGTGTAAAAAATATATAAGATTCGAAAGTGAAAAGTGTTGCCTGTTGAGAAACAGGATAGCAACATGAATAACATCAACCAAAGATCTGTCGTGCAACATTAAAACTGCTATACCGAATGAAAAGAATATCATGTGATACTAAATAAAGAATAATGTGATACTTGCAATCTGATTTATTAGAATTTTACATGAGAATCCTATTAAAGAGGACAGAAAATATTTTGGTTTGCATGTATCAGATAAAAAGGAATTCTAAAAATAACATTAATGTAATGAACCAGCAATCAAACCTCTGCCTTAGATAAGCGAAAGAAGTACATACATGTACCAGGCTATTTAGTTTAAATTGAAGTCTATTGGAAGGAAGATTTTTTTCCCTTTTTGCTTTTATTTTTTTTACTGCTATCATTTTTTTTTGTTGGTGCTTTCATTATTCATTCATAAATAATAGTGGCCTCTTATCCATTTTTAAAATTTATTACTATCGAACTTGTAAATATCGATTAATATTCTAAGAGCTCTTTTAAAGCGATAAAACTGGCCTTTCTACTATGCAAATAAATCGAATTTCAAAAACAATTTTTTCAAACAAGGGAAAACTCCCCGTCTGAGCGTCGATGAAAAAATAGTACAAGCATTTTGTATGTAAAAGGCTCAGGGCGGCTTGGTTGGTTCACATTTGAGATGTACAGCCTCGTGTGTTCATTTCGATCATCTTATCGATTTCCAATGCTTAAGAGGGTGGAGGGAGGGGTATGATTCGAGTGAAATAAGAAGAAAAAGCATTTAACTTGGGATCTAAATGCGCGTGATCATATATGAGGTTTATGATGATGTATTCTCACGAATATAAAATGAATGAAAAAAATAATAATTTGCCTTTACATATGCAGTAGGAAAAACAATTTATGACACTGTATACAATATTCGAGAGAAAGAGAAATAACAATCATCTATCGTTCTATCTGTTGTGTCACACCAACTGTAAATTGTAGAATATGATGGTTTTATCCACCAACTGAGTGCATAAAATCTTATTGAGATAAATATAGATTAAGACGATGAAAATACAGAGGGGTATCAACAAGGTTTTGATAAAAGATTTGGAAAAATGTAAATTTTCGGTAATAAAAGTGTTTTGGCAACAGCTTAATATTTAAAATGGGATATGTTATCTTATACCATTAAGTTAATTTATTCTTTCAAAATATGCTCTTATATGGAAGAACATGTTTTTTCACTTTTCGAAAAATATTCTTATTACGTTATTCAGTATCAGTAGAAACTTTAATACTCTGCGTTCCGTATATCTGAAATAAGCAACATTACAATAGGAAAGTGGGAAATTTCAATATTGTTTTTATTATAGAAAAAAAAAAAATTCTAAGCGCATATCTAAAAAACTTACGTACTTTTTGCCTTGTGTGATCGTGTAGCCCCACTGTAGCTCATGCATGTCGTAAAAGGCAATTAAAATAGGTACCCAGTACCCGGAGGTATAATCGGGGGGGTAAAGTTAGACTTCTCCCTTAGTGTGTCCCATGTCTTTGTGCCACAAAGTCAAGAACAAAAAATAAGCTGTATTTGAACTCTTTATCTTGAATCTGTGTGCACTTAAATCGACAAGTCATGGAATTGGTGCAGATGTTGCTGTCGACCAAGTGGGATAAGAAACCACACGTTCTTTTGCTAATATTTCAAAAGTGAAGACTAACGACTGCAGAAAATCCACCAATGTAAAAAGTCATTTGCAGTCATTGAAATATCTGTCACAACAATAAAAAAAATGTCAAATAACGTTTTGCGACTAAAAAAAAAGCACCACCTAAAAATTAAATATCTATTTGTTTTTGCTCAGATGCTAGAAATGATTGCTTTTACTAGAAAATGTTATGTAGTCCTGTATGAATACTATTTAACGGAAAATGAATGGAAATTCATTGTGCCCTTAAAAAAAAATCATGACGTTACCTAAGGGACTGCAACAAAAAAAAAGCCGTATATATTACCGAAAAAGGGAGAAAAAAATGTACAAACCTGGTAAACTCCAAAGAAAGTTTCAGAAATAAATTTTTGATTGTAACAGATTTCTCCTATAATTAATGGGAAATTAAAGGCCTGAATGGCTGAGTATCTAGTAGTGCTCTGGAGCTCGGTGCCTCAGGTTTCGGGTTCTTGTCCCGGTGGTGCCGAGGATGTTTGTAGTAGATCGGATTCCCTTTTAAACCGTAGGTACCGGTCTAATAGGATCATAGAGCTTTGTGTTGAGGTTTAGCCTGTCTTTAACCCTCGTAGTTCCTCGCTAAAGTGCAGCTGCATATTACTGTAAGCCATGGACCTGTCGCATGCGACAGGTCTTATGGATCTGGTATAGGCTTTCTTGGACCAGCGGGATTAGTAGGAACAACGTGGGAAATTAAAAACAAGAAAATCGATAAAAATCAATTCATTCTGTTGCTATAAAAATGTTTTACTTCTTGTACTTATAGAAATAATTTAATTTCTTTATCCCAATCCAACAGCGTCAAATACTGAAACTGTGATAATTCTAAAATCTATCACTGAATTAATTAGAAAAATTGTGACTTATAGATACAGTATACTTTTCAACATATTTCTGTGATGCTTCCTGATGCTTCCATTATTGAAAATCTCATCTTTAGCAATGGAGCGCAGTATCTAAGAAATGTTACAAATAATTCTTCTATTATAGAAAACACGATGTCAAAAAGTTCAGAAGGTCTACCAGATCGGTTAATATTTTAAACTTTATATAAAGGCATCAGAAATAATCTAAAAAGTTTTAAAACCTTCTGTAACATGTCTAGTCTGTTTAGTAATAGTAAGCATACTGTTACATAAGCTGTTTAGTTAGTAAAATAATGACTAACTAACTAGTATAACTAAATGATTCATTACTATATCTAAAAGAATATAAAGACAATAATGCATGTAAAACTGTAAAACGATTGCTCATTTGAAAAGACGAAAAATGTTATGCGTGTCTACTCTCATTTTGCAAGATATTTTGTTACGTAGATTTTCTGGTTTAAGATAGCATTTAATATTGGTAATAATTATAGTTACTAACTTAGTTAATGAAAGGAAAGTGAATGATAAATTGTGTCAGTATAAATAAAATTCCAATCTATTAATTAATAAATTATTTTAATACATAGCTAAGCCCATTACGTTTTTTGAATACAAATTATAATTCGTATAAATATTTTTCCAACTAGTGCCACTTGATATGGCAGACTATTGCGTTTTAAAATATGTTTCGAAATTGTCTGCCGCATTGAGCGGATATTTTCTTGGATTTCTTCATTTGTTATGCAATTTTATTGCAATCATTTTCAAGAAGATTTAAAAAGATACATTTTTCAAAAGTTATACAGCCATTATGAAGCACTAAACGGGATGCAGGGTGGTAAAAATATAATTCAAAATAGAGAACAAAGAATTTCAAATATAATCCTCATATTTCAATATAAAGAATTTTGCATACAGTCCATATATTTTAATATAAAGAATTTCATTTATAATTCATAAATTTCGTTATAAAGAATTTCGTATATAATTCAATTTCATATATTCCAATATAAAGAATTTCATATATAGTTCATATATTTCAATATAAAGAATTTAATATACAATTCATATTTTTCAATATAAAGAATTTCCAATATAATTTATATATTTCAAGATAGAAAGAAATTCTTATAAAATTCATATACTTCAAGATAAAAAAAAATTCTTATATAATTCATATATTTCAATATAAAAAATTTCCCATATAATTCATATATTTCAATATAAGGAATTTTCTATACAATTCATATTTTTAAATATAAAAAATTTCATATATAAAAGTATGTTAAAGCAATAATGAATGTAATAAGTTTAAGATAATGCATATAAGATAGATAAAGAAGGACTGTGCAGTTTTATATGTTAAATCCTACTTAAATAATAAATGCGACAAAGAGTAACGTAAATAAATAATTATAAAAAATATTTATTTGCATGATGAAAGAAGACTTTATTTTATATGTAAGCAAATTTTATTATTAAATTTTATTTTATATGTTTACAAAAATTAAATTAAAAACTAAAAATTAATGATTTAAAAAGTGTTAAAGTTTTAAAATCAAAATCACTTTCTTGCAAACAATAACAAATTTACAGATTTTTTTTTACCGATTTCTCTCTCCATTTAACTAAAACTGTTTCCATACCACTTCCTGGAAGATTACCTTCCACAGTATTTGGACTCGCAAACCCTTTCAACTCCACATTGTAAAACTAAACAAAGGATCAATATCGAAATTATCCAGTTCCCACTTTCCTTTTATTATTGACACGACGGAAGCAATCGACGCTCACATTTCCTAACGCAATCCGAACGGGTTGATATTAGCCTTGCTTTTATCGTTGACCGTTTTATCAATTAGGCCTTACAACCACTGGAACATGTAGAAACTGATCAGCTGGCGATGTTGCTACAGCAACCTAAGTAAATATTTATTTGAATTCCCCCAGCAGAAAAGCTGATTTCGGAATGCAATAAGCCTTCAAATTTCTCGATTTCCAGAAAAGGACGGTTCAATACACACGCTAAGCGAATTTCCATCATCCGTGATGCAGGAATTGGCCAGACGGGATAAATCTAAATGGCATTGCTTGGCTAGCTCTTTGCTATAGGCCATTTAATCCGATGTTTCCTCTCGAAAAATTTCGAAAGCCATCCTTAAAAACAGTAGTTTAATAGCTAGAATGCTCTTAATCCTTTGGTATAAATTTATTATTATTATCCGGATCAGTCGCAGCTTTTTTTTTTGTTTTTAATTTACCAGATTTATCTGTTGTAAAAATACTATTGAACTATACAAAAAACCTTGCTGTCTAGGACTTCTGAGATTATAGAAATGAACATGATGGAAATATATTAAATATTTCTTGTAGGTGAGAAAAATTTTACTTATTAGACTTTTTTTTACCTTTAGAAAAATATGTGCCAAACCACTAACTTTGTAAGTTATTTAAATTATTTTATCATATTTGAGAATTGCCATGGAGCAGTGTTTTTAAAATTGGTTATTAAAATAAATTCTGATCATCCACGAATTGCATAAAAGTAATATCAAAAATAGGATATATAAGATAAACTATATCTATATGAAAATAGGATAAACTGTATTTTATCTATATGAAAATAGAATAAACTATATTTTATAGCAACAATTTGAAAAAATTTATTAAAAAAATTGAGATACAATTTTTTGGAAAGATGTGTGTTTTTTTTTGTTTTGGAAAGGTGTATGTGTCTAACTTCGTAAGTTATTTGGATTATTTTATCAAATTTTAGAATTGCATTGGAGTAGTGCTGTTAAGTTTGGCTATTAAAATATATTTCCATCATTCGAGAATTACTTAAAAGTAATATCAAAAATAGGACAAATAAACTATATTTTTAAGTAAAACTTAAAAAACAATTGCTTCGATACAATTATTGTACATTATTTTTTTTGCCTTTCGAAAGGTGTGTGCTAAAACAGTAACTTCGTAAGTTATTTAAATTATTTTATCAAATTTGAGAATTGTCGTAGAGAAGTGCTGTTAAGTTTGATTATAAATATATATTACCATCATACTAGAATTGCATAAAAGTAATATCAAAAATAGGATAAATAAGCTATATTTTATAGCAACAATTTAAAAAAATTGCTGAGATCCAACTATCGTTCGTAAAATAAATCATAAAATAAATATCATTTCAGATATTTAAATACTGAAAAAACCTACATAAAACGCATTCACTTATAAAAGAGTTGTTTTAAATACTATACTGAATTTGGTTTAATGAATAAAATAATCTTACAATTCTAGAACAATGATACTTCAAACACAATTATTTTCAATGAAAAACTGCTCTTTAAATAATTTGTTGTTCAAAATGTTAAATATTTAAATTATTTTAGAATAATATATGCATTTTAAAAGCATTTTACTTTAACAAAAAATATTTTTTGATGATTGTATATAAAAATTCAATCTTAATAATAATTAAAAATATTATGCTGGATAAAATACTTGTTTTGAATGTTTTCACAAAAGAATATGTGCTGCTAATTTTTTCTTTACATTTTCATTTTTTCCCTTTGTAATTAAAACAATTTACGTAATTATGTAACTTAACAATTTACGTAAT